>OZ018331.1:39304903-39725517 GCA_963969495.1 Ceratothoa steindachneri | reverse complement strand
GTATAGCTCGAGATCCACCAGGGTTTGTGGCCTCTGGTAGAAGAGGTAGAGGTAGGCCTAGGGAGACTCGGATAAGGACTATGAGGCGGGAAGCAGGAGATGATTGTTGGGGAGATCTTGAGGCATTAACTCAAGATAGAGCGTGGTGGCGTGAGTTCATTGAGGCCCTATGCACCCCCGTGGGTGCCACATGAAATGATTGATTGATAACTTTTAATAAAAATTTATTGGTAAATATCATATCTAGTAGAGTGGAACCTCACATTACAAGTTTAATTTGTTCTATGACCGAGCGTGTTTTGCGATACGCTCACTTTACAAATGAATTTTCCGTATTTAAAGTCGTTGAAATATAATTAATCTGTTCCAAATCTCCCAAACCACCCCAAAATTACTCCCAATTAATTTTTTTTATGGTTTTAAAACAAAAAATGTGGAATTAAAAGATTAATGACAATTATAAAAACATAATACAAAGAGAATGCAAAAAGAAATTATGTAAACTGGTTTTATTAATTCACTTACCTTAAAGATGGGTCACTTTGTCTATGAGGAAGACAATGGAGTGGCAGGAAGAGGAGTGCTAGTGTTTTGAAGGAGAATCTCCTTTCATTAAGCCTTCAGGAATGATACTTTCCACGCTTGTAGGTCCACTACACATTTGCCTTTCTCATGTTTATCAATGATTTCCTTCTATCGTAATCTGCCTTTTCTTCCTCTCAGAACTGTTATTTCCACTAATCTTAGGTCCCATGGGTAACACAATTAATTATTATAAAATAGCAAATGACGCACAAAACTGAAAGAAAAACATTGGGATACATAATAGGGATGCTTTTGCAACAAGATCTCCTTGTGAATTCAGCAAGCGATGGCCATGCTTGTCAGGAAAGAGTGTGAACAGAACCCTCTACTCATTATGTGGATTTCCACTCATAAAACCAATAAAAAATTTATGAGCCTCTGCTCATAAAACAAATTACTCTTTAACTGGTATACCTGTAATGCAAGGTTCCATTCTATATTTATAATTAATACAGTATACCCCAAGTACCCCCATCATTCATCAAATAATAATATATTAAATTGTCACTCAATGAAATTCAATGTAAAGTATGACATGACACTCTTATAAATCTCTTCAAAAACTTTTGATACTCTTGATACCAATATAATACCTCTAGCACTCAGCTATATGCACTTGGGTATCTCTTTTAAGCCAAATTATTTTAATTTATAAGGTCTCTTTTATTTTTCAATCTGACCAACCATGTATTTACTGTTAGTACATCTTCCAAAACTACTTAAGTTGTGTGGTACAAATACTTATCATCAAATAAAGTCCATTACACTTTTTCAATTAATAACTCCCCTTTTTTCGTGTTGGTAGTAGAAGATAAAAATACTAAAAGGATTCCAGACTCTCCTTAGGCCTCATTCAGCTTTAATGACACATGTTTATCCATGCCATAACCTCATACATTAAGAAAATCATCATAACCATGCTCAATAATTTTGTTAGGAATCAGCTTTCATGCCCCATATTAATCACCAATGAAGTCGATAATAATTTGTATGAGAAATTTAATTTTCTTTTTTTACCCTTTATGAATGGTGATGGTCAGTTTTGGTTCAATTTCATTATCTAAGCTGTAGAGACATTGAACAATTTTCTCTTCCTCCTACAGATGCAGTTACAGCCTTGAAGAAGTTAAAGAAATATCCCATTTAAAACATCATCAGCAATCATGTCGACAGGTCTCATACAATGAAAATGGAACCATACTTTATAGTATCAGTACAGATAAATCTTTAGCTGTTGTTGATATGGTAACATCACAGCCCAAATTTCACATAAAAGATGCTCACCCTGCACCAATCTACAGCTTTGTGGAAGTTGATGAGAATCAGTGTGCTACAGGAGATGATGATGGGACAGTAAAACTGTGGGATGTTCGGACTCCCAAAGAAGTATTTTCTTTCAACTGTAGTGAAGAGACAGTTACTTCACTCCTTTATTGTGATTCAAGGGATACCTACTTGACCGCTACAGTGGCTGATGGCTCCCTAACAGCGTTCAATGTCAGGACACACACCCTGAACCATGTAAGAACTGTTAATTATAAAATGAGAACAAAAAAAATCTTGCAATTCTCTTTAGTATTTTTACTTTTAGCCAAAATAAGAATTAAAAATTATGTAGCCAACAAGGGTATTTTTATTTACTGGATATGGAGGAGAGACAGGTTGAGCCAATGCCGTATTTATGGGTATTACATTTAGGATAGGGACCAAATTGAAGGTTTGCCTATGCATCCCATCCCTGAGAAGGGAAGCTTTTCTCTTTTGCATTGATATATCGTGAAATAGGATGTAAGGAAATGGTTTGGTTACAAAGATTAGATAATCTGCTCTGTTGTACCCATTTGCATATCTTTTGCCAAGACATTGCAACCTGACAAGCCACTTCATTGGTGTCTGAATCTAATATAGTAGCCTGTATTTGTGGAAATGACTAACTACACTATCTTAGTTGAGGAATTTTAAGCCAGTTGGTGAGGCCATTGGGGTCTTCTCCAGCTCTCTCATTGCTGCTGTGAGCGGCGAGCCCAACCTCCCCCAATAAGTCCTCGAAGGCGACAGCGCCTCCAGCGCTTTGTCCGGCCAACAGCGCCCGGGGTTCTGCCCCCGGGAAGCGTACGGCCATTCCCGTGAGGGTCTTCAGTTCGAAGAGGGCCCCCGCGTCTCCTCCGAGCTAGGCCTGGAGGGCATATTCCTTCAATGGAATTGCCGTGGACTCCGGGCCAACTGGGAGGAGCTGCGGAGGCTCGTCTCGTCCCGCTCCCCGTTAGCTATCTTTTTGCAGGAGACCATGCTAGGCACGTGCCCCCTGCCCGCCCTCCCGGGGTACAAGGGTCTTGCGACCCCACCTCTGCGGGATGGCCGAGTGGGGGGATGCGCGGTTTACACCCGGCATGATGTCTCCGTTCTTCCTTTCTCTTTAGATACCTCCTTTCAGGCAGTGGCTGTGCAGCTGCACCTGGATAGGAGGTATACTATCATTTCTGCGTACATTCCACCGTCAGCTGACTTCGACGGGGGCGGACTTGCGCCTCGTCATGGCACGGTTGCCGAGGCCCTATCTCTTGCTTGGAGATCTGAACGGCAGGCATCCTCTCTGGGGAGATTACTCCATAAATCCCAGGGGACAAGTCCTTGCCGATCTGATCGAAGAGCTTGAGATGGGTGTCCTAAACGTGGATGAGTTTACGCATCACTGTCCAAGAACCGCTTCATTTTCTTGCCTTGACCTATCTTTGTGCTCTTCGGATGCACAGCCTGATTTTGATTGGGGGGTGGTCGATGACCTCCAAGGTAGTGATCACTTTCTCATTCAAATATCATTTTCAGGGCAACTGCCGCCTGAGAGACCACCTCGGTGGTGCTTGGCGCGGGCGCGGTGGCCTGCATTTCCGGAAATGACTGAATTCTCTATCTCAGTCGAGGAGTTTAGGTCGGTAGATGAGGCCGTTGAGTTCTTCTCCGGCAACCTCATCGCCGTGGGCCTGACTACTATTCCTAGGACGTCTGGCCGTTTTGCACGCCGACCACTCCCATGGTGGTCGGCCGAGTGTGAGACGGCCCTGAAACCGAAGCGTTATGCCTACATGCGCTATAAGCGCCGCCCGAACGATTTCACTGTCGCTGAATTTCGTCGGGCTAGGGCTAGGTTCCGGTATATTTCGAAGCACGCCCGCCGCTCTTCTTGGCGGGCATACGTGTCTTCACTTAACGGGAAGACCCCTTTAGCTGAGGTGTGGAAGCGAGTCAAAAGGATTCGGGGCAAGTTCTCGCAGGACCCCCCTCCCGTTCTCCAGGAGAATGGGACCGCAATCTCGGACCCCGCGTCCGTGGCGGAATCCTTCGCGACCGCTTTTTCTGCATTCTCTAGCCGTGATGCTGCTCCGCCAGCATTCAATGCACGTCGTGATGTCGCGGAAGGCCGCCGGCTGGACTTTACCTCCAGAGGCGGATAACCCTTCAACGACAAGTTTACTGTGAGTGAGTTGCGTTCCGCTCTCGCTTCGTGCGCGGACACCGCCCATGGTCCGGACGATGTCCCGTACGCCATGCTTCGACACCTGGGTGAGCGAGGCATGGCCTTTCTGTTAGATTTGTTCAACAGGATCTGGGTGGAAGGTCTTCTCCCAGACTCCTGGCGAATCGCTACTGTGCTTGCCTTTCGCAAACTGGGGAGAGATCACTCTACTCCGACCGGTTTCCGCCCAATCTCTCTAACCTCTTGCGTGTGCAAGTTGATGGAGAAATTGGTAAATGTTAGATTAGCCTTTTTCCTGGACAGCGGAGGCCATCTGTCTTCCGCACAGTGCGGCTTCGGCAAGTTCCACTCCACGTCGGATGCTTTGCTCCGACTGGAAAATGCCGTCTGCGAGGCTTTCCTTCGTAGACAGCACTACGCCACGGTGTTTTTCGATCTGGAGAAGGTCTATGATACCCATGGTGATACGGCATCATGGAGACTCTCCACACGATGGGGGCGAGGGGACGCCTCCCAATTTTTGCGAGATCGTCGATTCCGCGTACGGGTGGGGGGAGCCCTCTCCGGCCCAAAGGAGCAGGAAGAGGGTGTCCCGCAGGGAAGTGTCCTCAGTGTCGTGTCCTCAGTGTCACACTCTTTGCCCTGAGCATCAACGGCATCACCTCGGTGCTGCCGGAAGATGTTCTCGCTACGCTCTACGTGGACGACCTTTCGATCTCTTTTGGCGCGGCCCAGATGCCAACTCTGGAGCGTCGACTCCAACAGGCATTGAACCGCGTCTCTCGCTATGCCGAAGCGCACAGGTTTCGGTTTTCTTTGGCCAAGACTAAGGTGGTGCACTTCTGCCGCCATCCACGGCTCCACCCCGACCCAGATTTGTTTCTTAATGGGGTGCGCCTGGATGTGGTTGAGTCGCACCGTTTCCTTGGTCTTGTATTCGACCGACGCCTCACCTGGGAGGCTCATATTCGCAGCCTTAGGGTCTCTTGTACCCGCGCCATGGACATTCTCCGTTCCGTGACGTTCAGCGCTTGGGGCGCTGATAGGGCTACTGCCTTACTTTTTTATCGATCCTTTGTTCGTTCGAAGCTAAACTACGGATGCGAGTTTTATGCATCCGCAGCCGAGCGTTTATTGCGGAAGGTGGATTCGATCCACCACACCGGCCTTCGGCTTGCGACCGGTGCCTTCCGCACTTCCCCCATTGAGAGCCTGTTGGTCGATGCTGGGGAGATGCCACTCGCTCTGCGCCGCGTGCAGTGTATCACTCGACTGTACGCGCGAGCCCGGCGCCTCCCTCAGTCGCCAACAGCTCTCACTGCATCCGCAGCTGATCTCGATGGTGCCTATGCCGCCGAGAGACGCCAGTCATACCCTAAGCCCTTTGGGTTTAGGGCCAGGAAACTCCTTCGAGAGGTAGATATCGCTCTCGGGCCGGTGGCGCCCCTGGTTTTGCCCAGGACGCCACCCTGGAGGGTACCACATTTGGCTATTTATCGCCACGCCTCTGCTCCCAAAGCTTGTACTGCGCCGGGAGTATTGCGTTCGACCTTTTTGGAGCACACATCGTGTCACGCTGGTACCGTGCCAGTGTATACGGATGGCTCCAAGTCCCAAGAGGGGGTCGGCTTCCACGCCGTATCCCCGTATCCCCTCTGTTCGAAGTCAGCGGGGCTCTACCAGGCGCTGCGTCTGTCTTCACGGCCGAGCTGGTGGCAATACACCACTCGGTACGGGAGATTACGCGACGTGCCCGGTTCGGAGACCGTATTGTGATCTATAGCGACTCACAAAGCGCCCTGAGTGCTCTCGGGGCATTGGAATCTCCGCATCCCCTGGTTCGCGATATCTGTGACGCCACGGTTTTGGCGAGCCGGGCAGATGTCGAGATTATCTTCTGCTGGGTTCCTGGACATGTAGGAATTGCGGGGAATGAGCGCGCCAAAGAGTCCGCGAGGACTCTGCGACCGGACCAGCGTTTCGCTCTTCCTCACACCGACTACATGGCAGGAATACAGGCAGCTCTTCGGACTGCTTGGCAAAGAAGATGGGAGACGGTCGAAGGGAACTTAAAGTTGCGTGCCATTGCGCCGCGACTGTTCCCATGGATCTATCCCCCAATGCCGCGGCGGCTTCAGGTTGCTTTCTGTCGTCTTCGAATCGGACACACTCGTGTGACGCATCGCTACTTGATGGAGCGCTCGCCTGCGCCCTATTGCAACGACTGCGTCGTCCCCCAGACTGTTCGGCATATTCTTGTCGAATGTCCCAGTCTGGGTGATCTTCGCGCACGATACCTGTCTCGGTTTCGGGATGGGCGGGGTCGCTACCGCCTGTCCCTTGTACTCGGAACGAGTGCGTGCACCATGACTGGTGGACTTATTGACTTTTGGGGGGAGGCCGGCCTTCTCCCTTTCATTTAACCCGGTTTTATTGTTGTTGTTGTTTTTGTTATCGTTTTTGTTATTGCTTTGTTATTGTTGTTTCCTGTTGAATTATTTTGAAGTAGCCTAGAACTAGGCTGTTTGTTTACGGCGACTTATGCCTAAGTCGGCAGTCGCCAGATGGCCCCTTAATAAAAAATAAAAAAATGCTGCTGCGAGCCAGGTGGATATTGACTTTCTTTTGCTGGGTTCCTGGACATTTAGGGATATGTGAAAAATAGGGTGTCATACAGTCTGCATAAACTGGGTGACCAGACCAGCATTTTGCTCTTCCCCACTTATAGCTGGAATTAGATCAGCACATTATGGTGCATAACAAATCAAATCTGAGACAGCCAAAGGGAAGCTAAAGTTGTGTGCCATTATGCCATTACCTTTTTTGTGGGTCTATCCTCAATGCCTTGATGGCTTAAAGTCGCTTTCTGTTGCTTCTGATCTGGCACATTTGCGGGATGCAGCGCAACTCGATGGGGTGCTTTCCTGAACCAGACTCCCACGCATTCTTGTTGAATGTCCTAATCTGCAGGAACTTTGAGTGCGTTACCTGTCCCAGTAAGGGGGATGAATGTGGTTGCTACCCTTGTCCCTTCCATATTTTTGCTTCCAGATGAGGTGAGCTTCCTCCAAAATATGGCTTTTTAGATGTTGGTTGCAGCCTTGGGATCATGTTTATTGTTTGTTGCCTCCAAACCACAACTACTTCATCAAGGCAACAGCGCCTGGGGTTTTGCCCCCGGGATGCGTACGGCCATTGCCGTGAGGGTCTTCAGTTCGAGCAGGGCCCCCGGGTCTCCTCCGAGCTAGGCCTGGAGGACATATTCCTTCAATGGAATTGCCGTGGACTCCGGGCCAACTGGGAGGAGCTGCGGAGGCTCGTCTCGTCCCGTTTCCCGTTGGCTAACTTTTTGCAGGAGACCATGCTAGGCGCGTGCCCCCTGCCCGCCCTCCTGGGGTATAAGTGTCTTGCGACCCCACCCCTGCGGGATGGCCGGGCTGGGAGATAGGTGGTTTACACCCGGCATGATGTCTCCGTTCTTCCTTTCTATTTAGATATCTCCTTTCAGGCAGTGGCTGTGCAGCTGCAACTGGATAGGAGGTATACTATCATTTCTGCGTACATTCCACCGTCAGCTGACTTCGACGCGGGGGACTTCCGCCGCGTCGTGGCACGGTTGCCGAGGCCCTATCTCTTGCTTGGAGATCTGAACGGCAGGCATCCTCCTTGGGGAGATTACTCCATAAATCCCAGGGGACAAGTCCTTGCCGATCTGATCGAAGAGCTTGAGATGGGTGTCATAAACGTGGATAAGTTTACGCATCACTGTCCGAGAACCGCTTCATTTTCTTGCCTTGACCTATCTTTGTGCTCTTCGGATGCACAGCCTGATTTTGATTGGGGGGTGGTCGATGACCTCCATGGTAGTGATCACTTTCCCATTCAAATATCATTTTCAGGGCAACTGCCGCCTGAGAGCCCACCTCGGTGGTGCTTGGCGCGGGCACGGTGGCCTGCATTTCAGGAAATGCCTGAATTTTCTATCGCAGTCGAGGAGTTTAGGTCGGTAGATGAGGCCGTTGAGTTCTTCTCCGGCAACCTCATCGCCGTGGGCCTGACTACTATTCCTAGGACGTCTGGCCGTTTTGCACACCGGCCACTTCCATGGTGGTCGGCCGAGTGTGAGACGGCCCTGAAACCGAAGCGTTATGCCTACATGCGCTATAAGCGCCGCCCGAACGATTTCACTGTCGCTGAATTTCGTCGGACTAGGGCTAGGTTCCGGTATATTTCGAAGCACGCCCGCCGCTCTTCTTTGCGGGCATACGTGTCTTCACTTAACGGGAGGACCACTTTACCAGAGGTGTGGAGGCGAGTCGAAAGGATTCGAGGCAAGTTCTCGCAGGACCCCCCTCCCGTTCTCCAGGAGAATGGGACCGCAATCTCGGACCTCGCGTCCGTGGCAGAATCCTTAGCGACCGCTTTTTCCGCATTCTCTAGCCGGGATGCTGCTCTGTTATCATTCAATGCACGTCGTCCTTTCGCGGAAGGACGCCGGCTGGACTTTCCCTTCCAGAGGCGGAGAACCCTTCAACGACAAGTTTATTGTGAGTGAGTTGCGCTCTGCTCTCGCTTCTTGCGCGGACACCGCCCATGGTCCGGACGATGTCCCGTACGCCATGCTTCGACACCTGGGTGAGCGAGGTATGGCCTTTCTTTTAGATTTGTTCAACAAGATCTGGGTGGATGGTCTTCTCCCAGACTCCTGGCAAATTGCTACTGTGCTCGCCTTTCGCAAGCCGGGGAGAGATCACTCTACTCCGACTGGTTTCCGCCCAGTCTCTCTAACCTCTTGCGTGTGCAAGTTGATGGAGAAATTGGTAAATGTTAGATTAGCCTTTTACCTGGACAGCGGAGACCATCTGTCTTCTGCACAGTGCGGCTTCTGCAAGTTCCACTCCATGTCGGATGTTCTGCTCCGACTGGAAAATGCCGTCTGCGAGGCTTTCCTTCGTAGACAGCACTACGCCACGGTGTTTTTCGATCTGGAGAAGGCCTATGATACCGCATGGCGATACGGTATCATGGAGACTCTCCACACGATGGGGGCGAGGGGCCGCCTACTACACAAGCTGAATGTGGTGGAATTGCACCGTTTCCTCGGTCTTGTATTCGACCGACGCCTCACCTGGGAGGCTCATATTCTCAGCCTGAGGGTCTCTTGTACCCGCGCCATGGACATTCTCCGTTCCGTGACGTTCAGCACTTGGGGCGCTGATAGGGCTACCTGCCCTACTTTTTTATCGATCCTTTGTTCGTTCGAAGCTCGACTACGGATGCGAGTTTTATGCATCCGCAGCCGAACGTTTATTGCAGAAGGTGGATTCGATCCTCCACACTGGCCTTCGCCTTGCGACCGGTGCCTTCCGCACTTCCCCCATTGAGAGCCTGTTGGTTGATGCTGGGGAGATGCCACTCGTTCTGCGCCGCGTGCAGTGCATCACTCGACTCTACGCACCAGCCCGGCGCCTAGCTCAGTCGCCAACAGCTCTCACTGCATCCGCAGCTGATCTCGATGGTGCCTATGCCGACGAGAGACGCCAGTCATACCCTAAGCCCTCTGGGTTTAGGGCCAGGAAACTCCTTGGAGAGGTAGATATAGCTCTCAGGCCGGTGGCGCCCCTGGTTCTGCCCAGGACGCCACCCTGGAGGGTACCACATTTGGCTATTTGACTCCACGCCTCTACTCCCAAAGCTTGTACGGCGCCGGGAGTATTGCGTTCGACCTTTCTGGAGCACACCTCGTGTCACGCTGGAACCGTGCTAGTGTATACGGATGCCTCCATGTCCCAAGAGGGGGTCGGCTTCCACGCCGTATCCCCTCTGTTTGAAGTCAGCGGGTCTCTGCCAGGCACTGCGTTTATCTTCACGGCCGAGCTGGTGGCAATACACCACTCGGTACGGGAGATTACACGACGTGCCCGGTTCGGAGACTGGATTGTGATCTATAGCGACTCACAAAGCGCCCTGAGTGCTCTCGGGGCATTGGAATCTCTGCATCCCCTGGTTCGCGATATCCGTGACGCCACGGTTTTGGCGAGCCGGGCAGATGTCGAGATTATCTTCTGCTGGTTTCCTGGACATGTAGGAATTGCGGGGAATGAGCGCGCCGATGAGGGCGCCAAAGAGTCCGCGAGGACTCTCTGACCGGATCAGCATTTCACTTTTCCTCACACCGACTACATGGCAGGAATACAGGCAGCTCTTCGGACTGCTTGCAAAAAAGATGGGAGACGATCGAAGGGAACTTAAAGTTGCGTGCCATTGCCCCGCGACTGTTCCCATGGACCTATTCCCCAATGCCGCCACGGCTTCAGGTCGCTCTCTGTCGTTTCCGAATCGGACACACTCGTGCGACGCATCGCTATTTGATGGAGCGCTCGCCTGTGCCCTATTGCAACGACTGCGTCGTCCCCCAGACTGTTCGGCACATTCTTGTTGAATGTCCCAGTCTGGGTGATCTTCGCACACATTACCTTTTTCCGGTGCCGGGATGGGCACCGGTGCGTGCACCATGACTGGTGGACTTGTTGACTTTTGGGGGGAGGCTGGCCTTCTCCCTTGTATTTATCTTGTTTTTTTGTTATTGTTGTTTGTTTTTTTGTAGGTTGCAGGCTCCTGCGCCGGGGGGAGGGGGACCTCCCCCGACTCTGGAGCTTGCTTCCTGATTGTTATGCCCTTTTTATTGTTGTTTCTGTTAAAATTTTTATTTTAAAGTAGCCTACAACTGGGCTGTTTGTTTGCGGTGACTTATGCCCAAGTGGGCAGTCGCCAGATAGCCCCTTGAAAAAAAAAACCTTTCCAAATCTCCCTTAAGGTGGTAGCAGTCCAGTCCAGCTGAATACGAAGTATTATCTTTTCTATATACCACCATTAGCTGACTTCAAACAAAGTTGAGATCCACTGTATCGTAAAGTGGTTGCTATAGCCCCTTTGTTTATGGAGACTGGAATGGTAGACCCTCACTTTGGGAGACTACACACAATTTCAGAGACTGTATCCTTGCGGAACTGGTTGAAAAGCCTGAGATTATTTTAATGTAGAGGAATTCACATATCCAAGAACTGCTTCAGTGGTTGGATTGAGCACTGGCCTGCATTCAGTAATTGACTATCTTCTCTATCTAAGTCAAGGAGTTGAGTTAATGAGGTTGTTGAGTTTTCTCTGAGATGATGTGTGGTCCCCCAGACTGTCCAATGCATTTTCGTTTAATGTCTCTGGGGGGGGGGATCTTCATTATTTGTCCCGGTACCGGTACAAGTAGTGTCACTACTCCTTGTCCCTAGTTGAGTTTCTGGAGGAGGCGGGTGTCTTCCCAAGTACTTAGTGGTTGGGTGTTTAGTGCATGCTTGGGCCCCAGACTGGGCCTCCCTCTGGAACCAGCTTGTCCCTGTTTTCTTTTGGTTTGTTGGAAAATTTACTTAGCTTGTGTAGTAGTTCCTAAAGCTTATCATACCCCCAGCTCTCCCCCCCCTCTCTAATTTCCTCCCCTCCTGAAAAATGTCAGCAAGATGAATGTCAATCATGGTCTTTCATTTTAAGGTCCCTCTCAAACTTTGTCTTAGCAACAACCTGCTTCATCCCCACCCATACCTTCCTCACATCCCTTTTCCTCTCGTCTTCAAAATCTATCCGTTTTACGCCGTGTTCAAGGTGGAGCCGCCATGCCGAAGGACTGCCAGGCCACCAGGCGGGAGGGGTGGTCCCAAATGGCGGCGCCTGGCTCAGCCGGGCCTGTAAGCACCTCTTGCAGTGCGGGCTACTGCAAGAGGTGGTGAGCGATTGCGTCCTGTAAAACAAAGAGGGTCACCATGCCCAATGATGAAACAAAAAAACATCTCCCCTTAATTCCCCCTATAACAACAACGGAGCTGCCCTCGTGCAGCTCCACAGAAAAGATGGAGGTCCCCCCCCCCTGTGCTTGCGCAGGGGACCCTCCATACCTCTTTAACCGGAGAGGAGGCTTACTCCTCTCCTACGCCTACGGGTGTAGGGGACTCCCCCTCACCCCCTTCTCTGGAGGTGCTTTCGGGCACCTCCCTATCTCCAGCGGCAGTCCCTCCTATGCTTTCTAAGGGGACTGCCAAGAAAGCCAGCAGGCAGCCCATTGCCGACCGCCCCTCGTACAAGCGGCTCGGTAGGGCAAACCCCCTTAGGGGGGAGAGGGAAGCCAGGCCCCTTCGGTCGCTTCCCTCAAAAGACCTGCTGGCAAAAATATTAAACCTTGCCGGGGTCAAGGCCTGTGCCTCCCCACTAAAGACTTATGACGCTGCCAAGGGGACCTGCGATGTCCTGGGAGGGGATGGCCAACTGGAGGCCCCTCCTGTGATAGACATGGTCCTTGAGGAAAACCAGCCTCAGACGGTAGGGCCTTCCATGGGGGGGAATCCGGGCTTGGCGCCAAGCACCGAACCCGAATCCGCCCCTATGCAAGGTCCTCATCAAACGGCTGTGGATTCTCAGGCAGGACAAGGAGGGGAGGGATCTCCTCCGGATGAATCCCCTGCACCCACCGGGACCTTCTCCATTTCAGAGAAGGACCTGGCTGAGGCCGGTCCATCTGGCCTGGGGGCTTCTACCGGCGGGGGTGAGAAGCGGGTTCATTCCCCGCCCTCCTCTCCTAAAAAGAAGAAAAAGACAAGAAAGACGAAAAAGACTCGGGGCTCCTCTCCATCCGCGGGGGCTGCGGGGACGGATGGGTCTGCTGCCACTTTGGTAGGCGACCAAGCCAAGATCGGCAAATCCGGCCCCTCTGCCCCCTCGTGTGCGGAGCTCCTGACCAAGACTAAGACGAAGAATGCACAGGGCGGAGCCTCGATGACATCGGGGCCCCTCATTCAGAGGTTACATGGCGTTTTCGAGCCCGCTGGCTTCAAACGCTTCCTCGTCATTCGCTCCACTGATGGCACCATGTTGTCTAAGGGCAACATGATCCATCAGAGGAGAGGATTAGCTAGTGCAATTGGTAGAGAGCCGAAGGTGACCCGTTTCTCGGACGGCAGCCTTCTGGCGAATGCGGCGAATCCCGCCGAGGCGGCCAAGATAAGTGCTCTTCGGACACTTCATGGCACCCCGGTGAGTGTGACGCCGCACTCTACCATGAACTTTGTGAAAGGAGTAGTTTATGCGAGGGAACTCGTTGACTACTCCATTGAGGACATCACCCTAGAGCTGGCCGACCATGGGGCGGTCAAGGTCGAACGTGTGATGAGAAAACAGGGAGGGGCTTCGAGACCCACCCCTACACTCTTCGTCACGTTCGACTGTGACAAGCTCCCTGAGTCGGTGCGTGCCGGTTGGTACCGCTACCGCGTGAAGGCATTCGTGCCACTGCCGCGGCGGTGCTATTACTGTCACCGCTTCGGCCATACGAATCGCTCATTTAGACGTGCAAAGTCGGGGTCACCCGAAGTCTGTGTAAATTGCTCCAAGGTCGCACACGATAAGTCCAAATCGTGTGTGGCCAAGTGTGTCAATTGCGGAGAGCCGCACCCTGCTTCTTCGAAGCAATGTGGTGCATATCTCCTGGAGAAAGAAATCCTGGCCGTTCAGGCCCAGGATAGACTCTCATTCCGCGAGGCTAAGGACTTGGTCCTGGCGCGCCCAGCTCTGCCTGGGACGTCATATGCCTCAGTAGTTCGAAAGGCACCCTCTGCTCCTGGCCCATCCAGGCCAACGAGCACGGTTGTTTCCGCGCCCATTCGGAGCCCTTCTGCGGGCTCTACTACACCCGGGCGCTCCCCTGGTAGAGCTGGCGGCAAAAAGGGTTTACACCCGGCCCCGGCTAAAACCAGGGCTCCCCCCTCTTCCCCCAGCGTGACCGTTTCCCGTAAGGCGAAACGGCCACGCGCCTCCACCGAGTCGTTAGACTCACAGGAGGCAACACCCCTGAAGATGGTCGCTAGGCCATCTTCGGGGGTTCCTAAAGCTGTCCCACGAAAGGAGGACAGCAACAAAGGAGCTTCGGCTCCTTCGCCCACGCCACGAGGTGGAGCGAGTGGCTCGGAGACGGTGGTTCCTCGAAAAGAGGGCCCCCCGCCTCCGAAGCCGCAGCGCCCGCCTAAGGTTTCGAGGCGGAGGGAGGAAAAGACTCGCATGGCGAGGTCAACCTCCCCCAATAAGTCCTCGAAGGCGACAGCGCCTCCAGCGCTTTGTCCGGCCAACAGCGCCCGGGGTTCTGCCCCCGGGAAGCGTACGGCCATTCCCGTGAGGGTCTTCAATTCGAGGAGGGCCCCCGCGTCTCCTCCGAGCTAGGCCTGGAGGGCATATTCCTTCAATGGAATTGTCGTGGACTCCGGGCTAACTGGGAGGAGCTGCGGAGGCTCGCCTCGTCCCGTTCCCCGTTAGCTATTTTTTTGCAGGAGACCATGCTAGGCGCGTGCCCACTGCCTGCCCTCCCGGGGTATAAGGGTCTTGCAACCCCACCACCGCGGGACGGCCGGGCTGGGGGATGCGCGGTTTACACCCGGCATGATGTCTCCGTTCTTCCTTTCTCTTTAGATACCTCCTTACAGGCAGTGGCTGTGCAGCTGCACCTGGATAGGAGGTATACTATCATTTCTGCGTACATTCCACCGTCAGCTGACTTCGACGCGGGGGACTTCCGCCGCGTCGTGGCACGGTTGCCGAGGCCCTACCTCTTGCTTGGCGATCTGAACGGCAGGCATCCTCTCTGGGGAGATTACACCATAAATCCCAGGGGACAAGTCCTTGCCGATCTGATCGAAGAGCTTGAGATGGGTGTCCTAAACGTGGATGAGTTTACGCATCACTGTCCGAGAACCGCTTCATTTTCTTGCCTTGACCTATCTTTGTGCTCTTCGGATGCACAGCTTGATTTTGATTGGGGGGTGGTCGATGACCTCCATGGTAGTGATCACTTTCCCATTCAAATATCATTTTCAGGGCAACTGCCGCCTGAGAGACCACCTCGGTGGTGCTTGGCACGGGCGCGGTGGCCTGCATTTCAGGAAATGACTGAATTCTCTATCTCAGTCAAGGAGTTTAGGTCGGTAGATGAGGCCGTTGAGTTCTTCTCCGGCAACCTTATCGCCGTGGGCCTGACTACTATTCCTAGGACGTCTGGCTGTTTTGCACGCCGACCACTCCCATGGTGGTCGGCCGAGTGTGAGACGGCCCTCAAACAGAAGCGTTATGCCTACATGCGCTATAAGCGCCGCCCGAACGATTTCACTGTCGCTGAATTTCGTCGGGCTAGGGCTAGGTTCCGGTATATTTCGAAGCACGCCCGCCGCTCTTCTTGGCGGGCATACGTGTCTTCACTTAACGGGAAGACCCCTTTAGCTGAGGTGTGGAAGCGAGTCAAAAGGATTCGGGGCAAGTTCTCGCAGGACCCCCCTCCCGTTCTCCAGGAGAATGGGACCGCAATCTCGGACCCCGCGTCCGTGGCGGAATCCTTAGCGACCGCTTTCTCTGCATTCTCTAGCCGTGATGCTGCTCCGCCAGCATTCAATGCACGTCGTGATGTCGCGGAAGGCCGCCGGCTGGACTTTACCTCCAGAGGCGGAGAACCCTTCAACAACAAGTTTACTGTGAGTGAGTTGCGTTCCGCTCTCGCTTCGTGCGCGGACACCGCCCATGGTCCGGACGATGTCCCGTACGCCATGCTTCGACACCTGGGTGAGCGAGGCATGGCCTTTCTGTTAGATCTGTTCAACAGGATCTGGGTGGAAGGTCTTCTCCCAGACTCCTGGCGAATCGCTACTGTGCTCGCCTTTCGCAAGCCGGGGAGAGATGACTCTACTCCGACCGGTTTCCGCCCAATCTCTCTAACCTCTTGCGTGTGCAAGTTGATGGAGAAATTGGTAAATGTTAGATCAGCCCATTTCCTGGACAGCGGAGGCCATCTGTCTTCTGCACAGTGCGGCCTCCGTAAGTTTCACTCCACGTCGGATGCTCTGCTCCGACTGGAAAATGCCGTCTGCGAGGCTTTCCTTCGTAGACAGCACTACGCCACGGTGTTTTTTGATCTGGAGAAGGCCTATGATACCGCATGGCGATACGGTATCATGGAGACTCTCCACACGATGGGGGTGAGGGGACGCCTCCCAATGTTTATATCTGAATTTTAGCGAGATCGTCGATTCCGCGTACGGGTGGGGGGAGCCCTCTCTGCCCCAAAGGAGCAGGAAGAGGGTGTCCCGCAGGGAAGTGTCCTCAGTGTCACACTCTTTGCCCTGAGCATCAACGGCATCACCTCGGTGCTGCCAGAAGATGTTCTCGCTACGCTCTACGTGGACGACCTTTCGATCTCTTTTGGCGCGGCCCAGATGCCAACTCTGGAGCGTCGACTCCAACAGGCATTGAACCGCGTCTCTCGCTATGCCGAAGCGCACAGGTTTCGGTTTTCTTTGGCCAAGACTAAGGTGGTGCACTTCTGCTGCCATCCACGGCTTCACCCCGACCCAGATTTGTTTCTTAATGGGGTGCGCCTGGATGTGGTTGAGTCGCACCGTTTCCTTGGTCTTGTATTCGACCGACGCCTCACCTGGGAGGCTCATATTCGCAGCCTTAGGGTCTCTTGTACCCGCGCCATGGACATTCTCCGTTCCGTGACGTTCAGCGCTTGGGGCGCTGATAGGGCTACCGCCTTACTTTTTTATCGATCCTTTGTTCGCTCGAAGCTCGACTACGGATGCGAGTTTTATGCATCCGCAGCCGAGCGTTTATTGCGGAAGGTGGATTCGATCCACCACACCGGCCTTCGGCTTGCGACCGGTGCCTTCCGCACTTCCCCCATTGAGAGCCTGTTGGTCGATGCTGGGGAGATGCCACTCGCTCTGCGCCGCGTGCAGTGCATCACTCGCCTGTATGCGCGAGCCCGGCGCCTCCCTCAGTCGCCAACAGCTCTCACTGCATCCGCAGCTGATCTCGATGGTGCCTATGCCGCCGAGAGACGCCAGTCATACCCTAAGCCCTTTGGGTTTAGGGCCAGGAAACTCCTTCGAGAGGTAGATATAGCTCTCGGGCCGGTGGCGCCCCTGGTTCTGCCCAGGACGCCACCCTGGAGGGTACCACATTTGGCTATTTGTCGCCACGCCTCTGCTCCCAAAGCTTGTACTGCGCCGGGAGTATTGCGTTCGACCTTTTTGGAGCACACATCGTGTCACGCTGGTACCGTGCCAGTGTATACGGATGGCTCCAAGTCCCAAGAGGGGGTCGGCTTCCACGCCGTATCCCCTCTGTTTGAAGTCAGCGGGGCTCTACCAGGCGCTGCGTCTGTCTTCACGGCCGAGCTGGTGGCAATACACCACTCGGTACGGGAGATTACGCGACGTGCCCGGTTCGGAGACCGGATTGTGATCTATAGCGACTCACAAAGCGCCCTGAGTGCTCTCGGGGCATTGGAATCTCCGCATCCCCTGGTTCGCGATATCCGTGACGCCACGGTTTTGGCGTGCCGGGCAGATGTCGAGATTATCTTCTGCTGGGTTCCTGGACATGTAGGAATTGCGGGGAATGAGCGCGCCGATGAGGGCGCCAAAGAGTCCGCGAGGACTCTGCGACCGGACCAGCGTTTCGCTCTTCCTCACACCGACTACATGGCAGGAATACGGGCAGCTCTTCGGACTGCTTGGCAAAGAAGATGGGAGACGGTCGAGGGGAACTTAAAGTTGCGTGCCATTGCGCCGCGACTGTTCCCATGGACCTATCCCCCAATGCCGCGGGGGCTTCAGGTTGCTTTCTGTCGTCTCCGAATCGGACACACTCGTGTGACGCATCGCTATCTGATGGAGCGCTCGCCTGCGCCCTATTGCAACGACTGCGTCGTCCCCCAGACTGTTCGGCACATTCTTGTCGAATGTCCCAGTCTGGGTGATCTTCGCGCACGATACCTGTCCCAGTACCGGGATGGGCGGGGTCGCTACCGCCTGTCCCTTGTGCTCGGGACAGATTCGTGCACACTGACTTGTGGACTTGTTGACTTCTTGGGGGAGGCCGGCCTTCTCCCTATTATTTAAGCAAGGTTTGTTTGTTTTGTTTTTTGTTGTTTTTTTTTGCATTTTTTGTTTTTTGTTTGTTTTGTTTGTTTTGTTTTTTCTTTAGTTGCACGCTCCTGCGCCGGGGGGACCTCTCCCCGACGCACCAGCTTGCTTCCTTTCCCCCTTTTGGGGTGTTGTTTTTTGTTGTTTTTTTTTCTCTCTTTAATTTCATTTTAAAGTAGCCTGAACTAGGCCAGTTTTAATACGGCGACTAAATCCCAAGTAGGCAGTCGCCAGATGAGCTATTTAAAAAAAAAAAAAAAAAAAAATATATATATATATATTTGTCTTAGCATTGCTGAATGGCTACTCTCTATCTTATACTAATTGTAGCATAGTTCTTTCCATGTTATGGATGCAAGAAAGTAGGAGACTGTGTTGTTGGTGCCTTACATGGGGGCACCTTGTGTAGCCTGTTACACAATTGGGGATTTGGGGTTGCACATCCTCCTGGCCTGAGTGCCACTTAGGGAAGCCCTGGTGTCATTGGGTTGATTTGAACTCTGATGGAGCCTGGGAAAGTTGTTGGTGCACTTCACCCTCACTCCCTCTCAACACCACTTTACCTTTTTATTTGTAGTATTATTAGCATTATTATTATTGTTATCATCATTCTTATTATTTAGTATTATTTTTATCATTATTATTATAGTATTATTAGTATTTATCATTATTTATTATATATTAAAATTATTGTATTATTATTATTGTTGTTATTTATTATTATTACAGCTATCCCCTTAACATTTTTTACCTACACTCTGCACCAGAATTTCCATTCCCACCTAGACAGAGTTTGGTCTGATAGTCATGATGACTTTGTGGACTGCATGCCATCCTGAGATGACCTAGCACCAGGGTATAATTGTAATAGGTGATAACCCGCCCAACTCATTAGTGTACCCACCTATCTTTACCTCTTTTTTTATTACATACCCGCCTATCCCCTTCCACACTTGCTCTTCTTTTCACAGAGGTTCTGGCTGCCCAGCACACTTTCGTCCTCTTATGGGTCCTTATCTGAGTGGTATTGTATACTGAGAGGTCCTTTCCTGCTGCAAGGGCTGAAAACCCACTAGCCAGGGCAAGTATTAGGTACGGGGTATGTTGGGCCATCGACTCTGCTCACTTTCTTCCACTACACATATAAGGTGGCTACGCCAATTCCATCCTTTATGGTTAAAGATCAGGAACAAATTTGGTCTGAATGGTAGGCCAGGTTGACAAAGCCCATCAATGCTCTACCTGTGGGCCGAGTATCTGTAAATGGTCCCATTTCTGGAATTTTCTGATCCTATGGAGACTTTTCTCTTAACCTTTCAAGGCATTGGTGGGTCATAGTATCTACTTTCCATGGGCCCTCTTTCTTTTTTTTACGAATATGGTTATGATACAAGGAAATATTGGGACTGTGCATGGGGATCCGCCTCCAAGAAGAAGCCTCACCCTCCCTAGGTATCGGGGAGGATGAGGTAATACAAAACCCCCCTTAAACCAGTTGAGGGGCTCCCCTCTCCATCCACATGTGGCAAAGGGGCCTTCCTCTTTGCCATCTTTGGAGCCTCTCTTGGGCAGCTCCACCTATCAAAAGGAGGTCCCCCCCTCCCCTTCATGGGCCACTCCAACCCTATTCTATTGTAGAGGAGGTTTAGTCCTCTTTTATAGGCCTCCAGTTATGGGGAGTTTCTTCCTCTTTTCCTCTCTGTGAAGTTGCCCATGGATGACTCTTATCTTTCAACCAATGGCAGTCCCCCATTTTCTATCACTGGGGACTGCCAAGAGAGTAGGTAGGGGGCCCAAAATCAACTGCTCCCAATTCGAGAGGGCCAACACCCTAATGGGACAAAGGGAAGTGGGGCATGTTAGGCTGTGCCCCCTGCAGTCATGTATCGATGTGCCTGCCCATTCTCTTCCCCAATGGAGGTTGGTTCACTGGCCAGAGACTCGACTCTGACTGAAGGTACCTCAAATGGGCTCTTGATGCCTGGGGGTGGTGGGGATGGAAACTTAAGAGTCCCCACTGGTGCCCTTTTGACAGGCAAGACCTTTCCCATTTCAGAGAAGGATCTGGCTGAGGGGCTTCTGTCAATGGAGAGAAGAGGGTTCATTCCCCCCCCCCCTCGTCTCCTAAAAAGAAAAGAAAGTACGAGGAAGACAAAAAGAACTAAGGAATCCTCTCCCTCCACAGGAGCTTCAAGGGTTGTGTGGGTCCATTGCCACTTCAGCAATCAAACAGGCCCCGAGGCACCCTTGGGTAGTGGGGGGGGGGGACCTCAGGCCACGACCAAAGTCACAAGTGCACTGAGCAGAACCTCGATTACATTGTGGCCCCTCATTGAGAGACTACCTGCTGCTGGCTTCAAACGCTTCCTTGTTATTTGCTCCACTGATGGCAGCATGTTGGCCAAGGGTAGCACGATCCATTAGAGGAGAGCATTAGCTAGTGTAATTGGTAGAGAGCTGAAGGTGACCTGTTTCTCGGATGGGGGCCTTCTGGTGAATGCATCAGATCCCTCTGAAGTGGCCATGATCAGTGCCCTTCAGAGACTGAATGGCTCGCCAGTGAGTCTGAGGGCTGCACTTAACCATGAACTTCATGAAGGGGGTTTTACAAGAGGGAATCTGTGGACTCCTCCATAGAAGACATCAGTTTAGAGCTGGCTGACAAGTTGAACTTGTGATGAAAAAACAGGGAGGTGCTTCAAGACCCATCCATACTCTTTTCATCATGTTTGACCATGACAGGTTCCCTCAGTTGGTGCATTCCAGTTGGTATCGCTACCGTGTGAAGGTTTTCATGCCACTGCCACAGAGGTGCTACTACTGTCACCATTTCAGCAATACAAATCACTTGTGTAGTAAGCAAAGTCAGGTTTATCTGAAGTCTGTGTAACTTGCTCCAAGGCTGTACACAATAATTTCCTATTGTGTATTGCAAAGTGTGTCAATTGTGGAGAGCCACACCTCCCTTTTTGAAGCAATGTGGTGAATATCTCTTGGAGAAGGAAATCCTGGTTCCATCTACCTTTGTACCCTCCAGGCCTATGAGCACAGTCATTTCTGCACCCATTCAGAAGCCTTTTGCAGGTTCTACTCATCCCAGGTGCTCCCCTGGTAAAGCAAGCAGCACATAGAGTTCACACCCAGCCTTGGCTAAAACCAGGGCTCCCCCTCTCCCACAGTGTGACCATTTCCTGTACATCAAAATGGCCACATGCCTCCACCAAGTTGTTAAACTCATACAAGGCACCAGCCCTGAATTTGGCCATTAGGCTGTCTTCCTGGGTTGGTAAAACTGCCCCCTGAAAGGAGGACACCACCAAAGGAGCTTCAGCTCCTATGCTCCCCCCTTCCCCAAGGTTCGACTGGGTGGCTTAGAGACAGTGGATCCTCAAAAGGAGGGACTCCTGCTACCGAAGCTTTTTAATTGCTCAGGGATTTGAACAGTAGATACCCCATCTGAGGAGACTACTCAATCAATCCCAGGGGTCAGGTCCTTGCTAACCCGATCTATTAGTTGGGTGTCCTAAATTTTCCTGTCTTGATATATTCCTGTACGGGGGGGTTAGTCAATGACCTACATGGTAGTGATCACTTTCCCATTCAAATATCATTTTCTGGACTGCTACTGCCTTAGACACACACACCAGTGGTTTGCAATTCAGCAAATTTATGATTTCTCTTTCCCAGTCAAGGAGTTTAGGTCAGTGGATGAAGCCACGCCTATATGCTCTATAAGTGCCGCCTGAATGATTTCACTGTTGGTGAATTTCATTAAGTTATGGCTAGGTTTCACTAGGTTTTGAAGCTCATCCACTGCTCTTCCTGGTGGCAGATGTTTGTTCAATTATGGGAAGACCCTTCTAGCAGATGTGTGAAAGTGAGTCAAAAGGATTCTGGGCAAGTTCTTGCAGGACCCCTTCCCCCATTCTCCAGGAGAATGGGGCCTGCAATCTCGGACCCTGCATCCATGCTGGACTCCTTCACGACCACCTTCTCTGAATTCTCTAGCTAGGATGCTTCTCGCTGGCATTCATTACACATGATGTCACTGAAAGTTGCTGACTGAATTTTACCTCCAGAGGTGGAGGACCCTGTGAGTTACATTCTGCTCTTGCTTCCTGTGCAGACAAAGCCCCTGTTTCAGATGATGTGTGCATGTCATGTTTCAATACCTAGGTGAGTAATGCATGGACTTTCTGTTAGGTTTGTTCACAAGATCTGGAGAGAGTGTATCCTCCCAGACTCCTGGCAAATCCCTACTGTGCTTGCTATTCGCAAACCAGGTAGAGATCACTCTACCCCATCCGGTTTCCATCCAATCTCTCTAACCTACTGTATTTGTAAGTTGAAGCAGAAATTAGTAAATGTTAGGCAAGGCTTTTTTCTGGACAGTGGAGGCAACCTGTCTTTTGCACAGTGCGGCTTCGGCAAGTTCCACTCCATGTCAGATGCTATACTCTGACTGGAAAATGCTGTCTGCAAGGCTTTCCTTCATAGACAGCACTATCCCACAGCTTTTTTTCGATGTGGAGAAGGCCTATGATACCGCATGGTGGTACTGTATCGTGAAGACCATATGTTGGGGTGAAGGGACACCTCCAATTCCTTCTCTCTGAATTTTTGCAAGATTGTTGACTCCACTTTTAGTTTTTGGGGAGCCCTCTCTCACCCAATGGAGCAGGAAGAGAGTTTCCCAAAAGGAAATATCATTAGTGTCACACTCTTTGCCCTGAACACCAACCATATCACCCTAGTGCTGCTGGAAAGATGTTCTTGTTACACTCTACATAGATGACCTTACAATCTCTTTTGGTGCAAACCAGATGCCAACTCTGGAGCATCGACTCCAACAGACATTGGACCACATCTCTATGCCAAAGTGCACAGGTTTTGGTTTTCCTTGGCCAAGACTAAGGTGGTGCACTTCTTTTGCCATCCACGGCTCCACCCTGACCCAGACTTGTTTCTAAATGGGGTGTGCCTCTATGCTGATAGGTCTACTGCCTTCCTTTTCTGTCAATCCTTTGTTATGCAAAGCTTGACTTTGGATGCGAGTTTTATGCATCTGCAGTTGACTGTATTGTGGAAGGTGGACTTCATCCACCACACTGGTCTTGCCTGGTGATTGGTGCCTTCTACATGTCTCCCATTAAGATCCCATTGAGAGCCTACTTGTCTATGCTGGGGAGATACCACTCTCCGACATGCACAGTAGGCCATAACATCGCTAAACAAATTTCAACAAATCAAAATGAACATTTCAGGTTTTGTACACTTGAGTACACATATTTCAAAGGAAGAAATTTTTTTAGAGTGAGAGAAATATTTGGAACACCCCCTTTTTTGACCTCAAAATATTTTTTTTTTATTATTTTTGAGTCAAAGATATACACCATCTGTGTTGTTGGTTTGTTGTTATAAGTGCTTCTAAATACATTAGAGTTGAATTTAAACTGCAGGATAATGACAACCAAGTGAGGAGTTCAACTTTTATTATCTAACTGATACATTAAAATCATGCTTTGTCTCAAACGATGGCATGAAGTCACAGGATATTAGTACTGCCCGAATGTAGCCATCTCTTGTTTTTTTTTTCAGAAGCTTCCTTCACCATTCACACACACCACTCCGCACCTTGAGAATGGCATAGAATGTCAATAGAGAGTGGCTCATCGACAATATTTTGAAGATCTGTATTAGATAGATGCATTGTTAGTGGTGGCTAAAACCTGCACTCCTCTTCAGGGGAAAGTAGATCTGTTAGGTTCTTAGCACGTCTCTTCCTTATACAAAGTAACATCTCGGATCTTCTTGATTCTGTCAATAGCTAATTTCCTGTTCTTCTGATCAACGTCTGCCAGCAGTGCCAAAAGGATGTTCTCAGGATGGGCCCAGTAGGAATTCCTTTGGATTGTTTGTCATGCTATGGCTTCACTGGCAGGTTGGAGTATTTGCAGAAGATTAATCTGTTCCAGATGTTTAGATCCGTCCATGCATTTCGGAGGGAATTTGATGTGAAACCAAATGGGCCCATAATGACACATGACAAACTCTGTGAGGACATACAAGTCATTATTAGGTTTTTCTGTTGCCACATAAAGTCGACATATTCTGCTGGGAGTGGTGAGCCATTTTGTATGAAATATTGTCCCTGGTTTCATATGTAGGAGGTCATCCTCAATTACACCACTTCTACTAGCACTGATAATTCTTTACAGGTAAGCTTGGTCCTGACTAAGGTCATTCACATCTACATCTGGAGGGGGAGCTCCTTTAGCAATACATTGAAAGCCATTTGGTGATACTGGTAGTTTCAAAGGTGGTTAAGGCTATACCAAGTGATCTTTTCCATTGAGTTCCACTTTCTGTTGGATCAATATATTTCCTGCACAGGTGCCTCAAAGGAAGTTCATTTAGATGCAAGCTGCAGATGATCCACTGTAAAGGACGATGTAATTGACATTCCAGCCCTCTTATGGCTCCATTCTTGTAGCCAGTATTAGTTGCTGTGCCATCAGCTCCCAATGCCTTTATCTCATCTTTAATATCATTTCAACAAGCCATTTCATCAGTCTATCTACAATACCTGCCCTGCACCTGTTCCTCATTCAATAGTTAGATGATCTAAATAGAAAGTACCAGGTTCTCCTACAAACACATAGTGATCTTGAATTTCATTTGCTCCATATATTTTGTTCCCTTTCTTCTTTTTAGTTAGTGTTGTGTCTCTCCTTCCATAAAAAAAGCAGTCATTTTCTTATCTCCAAACATTCAGATTCGGTGAAATTCTTCCTTAACTTCTGTCATGTCCTCCAGACTTTGTGATGGTCAATTACATGAGAGCGGTCTTCTGAATTTCTAATAATAGTCGAATAGGGTTGCACTACTAATAGCAGCAGCAGCTCTATTTGACACCGAATACCCATTTGCTTCCATGGCAATTGTTGGTATTGGTATGATACTGTTTTCGTTCTCGCAAAGACTCTTCCATTCATCATCCGAAATGTCAGAAGCTGAAGGTTCTTCATCCAAGGCTTCGTCTGAAATTGTAGTTTTCTCTTCCCTCTCTTTTGTGAGTCTTCTTCTTCTCTTATTTCCTGAATTTGATCATCTCTGATTTTCCTTTTTTTAAATCATTTGTTGACTTTTTTTTTTACATCCACGCCTCCAATTTTCATGTGATGCCCAATTCTTTGGTCAATAAGAAATTCATGCTCTCGACATGGCAATTTCATGTTCTTTTCACACTTGCTATCCAAGAGATCAGCACACTGGCAGCCTGCTATATCAAAGAGTTGATCCAATGATGAGATAAACTTCTTACTCTTCGTGGCATTCATTCCTTGTTTTGATACCACAGACACTTCTTCCACCAATTGGAGCAATTTGGTTCTAACATTCTTGATTGATCAGCTGAACTGGAATACTGGCCTTTTCCCCAAATTTCAGTAATGGCCTCGGATACTTCAGGAATAACATTCTTGTTCATCTTGTATTTATTGTCTTTTACATACTGAATATATCTTCCAACCTATTTTGTTGGCAGTTCATTATGAGAAAGTTCTGGAAGTGGGGAGCCAAATACACTGTGATTCATTGATATCCTAGTTCTTTTACTCATCTTAGCCCTGAAAATGAATAATAGAAGACCCGTTAGTATAAAACAGAAATAATACATGTGATGAGTGAATCTATAACATACATTCAAAAAGGTGAAGCCATATCTCCCTATAGGAAATACTCTGTAAATATCTCATAAATTCATCATACATCGATTAATTTATAGTGCCCTCCGAGTAGTTTACAAACAAGGAAACCCTTAACCTAACCTAACCTAAACCTTAGATACATAAGGAGTTAAAGTGCAAATTTTCTTCCTGTATGAAAATTACCCATTTCCAGCTCCAGATATGAGAATTATAATAACTGATACAACCAACCTCACCCTACAGAAAAAAGGATTTTTTAGTGAAATTTGGCTCCCCAAAAGGGGGTATTACAATTTTTTTAGATTTTTTCTCACTTCATTTCCAAATTTTGGATGGTCTGCTCTACAAAACCTGAAATGTCCCTTAAAATTGGTTGTGACACTATGCCCTAATACACAGTCCATTATGTGCCTGTATTTGTGAGCTGGGTGCCTCCCTCCATTGCCAATGACCCTCACTGCATCCACAACCGATCTTGACAGTGCCTATCCCTGCAAGTCATACCCTAAGCCCTTTGGGTTTACGGCTAGGAAACTTCTTTGACAGCTCAGTGTAGCTCTCAGTCTGGTGGAGCCTCTGGTTCTCCCCAGGATGCCACAATGGATGGTACAACCTTTGACTATTTGTTGCCACTCCTCTGTTGTCAAAGTATTGCTTCAGCCTTTTTGGAGCACACTTTGTGTTATGCTGGATCCATGCCAATGTAAACAGATGGCTCCAATTTCCAGGAGGGGGTCAGTTTTCATGTTGTATCCCCTTGATGAGCTGGAGATGG
The DNA here is from genome assembly GCA_963969495.1 of Ceratothoa steindachneri. Classification (NCBI taxonomy): domain Eukaryota; kingdom Metazoa; phylum Arthropoda; class Malacostraca; order Isopoda; family Cymothoidae; genus Ceratothoa; species Ceratothoa steindachneri. The sequence goes on along the minus strand of OZ018331.1, from coordinate 39,698,967 downwards.
GTGTCCTAAATGTGGAGGAGTTTATACATCACTGCCTGAGAAACGCTTTATTTTCCTGCCTCGATCTATCTTTGTGCTCTCCGGATGCACAGCCCTATTTTGATTGGGGCGTGGTCGATGACCTCCATGGTAGTGATCACTTTCCCATTCAAATATCATTTTCTGGGCCGCTGCTGCCCGAGAGCCCGCCCCCGGCGGTTCTTGGCGTGGGTGCGGTGGTCTGCATTTCAGGAAATGACTGAATTCTCTATCTTAGTCCAGGAGTTTAGGTCGGTAGATGAGGCCATTGAGTTCTTCTCCAGCAACCTCAGCGATGTGAGCCTAACTACTATTCCTAGAATATCGGGCCATTTTGCACACCAACTGCTCCCACAGTGGTCAACTGAGTGTGAGGTAGCCCTCAAACAGAAGTGTTATGCCTACATTTCAATGTCTCTGAATTTCGTCAAGCTAGAGCTAGGTTCTGGCAGGTATGTCTCTTCACTTAACGGGAAAGACCCCTCTAGTAGAGCTGTGGAAGCAAATCAAAAGGATTGGGGCAAGTTCTCGCAGGACCATCCTCTCATTCTCCAGAAGAATACGGCCATAATCTTGGACCACACTCCGTAGTGGAGTCATTTGCAACCGCATTCTCTATCTGGGATGTTGCTCCACCAGCATTCAATGTGCGTTGTGATGTTGCAGATGGCCATCGAGTGGACTTTACCTCCAGAAGTAGAGAACCCTTCAATGACAGGTTTACATTGTGTGAGTTTCATTCCGCTCTTACTTTGTGCGTGGACACTGCCCCTGGTCAAGACGATGTCCCATATGCCATGCTTTGAAACAGATGAGCGGGTCATGGACTTTCTATTAGATTTATTCAACAAGATCTGGCTAGAGGGTATCCTCCCAGACTCCTTGCAAATCGCTACTGTGCTCGCTTTTCACAAACTGGGGAGAGAGATCACTACCCTGGCCAGTTTCCACCCACTCTCTCTAACCTCCTGCGTGTGCAAGTTGATGGAGAAATTGCTAAATGTCTTCTGCAAGTTCCACTCCACGTCAGATGCTCTACTCCGACTGGAAAATGCCATCTGTGAGTCCTTCCTTCGTAGACAGCACTACACATGTTTTTCAATCTGGAGAAGACCTATGTTACCACATGGCGATATAGTATCATGGAGACTCTCCACATGATGGGGTGAGGGGATGCCTCCCAATCTTTATATCTTAATTTTTACGAGATCATCGATTCCACATACGGGTGCAGGGAAGTGTTGCCACTGTCACACTCTTTGCCCTGAGCACCAATGGCATCACCTCAGTCCTGCTGGAAGATGTTCTTGCTATTTTCTACATGGACGACCTTCCGATCTCTTTTGGCATGGCCCAGATGCTAACTCTGGAATGTCTACTCCAACAGGCATTGAACCGCGTCTCTCGCTGCCATGCATAGCTACACCCTGACCCAGACTTGTTTCTAAATGGGGTTTGCCTAGAAGTGGAGGACTTGCAACGTTTCCTTGGTCTTGTATTTGACCACCACCTCAACTGGAAGGCTTATATTCACAGCCTTAGGGTCTGTTGTACCCATGCCATGGATATTCTTCATTCTGTGATCCTTTGTTCACTCAAAGCTCGACTATGTATGCAAGTTTTATGCATCCTCAGCTGAGCGTGTATTACAGAAGGTGTACTCAATCCACCACACGGGCCATCAGCTGGCGTCTGATGCATTCTGCACGTCTGGCATTGAGAGCCTACTTGATGATTCTGAGGAGATTCCACTCGCTCTGCACCATGCACAGTGCATTATTCGCCTATGCATGCGAGTCCGGCGCCTCCCTCAGTCACCAATAGCTCTCACTGTATCCACTGCTGCCTATGCTGCCGAGAGAGGCCAGTCATACCCTAAGAGCCTAGGGTCTAGGGCTAGGAAACTTCTTTGAGAGCTCAGTGTCGCTCTCGGGCCGGTGATGCCCCTGGTTCTGCCCAGGATGCCACCCTGGAGGATACCACCTTTGACTATTTTTCGCCATGCCTCTGCTCCCAAAGCTTCTACAGCGCCGGGAGTATTGTGTTCGGCCTTTTGGGAGCACACTTCGTGTCTCGCTGGAACTGTGCCAGTGGATATGGATGGCTCCAAGTCCCAAGAGGGGGTCTGTTTCCACGCCGTATCCACTCTGTTTGACATCAGCGGGGCTCTGTCAGGTGCTGTGTCTATCTTCCTGGCCGAGCTGGTTGCATACACCACTCGGTATGGGAGATAATACGACGTGTCCGGTTTGGAGACCAGATTGTGATTTATATTGACTCACAAAGTGCCCTGAGTGCTCCTGGGGCATTGGAATCTCCGCATCCCCTGGTTCGCGATATCTGTGACACCACAGTTATAGCAACTTATGCCCAAGTAGGAAGTCGCTAGATGGGCTTTTTTTTCTTTTTTTTAAGCCCTGATAGCTGCATGTCAGTAGGATGTCAACATTCTATTCTGCCGAGTTCCTGGAAATTTAAAGCTTAGTGGAAATGAGTGGTCCAAGTATATGCTCAGACCTTTGGGTTGCATGGCAAAGAACAACCGTGGTTTAACATCTCTACTACTCTCACCAGCACAAGGGAGCTGAAAAGGAGAGGGTATTTCAGTCAAAAGATATACTGCCACATCCAAACGTCCCTATCACTAACACACACAACCATACCCACTCACACAGACCAGCACTCACCTGGTGTTCTATCTAGCTCCCTTTTCATCTTCACACCAGTAATTCTTCGGACACTAATTTTCAATGCTCAGTCAGCAATCATCTTTAATGTCCACACTATTATTATAATAATTAAATGAGGTCAACAGACCTAAGTCGCGTGCTCTCAATTATTCTGATTTATGACCTTGCGACCTTCAAAACTTTCAACAAATCATTGAAAAGTAAAATGGTTACCATCTGACCGACCTACAAGCAACTTATAGAGTCACATGCAAATGACTCAAATCAAAGGTGCTGCAAGATACGCCTGTGGGGGGAGACCAAGATGAATGGTGGTCACAATGGAAGTACATCAGGTCCCCCACTCGTGTCACGATCGCTCACTTCTTGGTCATCCCAGCCACCCTGGAAAAGGAGAAAGGATTAGCCATGGGGGATGGGGGAGGCAGACTCCTACCTATCTACTATAATACCAACAACATATACATGCTGTGAGGGTTCTGAGAAAACCTGGTACAGGCCATAACCTCCCTCAAAGTCTCAGGATTGCTCAGTCAGAGTTTGAGGATCAACAACAAATGAACTTTATTTAATCCCTGTTTGTGATGGAGATTTGCAAATGATTTATCCTGCAAGGAGGCCTGTATGCAACACAGGGTCAGGGCTGGGGAAACGTCTGCCCTTCCAGTCCATACACAGGATATTCAAGGACTGTACCTTTCATCATCATCACCCCCCCCCCCCTCCCCCCCCGCCAACCTTGAGCACTTTATGGACCTTTTTTTCTTTTTTTAATCTGTCTGAGATGCCCCATTGTCTTACATTTTTTTTAAAAGTTAATAATCTTTTATCTTTATAATAAAATTTACAATTGTACCATTTTTTTTTCAGTCAGAATTGTTTAGCAGTGAATTCACTTGCCAAACATTGGTGAAGCAAGACAGTCGCCTCATTGTCGGGACTGGGGAGGGTGATCTGTTAATCTTTGAATGGGGCAAGTTTGGTTATCCAGTTGAAAGCTTTAAAGGTCACTCTGATATGATCACTTGCCTGGCACCCATCAGTGAAAATATGATAATCACTGGTAGTGATGATGGAGTTTTAAGGTAATGTAGTACTCTCTTTAAAGATTTAATCTTAATCTGGGCAAATGACACTAGTAATGGATTTATTTTGTCTCCTACTTTATGAACATGCGGGCAAATGACACTAGTGGATTTATTTCATCTACTTTAGGAACATGTGGGCAAATGACACTAGTAGGGGATTTATTTCATCTACTTTATGAACATGCAGGCAAATGACACGTAGTGGATTATTTTTGTCTCCTACTTTATGAACATACAGGTAAATGACACTAGTAGTGGATTTATTTTGTCTCTTACTTCTCGGACATGTTGGCAAATGACACTAGTAGGGGATTTATTTCATCTTCTACTTCTTGGAATGTGGGCAAATGACACTAGTAGTAGATTTATTTCATCTACCTTAGGAACATGTAGCAAGTGACACTAGTAGTGGGTTTATTTCGTCTCCTACTTTATGAACATACAGGCAACTGACACTAGTAGTGGATTTATTTTCTCCACTACTTTCTGAACATGCAGGCAAATGACACTAGTAGTGGATTTATTTTGTCCACTACTTATTGGACATGTGGGCAAATGAAACAGGTTAGTTTCTCCCTCTCTCCTCTCTTGACACATCACTCTTCCATCTCATGATCTACTGAATAGGTGTTCCCATCCACACTTCCCTAACACAACATGGTTTGCCCTACATTGGGTCATAACGGATTTCCTGCTCACCGGATAGTGTAAAAACACACTGCTACCACTCCTTTTGCTCCCTCCTCAACCCCCAATGAGGAACCACCCTTGGTGCTAAGATTTTATGGAATGTGGTAAACTGCTAGAGGGTGTCAAGAGTTTTTATGTTAGAAGTGAGTCATGTATTTATTTAGTCTCCTCCTGGGCGCAGTTTGTGCATGAGTGTTCATGTTTAAGGGCTCTAGGTATCCCTGCTTTAGCTAAGGCGGATGAGTAGTTCTACTATCAACGGCATCTTTGAAGTGGATTTACTGTTATATAGCCATAGTTGTGTGTACCACATTCCTAAATTCAGCCACTTCCCTTCTGCTGGGGGACACAGCCCTGCATCTCTTGTTTTTCCTTAATTTCTTGAACTTTATTCTATCTTAATTCATTGTATCGAAATATGACAGTAGTACATTTAGCCATGGCCCCCAGTCCCCAGCATGCCTTCAGTGGTCGTGGGATGCTAAGAATCTCTGGGTTGGTAGTTAGTAGTTGTTTTTGTTGTTTAGCTTGTTGTTATTTTCTAAGATTCTCTGTCTAGCATTTTTGTCAGGCATTATTCTTATTTTGTCCAGCGACATTGAATCTAACCCTGCCCTATCCATCTTAAATTCTGCACTTTATTCTACTGCAACATCTGTGGTCTCTATGGCTACTTAGAGCTTTCTGTTGCCTCAACTAAATATGATATTATTTGCTGCTCTGAGACTCTTGTATCAAATAGGAGACATACCTCAGAACTCCTTTTGCTAAATTTTAATAAGCCTATGCAATTTCTGAGGAACTCCTTACCTCGAGTGTAAGGCGGGATTTAATGCTTCACATTTTAGTAAGTATGAATGTGGATATCTTTAGCCTTATATGACAGTATTTATGATTGCCTTCTAAACTCATATATTAATATTCAGGATGAGGACAAGAAATCTTGCTTCATTTTTATTGGTGATCTGAATGCTCATCACAGAGACTGGCTGAATTCAGTTTTCCCAACCAATCAACATGGTATTGCTTCACTTGATTTTTCTGATATTACTGGTTGTGAGCAGTTAGTTACTGGTACAACTCACACATCCGGCAATCGTCTTGATCTTTTACTCTCTGATATGGGAGAGGTGGTTGAGGTTTAAACCACTGCACCAATTAGTTCCTCAGATCATCGAGGTTTGGCTTGTAATATTTAGAATTAACTGGGATGGGATTAACCTTGCTTTTAATAGTATTGTCTGGAGGGGTATCTATGGTGCTCCTTGCCCCATTACCACATTGAATTTAAGGTTTTTTAGACTTGAAAAGTAGGTTCGTACCAATGCAAATCTTAAAGCTCGATCTCACAATAAAGTGTGGTTTAATGACCAGTGTCGCCTGGCCTTTTGTGATAAGCATACTGCCTATAATCTTTGGTCTGATAACCGTTCTTGGTTGTGCTGGGAGAACTATGTTGTGATGAGGAATATGGCAAATAATGTTTAAAAAGAGGCTGAAGCTCAACATAATGCCCATTTAAAGAATGTCCTCACAGGTGCCGCTCAGCCGCATATTTGATGGTCAGCATTTAAATCTGCTTTGCTTGGTGTTGAGCTTTCTATTCCTCCCTTAATGAAGCCTGATGGTACCGTTACATATCATCTTCTTGATAAAGCCAGCATTCTAGCTGGTAGTTTTAATTCCAAGCAAAGTAGGGAAGAGATTCAGCTGCCTTTAGGCTGTCACCCGCTATCTAGTTTTAATACATTTGCCTTCAGATCCTCTGAAATAAAATTTCTTTTATCTAACTTGGACGAGTATGGGAGAACTGATCCTCTTGGTCTGTTTCCATTGATTTTAAAAAGATTTAGCAGGAAGCTAGCTACAAAACTGGTTGGTATATTTCGTATTTTAGTTCGTTGGGGGTCATTTCCTGAATGCTGGCATTCAGGCAACATTACCCCAATTCCCCCTTCCCTCTCTGGGATCTTTTCTTCAAGGGTTGTTCCCAGAGAGGCTCTGGCCTTCTCTTGGCGAGGGGGGTCAGCCTTGGGCCCCCTAGGGGACCCATGGTGCTGCCAACAAGACTTTTAACATGCCCCTCTTTCTTTCCTCCTCTATTACGCTCTTCCACTGCCCTTTATTTCCCCCTCTTCCTTCACCTATCTAGTGGTCCTTATCAATACCCGACCTTTGCTCGTTTAATGGATTGATTCCGAATTGTTCTTTCATGAAGGTGAAAGAGGCTGGGCATCTCCACCGCCTTCGTCTACCGAATGCTCAAGGAGAAACCCATCGTTGGCCCCTTTTCTCCGTGCGTAGGAGAACTCGGGCAGCCTCTTAGGGTTATAAAGATGGTGTGGTGGATCCGTATCCATTCTCCAAGAGGACATACCGGACGTAACTGATTGTATAGTTGCAGTAGTGCCGGGCCCTTGTAGGCCTTCATGGTGGGGAGCCCCGAGGGAGAATGCGAGGTTTTTTTCTTTTTGCAATGGCTAGCCATAAACCAAAAACCTCCCCTTCTCGTAAGGGTTCTCGTGCCAAACGTTCCTTAGCTCCCCTTTCAGCCTTCCCTCGCTCGTTGGACCCCTATTCCAACGAAATAGACCCAGATCTTGATTATCCTCGCTTTCTTGTCATGAATTCATCATCTGACATCCCACTTGCAAAAGTCGATGTGTTTGACGTCAAGGAATCTTTTGAGTCCTGCTGTGGTGAACCCTGCCGGATGTGGTCAAGAGGAAGGGGTGATGTCGTAGTCGAGGTGTCATCCCACTCTCAACACAACCTTGTGCGAAATTTATCTTCGATAGCTGAAATTGCAATAACTGTCTCGCCCCATCCGTGTCTGAATTTCGTCAAAGGTGTCGTCCGTTCAAACGAATTAAATGACTACGACCCCACCCGCCTTCAGAGTAAGCTCAGTACCCAACGTGTCACACACGTACATAGGGTAACTAAAACATTAGGCTCCACTAAAGTCCCAACCGCCACACTGATTTTAACATTTGAACAACAAGAACTGCCGCAGTATATTAAAGCTGGGTACTTTCGTGTCCCGGTAAGTCCCTACATCGAACTACCCAGACGCTGCTTCAATTGCAATCAATTTGGACATGTTGGCCGTGCCTGTCGGCGCCCTCGCTCCTGCATGAATTGTAGCTCTGACTACCATGGCCCCGAATGCACCAAAACACCCCACTGTGCCAACTGCGGAGGTACCCACAGTGCTGCGTCGAAACTCTGCTCTATATTTCTCCTGTCAACAGCCTTTACTGCGAGAGTGGGGTACTCCCTCTGCCCTACCATAGACTTCAAATCTGCATGCGATACCTCTGCCGAGTACAGCAAACCCCTGTATCAGAGGTCTACAGATGCCTGTATGCTGCCGAATCAACGGCGGCATATGATATGTTGCCATCTTTACCCCGCCCTTTGAACCTTCGCATAGGAGATCATCTCTCTAACCTGGGTGCTCCAAGGGTCCTTACCCTTCCATCCTTACTGACCCCTAGTTGGCGTGCTCCTCTCCCTACAGTATGTACCAACATGTGGAGCCTGGAGAAGTCCTCCATGGACCCTCGCATCATTAAAAGCCTGTTCTTAGAGCATTCGATCTCCCACAAACAATGCTGCCCACTATACACGGATGGCTCTAAGTCGGACGGTGGCGTGGGCGCCGCAGCCATCTACCCAGGAGGAGAATTCCTAACTCTATCTTTGCCGCCAGCAGCATCCATTTTTACCGCTGAACTTTCAGCAATCCTTTTAGCCTTTAGACTCATCCAAATTTTACCTTTTAGTGATTTTGTCATTTTTTCTGACTCAAGGAGTGTCTTACAGTCAATTAGATCTTTTAATGCATCCCATCCCCTGGTCACAGAAATTTGCAACTGGCTGATCCAAAATGCATCCCGATATAGAATTATTTTTTGCTGGGTCCCTGGGCATGTGGGGGTCCTGGGCAACAAGAAGGCTGATCGGTTGGCCCGCTCAGCACATTCTGTGTCCCCTGAGAACTCGGCTCTGCCTTTTAGGGACTACTTTCCTTCAATAAGAAAGTATATTTTTCAACTGTGGCAGAATGAATGGGATGACTGTTCATCATCCAAACTATACAAAATAAAAAATTCTATTCGCTCTTGGCCCTCGAGTCGTCATAGAATGCGGTTGTTGGAGGTGGCCCTTTGCCGAGTTCTCATTGGCCGCACGAGACTTACTCACGGCCATCTTGTTTCGGGTGATGCTCATATCAGCCCTTGCTGTCATTTTTGCGGTGGGGACCAATCAGTTGCCCACCTTTTATTGGATTGTAGCCATTTTACCATTCTCCAGTTGTCCTGTTTCCCGACCCTTTTAACTATTCCCCAACACACCCGTCTTCGATTCATATTGGCGGAGGAATCTTTTAACCCGTCGTTTTTTAAATTTTTGTCACAAAGTGGTCTCCTCCACCTTTTATAGATGATATTTCTCGTTTCACCCTAGCGGCCATATAGAATCCACTTGGATTGGGCAGCAACCCACTGGTAACTTACCTTAAACCTTACCCCAATTCCCAAATGATCATCATTTCCACCTCCCAGTGAATATAGGCCCATTTCCATTACACCGATTTTATCAAAGACTTTTGAACGTCTGCTGTCCAAATGTCTCGCTGTATATTTGAGACAGTTTCTTCCAGTGGCTCAGTTTGGCTATAGAAAGGGGCTAGGCACTGCCGATGCACTATTATTGCTGGTACATGAAATGCAGTCTGCTTTAGACAATAATTGTGAGTCGAGGCTTGTTTCTCTTGACTTTAGCGCCTCTTTTGACACTGTCAACCATAATAGTTTGATTTTTAAATTAAAGTCTGACTTTAGTGCCTCTTTTGACACTGTCAACCATAATGGTTTGATTTTTAAATTAAAGTCTGTTGGCATTGGTGGTAGTCTTAAGTATTTTAACAGTTTTTAATTAATAGATGTGTTGTCAATGGATGTTTTAGCCCTTATTCTAGAGTATATTCTGGAGTTCCTCAGGGTAGTGTTCTTGGCCTTTGCTTTTTATATTATATACTAGTGACATGTGGTTTAATATCACTAATGAAATTATAGCATATGCTGATGACACCTCTTCTATGTTCATGTTCTATCTCCTGCAAAGAGCCTGAGTGTTGCAGACAGCCTCACTGAGGATTTAAATAAAATTCATTCTTGGTGTCTTCAGTGGGGTATGAAATTGAACATGAGTAAGTCTAAGGAAATGATTGTGAGTCGTTCTAGATCTCTCTTACCTTAACATCCCAAATTTTTAATAAATGGAGCTTTGATTAAAAATGTTGACTAGCTCAAGCTCTTGGGAGTAACTCTAGATTTGAAACTCACTTTTGAAACGCATCTAAGATACATGTCTCGGGATATCTCACAGAAATTGGGCATTCTTCATAAATCTAAGAAAATTTATGAAGATGATGATGTTCTTTGCAAGTGTTTCTTTTCTTTTATTCTACTTCATTTTGAGTATTACTCTGCTGTATGGAGTTCTGCTGCAGATTCTCATCTGAGATTGCTTGATCGTGCATTTAATTCTGTAAAATTTTACTATTAGATTTGGATTTAGACATTAGACATCATAGAGATGTTGGAGCTCTTTGAATTTTAATTAAAGTAGGTAGTGAATGATGTGAATCATCCTCGGCATCAATTTTTGCCGAGATTTTATCAACCAGCCAGAGTTACTAGGTATTCTGAGACTAAATTCCATGACATTCAAAATTAGTCATCATTCCTCATCTCAGTTTTGTAAGTGTTTTTTACCGAGCATATGTAGATTGTTAAATACCTTGCCCACAAATATTGTGACTGCTCCTACGCTTGATAAGTTTAAACGATTGGCTAATGTCTTTTTGTTGCATAACTGTGGGTCTGTTTAATTCATTTTCCTTTCTTTCTTGCTGTCCTTTGACCATCACTGCCACCTCTCGGTGGTATAATTTCCAAAATTTTCAGTTTGGCTCTTTGCATGGTTTATATAATAATAATAATAATTTATTCGGTTGAAAAGGCCATAGTGAGTGGTTTGATATGGGAAGAGAGGGTCATGTAATAAGAAAGAGGTGTATGAAATTGGTTTTAACTGTGTCAGTATATGCTGATAACCTGGTGTATGTGATTAAAAGTTGGCGATTTAAGAATTGTTAACTGAAACTTTTGACGAGGTGTGCAAGAGGAAGTAAAATCAGAGGAGAAAAGAAAGAATTTGGTAACGGTTTTACCACCGATCTGCACTTTTAGCCCTTATTTGGTACCTACGGTTTAATGTTAGATTGGCTACAGCTTAGTTGAGTGGAAACAGTGAAGTAAGTCGCATCAGGTGTGGTTAGTTGCTAGATGCAAGTCCCAATTCTATATGACTTTATGGTAGCTGCCATATGCCTAAGATAGCCATGGTTCGGATCCCAAATTAATCATGAGGCCCCATCTGACAATTAAACAGTATCTTAACCCTTGAAGCATCCCACCAACCAAAAGGTCCTGAGTGTACAACTTTTACTTGGACGAAAAGGTCTCAAACGTACAACTGCCACTCAGACCAATTTGTTCTTTTATGGTTTTAGGCCTATAGAAAATTTATTGTATTCCTAATGATAGTTTTTCTCTAGCACTGACAGGGTCGTCCATTTCTTAGCGTGGCACTTTTAAAGGAGTGCAGGACGGTGATTAAACCTCTACCAATTTCTTTTTCAACTTGTGATCTTAACAAAATGGTCCCTAGAGTGTGTGTCAGCAGCTGCGAAAGCAATCCCAAATTGTAAGTCCATCAGATGATTAATTACATCTGATGTAGCTTAACTTTGGGTGGAATTGGAGGCGGTGTGATACCAGAGGACATTGTGTGAGGTTTTAAGTATCAGGATTTATCATGATTGATAGTGGCAGACAGGTGGTTACAGTTATTCATTAATTCATTAAAAGTTTTTAGTTTTTTTTCTCTTTTCTTTCATTTTCTTTTTCTTTTTTTTCCTTTTTTCTCCTTTTTTCTTTTTTATATAGTTTGGGCAGTTTTGAGGTGGGGGAGGGGGGTTGAGCAAAAAATCCTGTTTTATGTATTTTATAATAATAATTAACAAAGCTTTAGCATTAACTTCTGTTAAATTTTTAACAAATTAATGGATTAAAAATTGTGCTCCCCTTTGTATAATGGTGCATGTGAAGCAGATTGGGACCACAAGGTTTTAAATGGTGGGGGAAATCTCTGGAGCGATTAGAGCGTTAGGGAATGATAAGGTTTTGAGTGTGGAATGTGTCAGGAAGCTGCATGAGAGTATTCTGGTGCCAATCTTGGTGTACAGAAGCAAGAAAATTGTGGAAGGGAAGATTTTGAGTGAGAGCAGTGTAAATTAACAGTTTGAGGAGGATTCTTGTATGATGGGTGGATAGAGTGAGGAACACATGGGTGAACTATTGCGTGAATGTGGCTGTGACAGCTTTGTGAGGTGGTATGGGCATGTAAGAAGAATGGACAGACATAGAGTTGTGAAGAGAATATGTGAGTCAGGATGTGTGGTGGGTTGGGAGACCATGTAAGAGGTCGGTAAGTTATGTGAATGAGTGTTTGAAAGAGACTGATTGTGTATAAGTGCATGGAGAGGGTTTGTGAGTGTGTGTAGGAGGTCTGTCCAGGGGTGAAACTTAACTAAAGATGCTACATGCAACCCCATCGCTTTGTAGGGGCAGTTCAGTATAGACAAATTATAGGTAGCTATATGCTTGATTGCACATAAGGTTTTTGAGTGGACAAATGGGTTTGATTGCCATTGATGTGCCCCGATCACACTGTAGGCAAGCAGTTGAAGATAAAGGATAATGTTAGCTTAAGTAGCAGGGAATAGAATGAGGTACCTCTGACACGTGCTTAAGGTATTTAAATGTGATGAGGCCTGGATTAAAGGATGCTCTAGCCTCTTTTCTAGCAGGGGACTATAGCTTAGCCAATTAGAAACCACTTCCCATTACAGTGAAGTTTCTAACCAGGTTAAATTCCATAAGGAACTGACATACACTGTGGTTCAGATCCCCACTGAGAAATAAAAGTAATTTTATGACTGATAAACCCTGTACCAATTTTTTCTTGTATATCAAACGGCACGTCTGCCATGATGGAAATAAAGCATTGCTGCTATGCTTGTTTCCTTTCAGCTTTCCAGCACAAGGGAATGACTTTTATAAAGTTATAGAATGAAATGCTCAGTAATGTGAAAGTGCCCTTCTCAACCCCACCACTTGTAGGTCCCAGTCCAAATTGTGCATTCTGTCATTTCAATCTCTTCATATTCATTTTATTCATTGAGGTTGTCACTGGACTGAATTTGATGTTCTCACTTGCAGGGGAGTGCATATGTATCCACATCGCTATATGGGGGTTCTTGGACAACAACCTGGCTTTGGAGTTGAGAACGTAGCTCTTTCTCATTGTGGATCTTATTTTGCCAGCTGCAGCAAGGAAATCATATCTTTCTGGTTTATTAATTTTATCTATTACCGGAATGTAACTGATGAAAAGGTAAGGTTTTCTTTATCTTGATCCATTTCCATGGGCCGAGGGGAAGTTGTTGGTGTGCTTCCTCCTCGCTTCCTCTCAGCATTCCTTTTCTTTTTTTTTACTACTATCCCCTCAACCTTTTTCCTTAGTTTAAGTACCTGACGATACTCGCCGCAGCGAGAAATGGACGATGGGGGTGCGGCAAGCACCGTCACAGATGTCCCCTCACTGTTGCCATATCTCCAAAGATCAGCTGCCCTCCTTCTCTCTCTCTCTCCCTCACCTCTGACGGTGCTTGCCGCACCCCATCGTCCATTTCTCTCTGCGGCGAGTATATCTACCTCATTCCATGTCAGAAGAGAGGATTTGGAACATCTATAAACATCGCCCACTGGTCACAAGAGACCAGGACTTTAGGGGTTTGGGTCATTTTGGAACGGAATGGTAAATTCGGTTTTTGTTTCACTAACACCTTTCCTTTATGCAATGGGGTGGCTACTTCCCTGCGGGTGTTCTCGGGTGCATACGGCTCTATTGCTTAAATATATTGGAGGGTCTTTACTCTCGGCTGCTAGGCCATTGAAAAGTCTCTAGATCTGCCTCAACAGACAGAACTTGAAGATCTGTTGTGGGCAACTTCTGATCGGTGGCAGACCTGAAAACTCTGAAAACCTGAGATTTGATACACAGGAGCTGCTCGATGATTTATATAGCTTTACCAACACCCCTTTTTGTATCAGTGGGCACAAGCTTTCAGAAATTTGGGTTTTTTTGGCAAACTATTACAATATTTCTGATTACATCCCAACGAGCAAATCTTCGCCCTGCCTTGGTGTTTGGTCGGACGAGGTCTTTAATGATCAATCTGACCTGTGTGTGCAAATGCATTTTCCCTCTACCGTTTTCGGAGACGCCCTCGGGCTGCAAGTGGCCGTTCCCCGGGCGCTCTCATGGGCCCCTTTAAGATTCTTGCAGCAGAGAGGCAGTTTTTACCTCCCATAGGCGACCCCGTAAGGGGCACCGCTATGTTTTTTTCTGGTCGCCGTGCTGACGGGATCCGTGCCCCGTCTGGCCCCAGCTTAGCGTGCCTCTTTTTCCCCTGACCCCTACCTCTTCTTTTGTACCAACTCTCCTTCACCCTGCATCGTCCTTCCCCCTGCATCGTCCTTCCCCCTACCTCGTCTTTTGTACCAACTCTCCTTCACCCTGCATCGTCCTTTCCCCTACCTCGTCTTTTGTAGCAACTCTCCTTCACCCTGCATCGTCCTTGCCCCTACCTCATCTTTTGTACCAACTCTCCTTCACCCTGTATCGTCCTTCCACTCACCCTTTTGAGCTTCTTTCACTGCCCTACTTTCTCTTAATAGTACACAATCCCCCACCCTACTCGTTAGTGGACCCGCCTATCTCTACTTCTCTATTACATACCCTCCTACCTCTTTCTTATTCACACACCTTCCGGCTGCCCGGCGCACTTTCCTCCTCTTATGGGTCCTTAGCCGAGTGGCAGAGTATATATCATAAGGTCTCTTATGGTCGATCGACCCCCTCCCCCGTTGACTAAGGTAAGTATTAGGTATTGGGTATGTTGGGCCGACGACACTGCTCACCTTCTTCCAGTACACATAATAAAGTGGCTACACCGGCACCATTCTTTATGGTTAAAGCTTGAGGACAATTTCGTCTGAGTGCTGGCCCGGCTCGGCAAAGCATATCAATGCAGGACTCGGACCGAGTATGTTGAACGATCATATTCTGGAGTTTTATGAACCTAGCGAGACTTCTTTTAACCCCCGAGTCATTGGGAGGTCATATCGATTTTCCATGTTTTCTCCTTTTCTTTATCGACTATGGTGACAAGCGAAAAGGATAGTGGGAACGCTCTCCTCTCACCATAGGTGGCAAAGGGGCTCTTCCCTTTGCCATCTTTGGAGCCATTCTTGGGCAGCTCCACCTCTGAAAAGGTGCCATCCTCCCAGCTTGTGCTTTCTCTCGGGTGCCCTTCCATCCTTCCTCTACCGAAGAGGAAGTTTACTCCTCACCTAGGCCTAAGTTTCCGCCTCACTCCCTTCTGTGGAGTCGCCCATGGACGCCACCATCTCTCGACCAATGGCAGTCCCCACTATGCTATCACTGGAGACTGCCGAGAGAGCAGGCTGGTGGCCTAAAATCGACCGCTCCCGCTGGTAGCCTCTCGATATGGCCAAACAACTTAGAAGGCAAGGGAAAGAGTGATCCCTGCCGTCATGCATTTTGGCATCGCGGGGTGTCGGCGTACCTCGCCCCTTCTCTCTCTCAATGAAAGTCGGCTCACCCACTCAAGACGAAAATGAAGAGCCCTCGATAAGGATCCGTGATACCTTGGGGGAAGGGCCATATGAAGATCCCCTCCGAGATGGATATGTTCCTGGAGGTGACCCAGCACCAAACGGCAGAATCTTCCATGGGGTCGAACCTGGAATCAGGACCAAACACTGAACCTGAATCTCCCCCTAGGCAAGGTTCTCCTTAGGCGGCTCAGGCCCCCGATGACTCACAAGGAGAGGAGGGACCTCCTCCTCCCCCGGCTGGTGACCCTCTGACAGTCAAGACCTCCATCTCGAAGGCCGGTCCGTTCGTCCTAAGGGCTCCTTCCGGCAAGGAAGGAAGCGGGTTTAGTCCCCACCCTCCTCTCACAAAAAGATAAAATAAGTAAGTATTCCTCTCCCTCTGCGGGGACAGACGGGTTTGCTGCCGTTTCAGCAAGCGACCAGACCAAGTTCGGCATGTTCGGTCCCGAGGCGCCTTCAAGGGGGAGGGTTCCAAACTAAGACCAAAGTTGGAAGTGTGCTGAGCATAGCCTCGATTTCGTCGGGCCCCTCATTGAGAGACTATTTGACGTTTTCAATCCCACTAGCTTCGAACCCTTTCTGGTTATTCACTCTACTGATGGCAGCCATGTTGGCCAAGGGCAACATGTTCCATCAGTGGAGAGAATTAGCTAGCCTGATTGGTAGAGAGCCGAAGGTGACCCGTTTCTCGAACGGGAGCCTTCTGGCGAATGCGTCGAATCCCTCCGAGGCGGCCATGATTAGTGCCCTTCGGACACTTTATGGCACGCCTGTGAGTGTGATGCCGCACTCAACCATGAACTTTGTGAAAGGAGTAGTTTATGCAAGGACACTCGTGGACTATTACTTGACGACATCACCTTAGAGCTGGCTGACGATGGGGCGGTCAAGGTCGAACTTGTGATGAGAAAACAGGGAGCGGCCTCGAGACCCGCCACTACACTCTTGGTCACGTTCGACTATGACAACCTCCGAGTCTGTGTGTCGGTTGGTATCGGTACCGGGTGAAGGAATTCGTGCCACTGCCGTGGAGGTGGTACTACTGCCACCGCTTCGGCCATACTAATCGCTCTTGTAGAAGTGCAAAGTCGGGTTTACCTGACTGTGGCAAAGTGGAAACGCCTTTGCCACAGACAAATGGTTGGAGGGGACCCCTTCCACAGGTCAGATTGGTGGTCATTAAAGACCGTCCTACTCAATACCAAGGTAGGGCGAGGATTTTCTCTTGGGGATGTAATCAGAAATTTTTTAATAGTTTGCCAACAAAACGAATTTTCTGAAAGTTTCTGCTCACTGAATGATGAAAAAATGGAGGGGGGGGGAGTGGGTTGGTAGACTAAAAGTCGTCTACCAGCTCCTGTGTATCATATCTTTGGATTTTGGAGTTTTCAGGTGTGCACCCTAGGTGCGTTAAGGTTGTACACAATAAGTCCCTATCGTGTATGGCCAAGTGTGTCAATGCACGCAGCTTCTTCGAAGCAATGCGGTGCGTATCTCCTTGAGAATTAAATCCTGGCCTTTCAGGCTGCTCAGGGTCTCTCATTTCGTGAGGCTAAGGACTTGGTCCTAGCGCGCGCGCCGCTGCCTGGGACGTCTTATGCCTCATTTTTTTTTAAAACAGTCACCCTTTACTCCTGGCCTATGAGCACGGTCGTTTCCGCGCCCATTCAAAACGTGTGAATTTTACTCACCCCGGGCGCTTTCCTTGTAGAACTGGTGGCACCACAAAGACTACACGCCCAGTCTCAATTAAAACCACCACCATCACCACCCCTACTTCCTCCCCCAACGTGACCATTTCTTGCAAGTCGAAACACCCGCCTCCAACGAGTCGTGTTAGACTCAGGAGGCAATACCCCTGAACGTGATAGTGAGGCTGTTTTCCGGGCTTTCTAACGATGCTCCTTGAAAGGACAGCACCAAAGGAGACTTGCCACCTACGCCCCCACCCAAGGCTGGACTGGGTGGCTCGGAGAAGGTGGAACCTCCTAATGAGGGGCTCGCCCAGCAAAGGCTTCGAGGCGGAGGGAGGAAAAGACTTATACGAGCTCAACCTCCCCCGATAAGTCCTCGAAGGCAACAGCGGTCGGAGTTCTGTCTCCGGGAAGCGTACAGTCATTCCCTTGAGGGTCTTCATTTCGAATAGATGCCCCTCCCCCCCCCTCCATCTCCGAACTAGGCCTGGAGGGCATATTGCTTCAATGGAATTGCCGCGGACTCCGGGCCAACTGGGAAGAGCTGCGGAGGCTCGTCTCCTCCCGTTCCCCGTTAGCTATCTTTTTGCAGGAGACCATGCCGGGGCGCGTGCCTCCTACCCACCCTCCCATGGTATAGAGTTTTGCGACCCCACCACCACATGATGGGGGCCACATGTCGTCTCCCTTTTATTCGCAATAATTGCCTCCTTTCAGGCAGTTGCACTGCAGCTACACCCGGATAGAAGGTATACTGGTATTTTTGCGTACATTCCACCGTCAGTCGACTTCGACGAGTGGGACCCCCGCCGCATCGTGGCACTTGTGCCGAGACCCTTTCTCCTGATCGGGGATATGAACGGCAGGCACCCCCCGTAGGGAGAATATACAATCAACCCCAGGAGTCGGGTACTTGGCAAGCTGGAGATACGTGTCCCTGTCTCGATTTGTCGCTGTGGTCTCCGGATGCACAGCCTGATTTTGGTTGGGAAGTGGTCGATGACTTCCATGGTAGTGATTACTTTCGCATTTTGTTGCATCTCAAGTCACATTGGAATTATGTTTGGGATTTGTGGTAGAGTGTTACATGGGACAACTGTATTCATTTAAACTCTGGAATATAAAGAAGTGGGTATGGTACTGGCCATCGTGCACCCAGATGTCCAGATCCTTGGAAGTGGCTCTATGTCCCCTACGAATTGGCAATAACCGACTCACCCATCGACATCTAACCTCCACCCTGGTCCCCTTTGCCATTCCAATGTGCCCTTACTTTAATTAATCATACACTCACCCACATTATTTGACTGCCTCACCTCCGCAAATCTCCAACAGGCTTCCCGTCTTTATCAAATATACCTCGCCACAGTTTGTTAGCAGATGAGTTGATTTGGATGTTCATCTTTGTGCTTTTATTATTATATATTTATTGATATTACAATTCTATTAATTTTTAGTCGCGTGCACGCGACTCTAGTTACTATGTGTGTCGTGTGGTAACCATTTTACTTTTCAATCGAGTTTTTTGGCAATAACATCGTAACTATTCGGCCGATTCTAACGAAATTTGAAACTCTTATGTGGTTTTACATTCTCTTTCGAATTGTATAATTGCCAAGGTCCTTCCAAGGTTACTCCGTGAATTATTGAAGGTCGTAAGTTAAAATAATTGAGACCACGCGACTTAGGTATGTTGACTTTGTTATCCTAATTTTAGCTTTTTAATTTGAGAATTGAGTTAAAAGGTGGTTTGTTTGTTTGTTTGTTTGTTTTATTCGCTGTGAGGGAAGGTCCATAGGACTAGGCGGCTGCACCAAAGGTTTCTAAATAAATATTGACCCGGAAGGTGCTCCTATTGTGCAGGACAAAAGCTTTAATGCGCGACTTCCAAGGCCAGCGGTGCATATTCGCGCTTAGTCCACTTTTACGACGCTGGAAGACGGTATGGTTATTCCTTCTGCCCTAAATACAGGCAACCACTTCGAGATACCGTTAATTTTAATCGCTACAACTTTAAGGCATCTTTGTTTCTTTCATTGGATGGCGACTTGTGCCCAAGTAGGCAGTTGCCAGATGAGCTTAAAAAAAAAAAATGTTTCTTTCACTTTCACAATAACTCCTCATGCCTTCCCCAAATGTAGCGTAAGAAGCGGAGACGAAAAAGTCAGAACAATATAAAGAAGGTTCAGAGATTGGGACACATGCCTTCGTCAAGGCAGCGAAATAAGACAGATTTCTTCAGAGACTTCCCCACAGTCGTCGCCTCCGATGATGAAAAAGGACCCGTCACTGGAACGGGTTATGAATCTGATTAAAAATTGCTCGGATGTTGTTTTATCTTGCTATTCACGGAGGGTATTAACCTTACTTTGTGCCCCCGAACTCCCTTTCAATCGAACCCTGGACCACTCGGGAAAGCCATAGTAGTCTTTTCAAAAGATCTTGATAGGTTTTATTGAACAGGTTCTGAGATGATCAAGAATCGGGGTGGGTAGGAGGTACGAGGGGCGGTCAATAAGTTTTGCAATTCGGATATAAGGAAACGAGATATGAGGAAAAGTGTTTTATTATTTTTCAATATAACTACCCTCGACTTCAATGCACTTGCGCCACTTGTCCCTGAGGCTTCGAATTCCCGACTGCTGTTCAATCCACTCCTGGAAGGCGAGCTGGACATCTTCATCGTCCCCAAACCGGCGTCCACGCAGTGCAGCCTTGAGCTGGCGGAATAAAAAGTAGTCGCTAGGGGCCAGATCTGGACTGATGGGGAGATGGTTGAGCTCCTCGAATCCGCACTAGCGCAGGGCAGCTTGTGCAACTCTGGCCTTGTGGACTTTGATGACGTTGAAGTCGATTATGGGGCGTGAGGTTTCTAGGGACCCAACGAGCAGAGACCTTGGTCATGGCCAAAATGTCGTGGATGATGTTGATAACACTTCCATGTGATATTCCAAGTTCTCGCTCGATTTCTTCGAGCTTCACCCGTTGATTTTCGAGGATCATCCTCTCCACACGGGCCACATTGTCCTCGTTGGTCACGTCTGACGGGCGTCATCTTCAAGGGACTCACGACCATAGCGGAACTTCCTATTCCAGCGAGCAATGGTTGCATCGGAAGGAGCGGTGTCGATGTACACTGCAACCATGCGTTCATGGATCTCTTTTGTATTCTTTCCTTCCTTGGTCAAAAATTTGATCACTGCGCGGGGCTCAACCTTCTCCATTGTTGAAAAATTTGTGACTGACGATCTGCGATCAGCTACTGCTTCTTAAATAGACGAGGGGGGAGCGTGAGGCTGCAGGTCCTCACTTGTCATAACTTGTCCTAACACCCCCACAAACAGCCATCTCCCTTCCTCTGTTTTCCCCTAACGATTCGCAAAACTTATTGACCACCCCTCGTAGTATAGGATTTAGTGTTTACAGTTTGAGGCTGGGGCAGTTAGGGTCTAATGTTTTTGTAGGGATGTGGCGATGGCTGGTGTAGAAATGAAACTAGTTCCGTGATCTAGGGGGCGGTGGGGGCTTTGGATTAGGTTTTGAAGCCATGTGCGGGTAATCAAAGGGTGTGTGCATTTTATAGCGTTGTTGTTTCGTGTAGGTGATGGTAGGAGTATAGGCATGTGATGGACATAGCAGTTTAGGGAAGAATCGTGTGCCTATCATGTTTAGGTGGCTCTTAATTGGGAGGATTGTTTGTGAGGCCAGGTACGATGCGGAGGGGACTATTTTAGACTTTGTACCTTGTGCAGATGAACTGACTGTATAGTATTGTCAGCTTGTTTTGCCCAAAGTTAGTGTTTGTATCTATTCTGAGTGTGGGCAGATCTTTCGAGTTGATGTTTTCTGTGTTGTGTGGGTCTATGATGACAGCCGCAAGTGTAGGATTGTGGTTGAATGGCAGAATTTAGCCGTTGAGCAAGATATGTGTGCGTGATATTTTAAGTTTTGTAGTTTGATAAAAAAGATTAATGATCATTTTTAAGTAGAGGTGGACATTCTGTTTAGTGAAAGCCAGTTTTGAAGGTACGTGTTAAGTCTGGAGGCGGTGGGTACTAAGGTGGATTGGGATGTGAAGGAGAAGCTATTTGCGTATGTTTAGTTGAACTTTTGTTAGTGGAGAAGGGATATGTGATGCATGTATGAAGAGGATGACGCGGACCCCGCTGGCAAGCTCTTTCCTTTTAGATTGTGTTCTTTGTTCGAGGACTTGCTCGTTGGCCATACGCACTATGATTCCTCGTTAGGGATACCCGACACCTTGGGGTGGAAGGGAGCTACCTGGAGGCCTGTTCTGGGGTATGGTCCCGGAGGTGCCCCCGACACCTTGGCAGGGGGAGGGCCTACATGGAGGCTTGTTCTGTGGTGGCGATGGTCAAGGAGGTGACCCCGACCCAGATCGTTGGGCATTCCGTATGAGGCGAACCTGAGTTCGCTACCATATAAGAGCGAACGTGAGTTTACCCGGGGAATCACTTTGAGAGAAGCTGGCGAGATATTACGACGCAATCACCTCGCAGTGGGCGCCAAGGGACTCTTGCAATCCATCCATCCTTCATGTCAGAGAAGGGTATAGCTAAGACTAGTTCCTGAGGACTTTGTACCCTTTACGGGTCTGGACAGAAGTGGGCTCAATCTCCACCCTCGTAAAAAGAAACGGAGGACTAGGAGTTCCTCTCCCTATGTGAGTGCTATGGGGATGGGCGGGGGGCTGTTGCCGTTTCGCCACCAACCAGGACAAGATTGGCCCCGTTTGGGCCTCGGGCGCAGGCTGCAGAATAATAATGACCAAAGTTGTTCGTTAGTAGATGGCTGAATTCTCTATCTCAGTTGAGGAGTTTAGATCAGTAGATGAGGCCGTTGAATTCGCAACTTTGTCGCCGTGTGCATAAGTACTATTCCTAGAACCTCTGGTCGTTTCACTACCTTACCGGCTGTCCCAGTGTGAGAGTCCTTTCAGAGAGAATCGATACGCTTACATGCTTTGAGCTAAGGGTAAGTTCCGCTATGTTTAGAAGAACGCACCACACTCTTCCTGGTCGTCATACGTGTGCTTTCTCAACGGGAAGGCACCTCTTTTAGAGGTGTGAAGAGTGTGTAAAGGTTCTGTGGCAAATTTTTGACCGATCCTCCTCCATGATAATTGGACTGTAGTGGTAGTGGTCTTTCGCAACCATTTTCTTCACATTCACTGCACAGTGTGCTTTCGCCGAACGGTGAGTAAGGAAGGATATTTTTGGCAGGTTCGTTCAACAGAATCTGGATATAGAGTATTCTCCTGGGGAATGGAAACAGCTCTATTTTGTCAGGGACCATAACAAGCACAATCAACAAACAGGCAATTAAGTTCACCAAGGAGCAACAGATGCCTTCAGTTCCCCCGGCAGAAGACGAAGCAAACACCAACTATGCCCGTCGAACCAAGGCCAAAGCCAAATATTGTGGACAATAACTTAAATCGAGATGGGAAACCAAGAACATCCATGGCAAATATCCCCAACGAATTCAACAACCTGATGTAAACCAGAAACAGACACACAACTGTCTACGAGCTACAGAACTGAATGCAGAAACAAAGGGCTTTATCTTAGCAGCCCAGGACAAAAATCTGCGCTGCAGACTGTGTGGCAGGTTTTATGAAACCATAGAACACCGTATCAGGCTGCCCTGAAATGGCTAAAACCGAATATCACTGCCACAACAAAGCAACCGCTTACATCTACTGGAACATTTGCAATGAGCATGAGCACAAGGCAGTTGGTGAAAACGACAATGCCACCATCATCTGGGACATGCCCATCCGCACAGACAGGACTATAGAAGCCAATAGACCTGATATAGTAGTGAAAAACAAGAAGGACAAAGACCTGCCTTTTCATAGACATCAACACCTCAGTCAAGACTACCGAAAAGTTCAAGTATAAAGACGTAGAAATTGAAGTTGAGCGGATGTGTGGATTCAACACCACAACAATTCCTGTCAATGTAGGAACCATTGGAACTATAAAAAATGACTAAAAAAAAAATACCTGGCAGCATCCAAATTTATGAAATTCAGAAAACCACCCTCCTCTCTACTGCACATCTTCTCAAGAGGGCCTTGTCCATGAAATAAATCATGGAATATCTAAGCATCCTTAGGTCCATGGTTTGGACCCGTTTGTATGGGGAATGCAGACTTGTAAACTAACGGAATAATAATAAGGGTCATAAAGTCTATCCCACCGTCTTTTTCGTGTGACCTGGGTAACGCTAAATGGGTTCTAGTAGCCAAACTATGAGATACAAAATCCAGGTATAACGACGTAAACAGAGCTTCTCCTAACGGTAGAAGAGTCTCGACCGGTCGGGATGCTCATGAGTCACAGGTGAGCCCAGTCCGTCATCCTGCTACTGCTGGCAATGTATCTCAAGCAGCGGAAGGAACCTCCGCCGAAGATATTTCTCATCATGGACCCCCGAATGCAACCACCCAACCTGAAAGATGGACTCGGGAAAAGTACATAGGAGTCATGGAAGCAAATCCGGGAATCAACATCACTGCCCAAACATACCAACTATGGCGCAGAAAACCCACAGACATAAAACCACATATTGATGCTAACAAACTAGCTAATCAGTGTCGATATATAGAAGGACAAGGGAAGCTCACTGACATCGAGCTCCAAGCGATCCATGAATAAGTGAAAATGACAATCAACAACCAGGTCCAACCACAAATCCGACCAGAGACTCCCAATGAACAAACAGAAATGGAAGTTACTGAAGAGAGGGAAAGTAAAGCTGAACAGCAGGCACCAAATGACCCCTAAACTGTTGAACTAGAAAACCTCATCCGACAAATGGGAGATAGTAAAAGGAATGACCATGATGGACAGACAACCAGTCCAGAAGATAAATACGAACAAAATTGTGTATGACGCCCTAAAGCGGGCCAATCTAACTCTAAATAACATCAAGGCAGAGCATAATCTCGATGCAACCGAGATCAACAACCTCATGCATGCCACGGCTTAGGCAATCTCAGAAAAAAATGTGTCAAAGGCAAGTAAAGAAACAAGGCCATCAGACCCCCAAAAAAACATGGAAAGACAAAATAGGAAAAGAAATCTCAAAACTAAGAGCAAGCATCTCTCTCATTGAGGAGATTCAGGAAGGTAAAGTTAAAGATGCCAAAGTGAAGAAGATCAAGATAAAATTTGATATAAAGGACAATGATGATATGACTAGAGCGAAAGAGTCTCTGAAACAACAAGTCCGGGCCAAAGCACAAAGACTGAAACGGTACATCAAAAGAGCTAACTTCTTCCGGCAGAACAGAATGTTCAAAGACAACGCCAGGAAATTCTACAAAGAAATCGAGAAGAAGTCTATCGGTATTCAGAATTTGCCCTCGGTGAATGAGGTTGAGACTTTCTGGAGTAACATATGGGAGAATGAAAAGACTTACAATGAAAATGCCAAATGGATACAAGACCTGGCCAAAGCCAACCAGGCTGTGCCATCACAACAATGGTCAGACATCACCACAGATGAAACAACCAAAGCCATTCTTAAAACCAGCAATTGGAAAGCAGCTGAATGTGACGGTGTAGCCAATTCCTGGCTCAAACAACTGACCAACCTACATCAAGACCTAGTAGCTATTGCCTACAATAACATCCTGAAACATCCAGAATTGCTAACAAAAGGTACCACTTTCATCATACCAAAGAACCAAGACACGGGTAACCCCAAGAACTACAGGCCAATTACATGCCTACCGACAATGTACAAGGTATTAACCTCTATCATCACAGAAAGGACCTACACATTCCTCGAGAATAACAATCTACTCCCCAAGGAACATAAAGGATGTAGGCGAAGGCCTTATGGCTGCAAAGACCAACTCACCATTAACAAGTCCATTTTTGAGGAGGTGAAGAGTAAACACCGTAATCTATCCACTGCATGGATTGACTACAAAAAGGCCTTTGACAGCGTGCCACACACATGGATAATTAAAAGGCCTGAGGTCTACAAAATCTGCCCAACCATCACTCGCTCTATGCATAAAAATACGAAAACGTGGAAACCCATCCTTCACCTCAACCATGGCAAGAGCAAAATAAAATCTAGGCCTATAAACATCAAAAGTGGCATATAGAAAGAAGACTCACTATCCCCCATACTATTTTGCCTTGCACTAACCCTAGTTAGCATGCTCCTGAACAGGACTGGTTATGGATATAACACTATGGTATTTGGTTATTAATGGGATTTATCTTTTGTTAATAAATCCGCCTAAATAGCTTATTTGAAAACCATTACCATAGATTTTGAGTTTAGATGGAAATCGTCGTCTGCTAATATTTAGACCTTATGATCGACGTGAAATGAATTTTAAAATTTTCTGAACTATGTTTGTAAGACAAACAATTAAACAGAATAAATATATTCACAAAATTAACGAATTCCCAATGAGATAAATTGGATTAGGAATACAATGTAAGATATGGTAAAAAAATATTTAAAGTAACAAGATGTAAATTAAGATGTGAAGTGAAGATGAAGTAATAGTGAAATAAAAATGACAATGATGGACTGAATTGTGGTCTGCAATACGAGAAGTAACTAGAATTAGGACCTACTCTCGTATGGCAGTGTGCAGATAATAAATGTGAGAGGATTTATAACTGACCTTGATTGAAAGTAAAGTTGAACCGGAATGGATGGTGAGACAAACACAAATGAGAGAGAGAGAATTCATGTTATTTCAAAACTGGTGAAATGCGTGTGTTTGTATGTATGTGAAATTCTAAGAGATGTTGTTGAACCAGTAGTACGTTAAATGAAGTCAGTATTTCGTCACAGGATATTTGAATTATTAAACGTTACATAAAATAATTGAATTGCAAAGAGTTATGGATAAATTAATTAAATAATTAAGTTGTACATAATTTACATAAATGATTTAATTGACAAGTTAATTAAAAAGAATTTAATGATTTGAATTTTATACATAATAAATGATGATATATATATATATATTTAAGTTTGCAACGAGGATTTTATTATAGGAATGCCCAGAGGGCATTGCTAAAACACCGAACCAGGCAAGATAAGCACCTTTTCTACATAGACAACCTGAAGACACATGGAAAAATATGAGGAACGGACTGGGATGCTGAAGATAGTCAAAGCCTTCAGCGATGACATTGGAATAGAGTTCGGACAGGACAAGTGCGCCAAGGCCCCTTTCAAGAAGGAACACCTAACTACGAGTAACTCCCCAAATATCAAACTTGATGCTGATACAGTCATATGTGACCTCGAACAAGAGAGTACCTATAAATACCTTGGTGCCAATAAGGGGGATGGAGTAGAACACAACAAAATGAAAGAAGAGATCAGAAAGGAGTACTATCATAGAGTTCGGATGGTCCTTAAATCAGAACTGAACTCTGCAAGCAAGCTGGAAGCCATTAACACCTAGGCAGTTCTAGTAGTTATATATAGCTTCAACATCATCTACTGGAAGATGCAAAAGCTGGCCTAAATTAGACACAAAAACACGTAAGCTCCTTACAATGTATCAAGAGCATCACTCCAAATCCGATTTAGATATGATGTATCTGCCGAGAAGGAATGGAGGTAGAGGACTACCTCCTACGATCGGACTTGTAAAGTACATTCAGAAGCCCAGGACAATCTGCTCCATTTTGTCAGGGACCATGGCAAGCACAAACGCCTGTACTCCATCAACAAACAGGCAATTAAGTTCACCCAGAAGCTCCAGATGCATTCAGTTCCCATGGCAAAAGACGAAGCAAACACCAACTATGCCCGTCGAACCAAGGCCAAAGCCAAACATTGTGGACAACAACAACTTAAATCGAGATGGGAAACCAAGAGCATCCACGGCAAATACGTCCAACGAATTCAACAACCCGATTTAGACCAGAAACAGACACACAATTGGCTACGAGCTACAGGACTGAAGGCAGAAACAGAGGGCATTATCATAGCAGCCCAGAACCAAAGTCTCCCTACACGATGGTATAGGTTTTAAGTGAATATTGCGGCACTATCCTAGATAGCTCTCACATCACAATAAACATAAAAACCTATATTTTATTATTCAAGGGAATGAAGTTAAATGCTAACACGAGGTCTAAGTTTTGCACGCGAATTCCTTAGGCATAAATCTGGGCGACGTTGGGGCAATACGTAAATTAAAAACTAAGACTTAAGAAAATATATATATTATTGAATAAACAGTTAGATTATTTCAGTGTGAATTTATACAGTAACAATTTATGATTGTATTGAGAATCACGCGTGTGAATTAAATTTGAGTGAGTTAACGGGAATGGATTTATAATTGATAAATATGGTTTGGTAATTAGAGTATAACAATTGATGATTGATAATTAGATTATAATTGGATAATTGTTAAATAGATTGTATTATAAGTAATTTGTAAATAGAAATTGTTAAATAGATTGTATTATAAATTGGAAAATAAATTAGATTATAAATTGGATTATAGTAAAATGGATTATAAATTGGATTATAGTTAAATGGATTGTATTATAAGTAATTTGATTGGATAAATGTGTTAAATGGAATATAACGGAGTTGAATGGGTCTGTAAACGAAACAAAAGAATCACGCATTAATTAGGGATTCTTTTGGGAAATATCTAGCTAAAGAATTACAATTCAAATATTTACAGACCTGTTCCGCCGATGAGAGGAGAGCAATGCGAATGAACCTAATGTTTTAATTTTAGGACGCTTGGGAGAGCGGGTGTAGCAATCTCCTGATTTATGTCAGAGTCACCAACCCTTCTTGGTGGACCAATAGGAGGCTGAGGTAGATGTGATTTATTTATGGAACAACGTTTCGGGCGTATCACCCATCTTCAGGTTCTAAAATCATAAATTAATCTAATACAGTTAAAGAATATTGAAAATATAAAAAATAATCAGGTTAAGACTATGTAGGTAAATCAAAAATTTAAAAATAACAGGGATTTAAAAGGCAAGAGAATCAAATTATCAATCTAATGTAACCACTATTGACACGAAAAAAACCCCACAAAACATAACACAAAAGTAAATAATTACAGTATAATATTGCTTATCCATAACTCAGGGATTTAAAAGGCAAGAGAATAAAGGTGTCAATCTAATGTAACCACTATTGACACGAAAAAAAAGCAAAAATACAAAAGTAAATAATTACAGTACAATATTGCTTACCGATGAAGTTCAGGAGAAATAACAAAGTGAAGAAATTACAAAGGATGTGGCTTATAGAAGGATAGGAATTTGATTGGTTGGTTGTTAAATAAGAGAAGGTTGGTTGGCTGTTGAATAAGGTAATTAAAATTAAGAAATAAGTAGGGGAACAGCGGTATTATCTATGTTGAGTGTAGGAGATTTTGTACGTATTAGTAGGGATTCCAAAATTCTTAGACTATATTCATTGTTATTTTGACCAATTATTTTGAAGTTATCTATGGAACATTCTGTCTTGCATTGTATAATATGATTTCTAATTGCAGAAGCTTCCTTCTTAGACATAGACAAATTTTTCCAGTGTGATGGCTTATTCCAATGTGAGAACAAAACCTATCTTTCAATAAGCGAACCGTACTACCATTATAGGTTCCTTGCAAACAACAAGGACAAGTAAAGCGTAAACAACACGGCTGCTTATTTCTAGAGGAAGTTTGTCTTTTTACGAGAAGAAACTTCCTATGGAAAGTGGGTTGACAAAAATGATTTTGAAGTTGGTATGAAAGAAATATTTTTGAGTAATTTGTTGCATTTTCTAGTGAATAATTTATTGTAGGGTCCCATTTCAGGTACTACGAATTTTTTTTCATTTTTGGTAACATTATATGAGAGAAAGGATGGAGAGAAAACTTTGGTTAGAAAATTATTGATTAGCTTGTCAACCAAAGGTGGGGGGTAACAATTATTTTTAAAATAAGACTTTAGAGTCTGGAATTCATTGTGCATTAGGGAATAATTGGAGGAGAGGTGGTAACCTCTATATATATTATAGATTTTATTGCACTGAGTTTATGTGGCATTTTTTTTTTTTTTTTTTTTAATTAAGGGGCTATCTGGCGACTGCCGACTTAGGCATTAGTCACCGTAAACAAACAGCCTAGTTCTAGGCTACTTTAAAAATTAAACAGGAAACAATAAAAAGAAATAACAATAACAATAAAGAAGCAATAACAAAAACAATAACAACAACAACAACAACAAACCGGGTTAAATGAAAGGGAGAAGGCCAGCCTCCCCCCAAAAGTCAATAAGTCCACTAGTCATGGTGCACGCACTCGTCCCGAGTACAAGGGACAGGCGGTAGCGACCCCGCCCATCCCGGTACCGGGACAGGTATCGTGCGCGAAGATCACCCAGACTGGGACATTCAACAAGAATGTGCCGAACAGTCTGGGGGACGACGCAGTCGTTGCAATAGGGCGCAGGCGAGCGCTCCATCAAGTAGCGATGCGTCACACGAGTGTGTCCGATTCGAAGACGACAGAAAGCAACCTGAAGCCGCCGCAGCATTGGGGGATAGATCCATGGGAACAGTCGCGGCGCAATGGCACGCAACTTTAAGTTCCCCTCGACCGTCTCCCATCTTCTTTGCCAAGCAGTCCGAAGAGCTGCCCGTATTCCTGCCATGTAGTCAGTGTGAGGAAGAGCGAAACGCTGGTCCGGTCGCAGAGTCCTCGCGGACTCTTTGGCGCCCTCATCGGCGTGCTCATTCCCCGCAATTCCTACATGTCCAGGAACCCAGCAGAAGATAATCTCGACATCTGCCCGGCTCGCCAAAACCGTGGCGTCACGGATTTCGCGAACCAGGGGATGCGGAGATTCCAATGCCCCGAGAGCACTCAGGGCGCTTTGTGAGTCGCTATAGATCACAATCCGGTCTCCGAACCGGGCACGTCGCGTAATCTCCCGTACCGAGTGGTGTATTGCCACCAGCTCGGCCGTGAAGATAGACGCAGCGCCTGGTAGAGCCCCGCTGACTTCAAACAGAGAGGATACGGCGTGGAAGCCGACCCCCTCTTGGGACTTGGAGCCATCCGTATACACTGGCACGGTACCAGCGTGACACGATGTGTGCTCCAAAAAGGTCCAACGCAATACTCCCGGCGCAGTACAAGCTTTGGAGGCAGAGGCGTGGCGACAAATAGCCAAATGTGGTACCCTCCAGGGTGGCGTCCTGGGCAGAACCAGGGGCGCCACCGGCCCGAGAGCTATATCTACCTCTCGAAGGAGTTTCCTGGCCCTAAACCCAAAGGGCTTAGGGTATGACTGGCGTCTCTCGGCGGCATAGGCACCATCGAGATCAGCTGCGGATGCAGTGAGAGCTGTTGGCGACTGAGGGAGGCGCCGGGCTCGCGCATACAGGCGAGTGATGCACTGCACGCGGCGCAGAGCGAGTGGCATCTCCCCAGCATCGACCAACAGGCTCTCAATGGGGGAATTGCGAAAGGCACCGGTCGCAAGGCGAAGGCCCGTGTGGTGGATTGAATCCACCTTCCGCAATAAACGCTCTGCTGCGGATGCATAAAACTCGCATCCGTAGTCGAGCTTCGAGCGAACAAAGGATCGATAAAAAAGTAAGGCGGTAGCCCTATCAGCGCCCCAAGCGCTGAACGTCACGGAACGGAGAATGTCCATGGCGCGGGTACAAGAGACCCTAAGGCGGCGAATATGAGCCTCCCAGGTGAGGCGTCGGTCGAATACAAGACCAAGGAAACGGTGCGACTCAACCACATCCAGGCGCACCCCATTAAGAAACAAATCTGGGTCGGGGTGAAGCCGTGGATGGCGGCACAAGTGCACCACCTTAGTATTGGCCAAAGAAAACCGAAACCTGTGCGCTTCGGCATAGCGAGAGACGCGGTTCAATGCCTTTTGGAGTCGACGCTCCAGAGTTGGCATCTGGGCCGCACCAAAAGAGATCGAAAGGTCGTCCACGTAGAGCGTAGCGAGAACATCTTCCGGTAGCACCGAGGTGATGCCGTTGATGCTCAGGGCAAAGAGTGTGACACTGAGGACACTTCCCTGCGGGACACCCTCTTCCTGCACCTTTGGGCCGGAGAGGGCTCCCCCCACCCGTACGCGGAATCGACGATCTCGCAAAAATGAAGATATAAACATTGGGAGGTGTCCCCTCGCCCCCATCGTGTGGAGAGTGTCCATGATACCGTATCGCCATGCGGTATCATAGGCCTTCTCCAGATCAAAAAACACCGTGGCGTAGTGCTGTCTACGAAGGAAAGCCTCGCAGACGGCATTTTCCAGTCAGAGCAGAGCATCCGACGTGGAGTGGAACTTACGGAAGCCGCACTGTGCAGAAGACAGATGGCCTCCGCTGTCCAGGAAATAGGCTAATCTAACATTTACCAATTTCTCCATCAACTTGCACACGCAAGAGGTTAGAGAGATTGGGCGGAAACCGGTCGGAGTAGAGTCATCTCTCCCCGGCTTGCGAAAGGCGAGCACAGTAGCGATTCGCCAGGAGTCTGGGAGAAGACCTTCCACCCAGATCCTGTTGAACAAATCTAAAAGAAAGGCCATGCCTCGCTCACCCAGGTGTCGAAGCATGGCGTACGGGACATCGTCCGGACCATGGGCAGTGTCCGCGCACGAAGCGAGAGCGGAACGCAACTCACTCACGGTAAACTTGTCGTTGAAGGGAACTCCGCCTCTGGAGGTAAAGTCCAGCCGGCGGCCTTCCGCGACATCACGACGTGCATTGAATGCTAGCGGAGCAGCATTACGGCTAAAGAATGCGGAAAAAGCGGTCGCTAAGGATTCCGCCACGGACGCGGGGTCCGAGATTGCGGTCCCATTCTCCTGGAGAACGGGAGGGGGGTCCTGCGAGAACTTGCCCCGAATCCTTTTGACTCGCTTCCACACCTCAGCTAAAGGGGTCTTCCCGTTTAGTGAAGACACGTATGCCCGCCAAGAAGAGCGGCGGGCGTGCTTCGAAATATACCGGAACCTAGCCCTAGCCCGACGAAATTCAGCGACAGTGAAATCGTTCGGGCGGCGCTTATAGCGCATGTAGGCATAGCGCTTCTGTTTGAGGGCCGTCTCACACTCGGCCGACCACCATGGGAGTGGTCGGCGTGCAAAACGGCCAGACGTCCTAGGAATAGTAGTCAGGCCCACGGCGATGAGGTTGCCGGAGAAGAACTCAACGGCCTCATCTACCGACCTAAACTCCTGGACTGAGATAGAGAATTCAGTCATTTCCTGAAATGCAGGCCACCGCGCCCGCGCCAAGCACCACCGAGGTGGGCTCTCAGGCGGCAGTTGCCCTGAAAATGATATTTGAATGGGAAAGTGATCACTACCATGGAGGTCATCGACCACCCCCTAATCAAAATCAGGCTGTGCATCCGAAGAGCACAAAGATAGGTCAAGGCAAGAAAATAAAGCGGTTCTCGGACAGTGATGCGTAAACTCATCTACGTTTAGGACACCCATCCCAAGCTCTTCGATCAGATCGGCAAGGACTTGTCCCCTGGGGTTTATGGTGTAATCTCCCCAGAGAGGATGCCTGCCGTTCAGATCTCCAAGCAAGAGATAGGGCCTCGGCAACCGTGCCACGACGCGGCGGAAGTCCCCCGCGTCGAAGTCAGCTGACGGTGGAATGTACGCAGAAAAGATAGTATACCTCCTATCCAGGTGCAGCTGCACAGCCACTGCCTGAAAGGAGGTATCTAAAGAGAAAGGAAGAACGGAGACATCATGCCGGGTGTAAACCGCGCATCCCTCAGCCCGGCCGTCCCGCGGTGGTGGGATCGCAAGACCCTTATACCCCGGGAGGGCGGGCAGGGGGCACGCGCCTAGCATAGTCTCCTGCAAAAAAAATAGCTAACGGGGAACGGGACGAGGCGAGCCTCCGCAGCTCCTCCCAGTTGGCCCGGAGTCCACGGCAATTCCATTGAAGAAATATGCCCTCCAGGCCTAGCTCGGAGGAGACGCGGGGGCCCTCCTCGAATTGAAGACCCTCACGGGAATGGCCGTACGCTTCCCGGGGGCAGAACCCCGGGCGCTGTTGGCTGGACAAAGCGCTTGAGGCGCTGTCGCCTTCGAGGACTTATTGGGGGAGGTTGGGCTCGCCATGCAAGTCTATTCCTCCCTCCGCCTCGAAACCTTAGGCGGGCGCTGCGGCTTCGGAGGCGGGGGGGCCTCTTTTCGAGGAACCACCGTCTCCGAGCCACTCGCTCCACCTCGGGGCTTGGGCGAAGGAGCCGAAGCTCCTTTGTTGCTGTCCTCCTTTTGGGGGACAGCTTTAGGAACCCCCGAATATGGCCTAGCGACCATCTTCAGGGGTGTTGCCTCCTGTGAGTCTAACGACTCTGTGGAGGCGCGTGGCCGTTTCGCCTTGCGGGAAACGGTCACGCTGGGGGAAGAGGGGGGAGCCCTGGTTTTAGCCGGGGCAGGGTATGAACCCTTTTTGCCGCCAGCTTTACCAGGGGAGCGCCCGGGTTGGGTAGAGCCCGCAGAAGGGCTCCAAATGGGCGCGGAAACAACCGTGCTCGTTGGCCTGGATGGGCCAGGAGCAGAGGGTGCCTTTCGAACTACTGAGGCATATGACGTCCCTGGCAGAGCTGGGCGCGCCAGGACCAAGTCCTTAGCCTCGCGGAATGAGAGTCTATCCTGGGCCTGAACGGCCAGGATTTCTTTCTCCAGGAGATATGCACCACATTGCTTCGAAGAAGCAGGGTGCGGCTCTCCGCAATTGACACACTTAGCCACACACGATTTGGACTTATCGTGTGCGACCTTGGAGCAATTTACACAGACTTCGGGTGACCCCGACTTTGCACGTCTACATGAGCGATTCGTATGGCCGAAGCGGTGACAGTAATAGCACCGCCGCGGCAGTGGCACGAATGCCTTCACGCGGTAGCGGTACCAACCGGCACGCACCGACTCAGGGAGCTTGTCACAGTCGAACGTGACGAAGAGTGTAGGGGTGGGTCTCGAGGCCCCTCCCTGTTTTCTCATCACACGTTCGACCTTGACCGCCCCATGGTCGGCCAGCTCTAGGGTGATGTCCTCAATGGAGTAGTCAACGAGTTCCCTCGCATAAACTACTCCTTTCACAAAGTTCATGGTAGAGTGCGGCGTCACACTCACCGGGGTGCCATGAAGTGTCCGAAGAGCACTTATCTTGGCCGCCTCGGCGGGATTCGCCGCATTCGCCAGAAGGCTGCCGTTCGAGAAACGGGTCACCTTCGGCTCTCTACCAATTGCACTAGCTAATCCTCTCCTCTGATGGATCATGTTGCCCTTGGACAACATGGTGCCATCAGTGGAGCGAATAACGAGGAAGCGTTTGAAGCCAGCGGGCTCGAAAACGCCAGGTAACCTCTGAATGAGGGGCCCCGATGTCATCGAGGCTCCGCCCTGTGCACTTTTGGTCTTTGTCATCGTCAGGAGCTCCGTACCCGGGGAAGCAGAGGGCCCGGATGTGCCGGTCTTGGCTTGGTCGCTTGCCAAAGTGGCAGCAGACCCATCCGTCCCCGTAGCCCCCGCGGATTGAGAGGAGCCCCGAGTCTTCTTCGTCTTTTTCGTCCTTTTCTTTTTTGGAGAGGAGGGCGGGGAATGAACCCGCTTCTCACCCCCGCTGGTAGAAGCCCCCAGGCCAGATGGACCGGCCTCAGCCAGGTCCTTCTCCGAAATGGAGAAGGTCCTGGTGGTCGCAGGGGTATCATCCGGAGGAGATCCCTCCCCTCCTTGTACTGCCTGAGAATCCACAGCCGTTTGATGAGGACCTTGCATAGGGGCGGATTCGGGTTCGGTGCTTGGCGCCGAGCCCGGATTCCCCCCCATGGAAGGCCCTACCTTCTGAGGCTGGTTTTCCTCAAGGACCCTGTGTGTCACAGGAGGGGCCTCCAGTTGGATATCCCTTCCCAGGACATCGCAGGTCCCCTTGGCAGCGTCATAAGTCTTTAGTGGGGAGGCACAGGCCTTGACCCCAGCAAGGTTTAATATTTTTGCCAGCAGGTCTTTTGAGGGAAGCGACCGAAGGGGCCTGGCTTCCCTCTCCCCCCTAAGGGGGTTTGCCCTACCGAGCCGCTCGTACGAGGGGCGGTCGGCAATGGGCTGCCTGCTGGCTTTCTTGGCAGTCCCCTTAGAAAGCAAAGGAGGGACTGCCGCTGGAGATAGGGAGGTGCCCAAAAGCACTTCCAGAGAAGGGGGTGAGGGGGAGTCCCCTACACCCGTAGGCTTAGGAGAGGAGTAAGCCTCCTCTCTGGTTAAAGAGGTATGGAGGGTCCCCTGCGCAAGCACAGGGGGGGGGGACCTCCATCTTTTCTGTGGAGCTGCACGAGGGCGGCTCCGTTGTTTTAGGGGGAATTAAGGGGAGATGTTTTTTTTTCATCATTGGGCATGGTGACCCTCTTTGTTTTACGGGACGCAATAGCTCATCACCTCTTGCAGTTGCCCGCACTGCAAGAGGTGCTTACAGGCCTGGCAGAGCCAGGCGCCGCCATTTGGGACCACCCCTCCCACCTGGTGGCCTGGCAGTCCATCGGCATGGCGGCTCCACCTTAGACACAGCGTAAAAAAATATAGGTTGTGAAGAGGAGAGGAAAAGGGATGTGTGGAAGGTATGGGTGGGGATGAAGCAGGTTGTTAAAAACCAGCCACCCCAGACCGGAGCTCAGGGGTTAGGGAACATTGTCCCCCACCCCCTCAGCCCCGATGCGGGACGGTTGGCTGAAAGGAAGGTCAGCATCTACCCTGTGAAATTAGAGGCTGACCAGAGAAAGTTGTGGGAGAGGTTGTGTGAAAAGAGAGGAAACAAGTGTTTTGAAGGAAGGAAGAGAGGCTAAGCTGGGGCCGGACGGAGTACTGAATCCCGTCAGCACGGCGGCCAGGATGGCAAATCGCCGCGCCCCTTACGGGGAGTTTATGTGGCAAGTCACAAGCTTGGTGTAAGGTAGTGACAACGATGTATGAACAAGTATCAATTATTACAAGTAAATAACAAGCTAAATATTGGGAAAAAGGTAACCAGGCAACAAGGTAACAGCCAGTGTGTATGGGAGTCTGGAGTGAGAGGGCTAGGAATTAGACTAAGTATGATTTGTTAGGAATTAAATGATTAACTAGAGAAGGAATATTTAGTGACCTTTACGATTTGAATGACGAAGCACAAGTGGGAATTTTTGTGTTCAATGCGAGACAGCTGAAAGCGTGTTAGTTTGTGTGTTTGACTAAAGGAAGTGTTGCCCCCAAAAATGTATCTTAGCCACGATTTTTGGATGGCAATTATTTATTACAAAAGATATATTGAAAATACCTAAACAAAATTTGAGATTTTTGATTGATACATTAATAATAAGATTATTTAAGATGATTGATAATTTATAAATAATTAAGTTGAAATTTTACATAAGATTTAATAGAAATTGTAGAAATTAAATGCAAAAATTAATAGATATTTTTACATTGAATTTAAAAAGAAAGTATGCTAATATTTACGCACAAGGTACATTACGTTAAAATGATATTAGGTAATGGTAATATTTAAATTGATGCAATGGAATATTGATACATGTAATATTTTATACGAATGCCAGAGGGTATTGATATAATGACCCCCCCCCTAACAAAATTACCCATCCTTTTTTATTTAAGACCCGCTATCAGAGTAACGCCCAGGCCTTTTGACGACGTGAGGGAGCGTGTGACGACAGTGCCATTGGTTTGCCTGCGAAGGCGAGGACATGGATTCGCTGTGGGAGTGCCATTAGCGTTCAACGAGACACTGGCACGAGAGAAGGTTGATGGAGCGAAGGTGATCCGCTTGTTGGTTCCTTCCGAGATGGCGCCAAGAGGGGGTGTGGGAGTCTTGAGTCCCGTTGTCCGCTGACGAAGTGACCAGTGGGAAAGAGATTTTCTCCTGACTGAACTCACAATTCTGCCGACGAGGGTTCCTGCAATAAAAGAGGAGGAGGCAGCAAAACGGAAGGTGATGTCTGAGAGCAG
This sequence comes from Ceratothoa steindachneri, assembly GCA_963969495.1. NCBI lineage: Eukaryota > Metazoa > Arthropoda > Malacostraca > Isopoda > Cymothoidae > Ceratothoa > Ceratothoa steindachneri. The sequence continues at coordinate 39,661,907 of OZ018331.1, read as the reverse complement.
GGGTGGTTGGAAGGGTAGGACTGGGTTTATTTTGGTTATTACTGTACCATAGAGGGGTACAATGGAAAAAAAAGAGGTGATAGTGGCTCTAGATGAACATTTTCGGCATAGGCGTGTTTCAGAGGGCGATAGAGATAGTATCCTGCCTGGTTTTAAGCTGTAGGAAGAAGAATTTATTCTTCCTGGAGATAACGAGAAAGGGTCCGTCATAGACTGTTTGCCATGAAGTGCGAGTTAAATCGCAACATAGGAAAACATGGGGGCATGTTGTCATCTCATTTGGCACGAAGGTTTATAATTAGCAGGCACCCGAGGGGCAGTTGGCTTAAATTCAGCCATCACCCGTACAAGATTATGTAAGTATGAAGAAGGATCAAGGTGAGGTGGTAGACGTCGGTCAGAGGAAGAAAAGAATTGACCAGATAGAGGAAGTTGAGTACCGTAAATTGATTCCGCTGCAGAGCAAGCCAGATCCTCTTTCAAGGATGAGCGAATGCCAAGGAGAATCTAGCTTATCTACCCAAGTGATGTTTGGATCAGTGAAGCTTAAGCTTGCTTTGATGGTCCAATGCAGACGTTCTATTGCAGAGTTACTCTGGAGATGGTAGCTTGTGGTACGAAGGCGAAATGCCTCAAGTACTGACATGAGTGCATCCCATTGGTGGGATTCAAATTGGCTACCACGATCAGTCATGATCGTTGAGGGAACACCAAAACGAGCAACCCATGCTGAGACGAAGGCTAGCGTGACAGCGGAAGCTCTGATACCCGAAATAGGAACCGTCTCTGGCCAGTGAGGAAAACGATCGATCATTGTGAGAAGATAATTGAAACCACGCGAGTATGGAAGAGGACCTACTAGATCGACGTGAACGGTGTCAAAACGTGACGAAGGAAAAGGAATGGGAACCAGATGAGCTTTTGTGTGGTGGTGGACCTTAGCACGCGGTATGGCAAGCATGAGCGAGTCCATTTGGTCACGTCAGCATTCATACCTGGCGACACAAAGCTTTATGCAACGAGCTTACGTATGGTATTGACGCCAGGATGACAGAAACCGTGAATTTGGTCGAAAATGTGGCGACGGTAACCAAGAGAAATGGGAGGACTGGAACAGTCAGGCAAAGAATAGTCAACCAGGATGCGCCTCTAAGGACTGTCCTGCAAGTCAATCTCGCGAAAGACGAGTAGAGAAGTGTTATGCAGTGCTTGCGTGTCTGCATCTTGTTCCTGGGCAAGCGCTATTGTTACCTGATCTATGGGCGCAGTGTGGGAGAGTTGCGTGCCCGAAATTGACGAAATTTGAGAGAGCGCATCCGGTACGACGTTTGAAGAACCAGGAACGTAGCGAATATCGTTCACCATCTGCAGGATGAAGTCAAGATGACGAGTGTCAACTGCAGTGTGTAATGACAAAGTACTACGAGACGAGCAGGCACCGACCAAAAGCTTATCGTCAGTAAAAATTGTAAATTCACGCCCTTCCAAATGATGGCAGGAGTGGCGAACAGTGATATATATTCCGAGGAGTTCTCGAGAGAACGTTGAATATCTCTTTTGAGAGTCTGTAAGAGTGCGAGAGATGAAAGCAAAAAGTTGCTATTGGTCACCAACTTTCTGCTGCAAGCTTTCCCCTACGTGGGTTGAGGATGCATTTGAGGCGACGCTGATGGGTGCTCCTGAAGAAGGATGGGCCAATTTCACAGCCCGAGCAATAGCCTATTTGGTGCGAGAAAACGAATCGCACTCCTCACTAGACCATTCAAGAGGAGAGTTCTTTTTGGTCTTCGTGAGCATAGAGTTGATAGGTTGCATGACCTGGGCTATATTAGGAATGAATATATGGTAGAAAATGACTATGCCACAGAAACGCCTGAGTTGCTTGCGTGATGTGGGACGAAAAAAGTTTCGCATCAAGATGACTCTATCTTCGAGTGGGATAATCCCTACACTCTAGGCATGGGGACCAAAGAAGTAGAGTTGCAGGACACCAAAAATGCACTTGGAAACGTTGGGTACGAAACCGTACTCTTGAAGACGAGAAAATAACTTGGTGAAGGTGATAAAAGTGTTCCTCCAGCGAGGAAGAGGATATTAGGAGGTCATCGATGTAGCAAAATACGAAAAAAAAGACCCCGTAATGACTTGATCCATAAAGCGCTGGAAAGTTTGACCAGAGTTACGTAATCCATATGGCATTTTGACCATTTCAAAGGAACCAAATGGAGTGGTAATGTTAGTCTTTTCAACCTCATATTGATCAATAGGTATTTGGTTAAAAGCACGAACCAGAATCAGGCGAGAAAAGATCGCACAGCCATGGAGAGAAGAGGTGAAATCGGCTAAGTACGGCAAGGAATAGTGATCAGGAATCGTTACAGCGTCAAGAGTTCTGTAATCTCCAACTGCTCTGAATTTCTCTGGCGTGGAATTGGGCACAATGTGGAGTGGAGAGGCCCAGCATCCATCATAAACTGAAATTCATCACGCATAACAGAGAGTTTATCTGGTTCTAGACGGCGTGGCCGTGAGACTACAGGACCTCCCGTTGTCTCGATCCGATGCAACACACTATGTTTAATGGGCCTGTCCTTCGAAGGTGGAAGGGTGAGCTTAGGAAACTCCTGGAGAAGGCGCTGAAATGGTGGCTCGGAGGGTGGAGATGAATAGAGAGGAGGGAACTCTGAGAAGGCAAGTACGAAACTGAAAGAGTAACGAGAGTTTTGCGGTTGACAAGCTTGCGTTGACGAGAATCGACCAGGAGGTCGTGAGCCGAAAGAAAATCTAGGCCCAATTTTGGACACTCTACCTCGTCTATGACGAAAGATAATCGGAAAACACGACGGAGACCAAGTGAGACTTGGAGGTTACGCCTTCCATAGGTCCTAATATTGGTCAAATTAGCTGCCTTCAGAATAAAATCTGAGGGAGCAAAATCTTTGTCGGCCTGAGAAATTTGTAGGACACTGCAATAAGCTTTAGTGTCAACTAGGAATGAGAAGCTAAAAGTGGGTCAAAAATGCGAAAAGGAGGACCTGCCCGATGAAATGAAATATAGGCAGGGGATATAGACCCTTTTGTTCCATGCCTTACTAGTTTGAGGGAGAATTTGAGGTGGAGATTGAGAAAGGAAGATTTGATTGAAGATTTGGAGAGTTTGGTGATGAAGAGTGAAGATTAGAAGAGTTTTGAGATGAAGATTGATGTGGGAGGAGTGGAAAGGTGAGATTAGGTGGAGGTAGAGTTACTGGTTGTAAATATGTGCAAGGCTTTAAACATTTCAGAGCTTGTGCACCATATTTGTCATGATATAAGCACCACTGAGTAGGTTGAGAGAGAAATTAACCGGTATGTTTGAGGTGACTACTTATCAACGTATGTGAAGGAGCATAACGGTAGTCACAAGGCTGTGCACAGTGTACAGCGTTGTGGCCGTATCTTTGATGGTACCAGCATAGGTCCTGATTGTGTGGAAGATGGTGAGGATAGGCGGAAGAAGATTGAGAAATTTGATGCCACTCACCTCTCGCATTGATATGCCCTCATTAGTTTCTCTCCCGTGAACCTGAACGGGTCATGCGCCTCTGATTGTCCATTCCGCGGCTGTACTCGCTCCGTGATCCCCGTTGCAGCATTAACCTCTGGATGTCGGCCTCCACCATCTGTATTGATTCTTCGAGGTCCGTTGATAAAGATGACGAAACCTCTAAATGCTCAGCCCGGTCGCCAGAGGAGCTCGTTGTCCGCCTAACCTGGGATATTGATGGGTTAAATAAATTATTAGATGGGTTAATGTTATTAGATGGGCCGCTGCCTCATTGAACATAAGGATGTTTTGTTTCTTTTCAATGTATAACGACGGATAGCTATTATTAGTAAAGTACGTTTTTAATTTTATGAATTCCATTGTCACGGCAGTTTTCTGAAAGCCTACGTTCACTGGGTTAGGAATAAACTTTTTCGGTTCGTTTGATTTTAAATACAAAATTTTAGCCATAAAAATCTTATTATACCGTGGTTACCATCTCTCCTCCAATTACGACTCTATCCATCATGAATTCATTAAATTAAAAAAACGTATTTTACTAATAATAGCTATCCATCGTTATACATTGATAAAATGATTCGAATATTTCTAAACAATATTTATTCACCCAAAATAAATATACCTACAGTCCCTAAGCAGATCCATTATTTTAAGTTTTCGGAAATGGGAACTATAAATAAATTGTGCAGACGAAAATTCTCATTACTTGTTAAACAATATTTCGCTCAAATCGAATGTAGATTCGTATTTCGAAATGATAAATCAATACAATTTTTGATCCCTGTCAAGGATCGAACTCCTGATTGTTTGCGCAGTGGTGTTATCTACAAATTTATTTGTCCAATTTGTTCCTCGGCTTCATATATCGGCAGCACTGTGCGATCATTGGGGGTTTGTTATTCTTCGCATATGGGAATTAGCCATTGAACCGGTTCTGTTCTTTCGACAAAAGAACATTCACCTGTAAGAGATCACATAATAAATTATAAAACGTTAATAACAATAAATAACTTTAATAACATAGCCAACAATAAATGTCTGACCACACTCAGGTTCGCAGAATCGATATATATATATATATATATATATATATATATATATATATATATATATATATATATATATATATATATATATATATATATATATATATATTAATTCTCTAAAACCTACTCTTAATTCAGATAATTCGTCAGTTCCTCTTCATGTTCTGTAAAAACCACAACCTACCAAACCATACTCAATAATATTGTTCAAATATTCGTCAGTCTGAAATATTTCATCGCTTAGTGTTAAGGTGTGTTCTTCATTATAATTACCAAAAAAACTCTTGTATATCATAACTTTGCAGTATGATTTATTTAATTGCAGAGAGTGTATTAAGCATTCACCCTAATTTCCACAGTTATTACAATCATTTCATGTAAGTAATATAAAGATATATTTCTCATTATTGTTATATATGAATTGTCATATATTCCTAGAAACCAGAAGATGAGCGCACAAGCTCGAAACGTTGTTTTGAATAAATGGATTTAGAAAACTGATTGAATTATTTTTCGTAATGGCTATATATATATATATATATATATATATATATATATATATATATATATATATATATATATATATATATATATATATATATATATATCATCACTAACTCTATAATTTAAGAAGGGGATATTTTTTATTTTAATATATGAATAATAATTTCATCTTAGTTTTGTTATGACTTGCGTCTTTTATCAAAGTTATTTCTAATAATTTTTTTTTATAATATCAAAAAACAAAATGGTGAAGTTCAGAAATAAATATAACGGCCGTATGCTTAAATGCCAAATGTGTCACTTCACAATTGTGTTACCGGTGCACACCACATGTGGCTTACACATTTTATTCGTATGCTTATAACTGAGAAGTGGGTCGTGTGACACTTCCACCACTGTATAGTCCACAATTGTGACATGCGGCGAAGTTGGTTATACCGTTCGTGATTTGTTTACATTTTTGTTCAGTTTCACTCGATCCCTCAGCGTCGTCAGCAGTCTTGGAACTGGAGAAAAAGGTGCCAAGTTCATGTTACGCCTCAAGAAGAGAGCAGGAGTTGTTGGTTGAATTATATGCAGCCAGAAAAGACATCATGGAGGATATATATATATATATATATATATATATATATATATATATATATATATATATATATATATGAAAATTAACCCACAGGAAAATGAAAAGATAAATCCAAGCACTTTCGAACTATATTTGCAAATTCATTTTCAAGGAATAGCATGAAAATGGAGAAGACAACCTTATATAGGGTACAAAGATACGAAGGGAACGCCCATCACATTGTACAGACCAATGGAAAAGAACAATTGGCAACTAATATACACACAACAACGCCGTGGAAAAGAATTGAAATCGAACGTGAAAAAAAAAAAAACATTTTAAAGGATTATCATTAGAGCGAAAACATTTAGGGCTAAGAATGAATCCACGATCATAGCAGAGACACTCGGTGGGGGAGGCAATGCGAATGATAGTACACTAATAAAGAGTGACAACAGGCTGCATTATGAAGTTATTTCATTTAGTACAAGTTTTTTTTAAAACAGGGTCGAGTTTAAATAAGCCAGGGGAGATATTTATATTAGGCAACATGCCAATTAATGAACACTCGATAATATTTCTGTTTGTGAAATCAGCGGAATGATAAGGGAATTTTTCAGAGTTCCAGTCAATATATATATATATATATATATATATATATATATATATATATATATATATATATATATATATATATATATATATATATATATATATATATATATATATATATTCAAAAAGAAAGAGAAATTGGACGCGAATGAGCAATGAGACAAGAAACAGGGGGTTTCGGGGTTTTTTTTAGAGGCCGAAAATAAATATGGCGAAAGCCCTGCGGTGGTTGTTATCACCCGCAGAACTTGTATTTGCTCTTTCTTTGTATGTGACATGGTGGATGAGCCTTTAATTTGTAAGCGGGTAAGAAGATGTGGTATAAAAATCCCTTGGAGGTTCCTAGCTAAGGGAGATACTGGGTTTGATGGGGTAATGCTTTGGGCGAAGTAGAGTCACTGTGCCTGGTAGTTTAACGGTAGAGCATCTGACCGGCCATCAGCAGACCCGGGTTCGAGTCCCGGCGAGAAATTAAATATTTTTTTTCCCCTAGCGTTATTTCTGTCTTTTTGATAGAGGAGTGCCTTCATTGTGCCGCCCTTTGATTTCTTTGATTCTAGTGTTCTTCTAATGTCCCGTTCTCTTACCTCTAAAAAACTCCGGTTTCTTGTCTCATTGCTCATTCGTGTCCAATTTATATTTTACTATATTGTTATATAGTCTGCAATACAAGGCTTCTGCACCTTTCCTTCTGCCTTCAAAATTGTTTTAAAAGGCAGAAAATAAATATGGTGAAAGCCCTGTGGTAGTTGTTATCACGCGCAGAACTTGTATTTGCTCTTTCTAATATATATATATATATATATATATATATATATATATATATATATATATATATATATATATATATATATATATATATATATATATTTACAAGATGCAACCCACAGACATTAGCTGCTAGGAGCTGCCAAATATGATTTTAACTGCATATTTGTTATTGTCCCAAAACATAGCCTAACCTAATCAAGTTTTTAACTTAAGCTTTTAACAAAAATAAACGAATGAATCGGTAAGACGATATAAGTAAACAGTTATGTACCTATTAACCTAATAAGAAAAGAATGTGCTGGAAGTTGTTGTTGTCTTGTATTTTGTGAGTATATTCACGATGTTTAACGGATATTTGGGATATCACTCTTTACCCATAACAGCATTATTTTTTTAGTTTGAACCATCCACATACTAACTGAGTCATATACTATTGGAATCAGAATCTGTAATGCAACGTGCACGCAATTATAAAATGTGTAACGCAAAGTGAACAGGGTCGGAGGGATTCACTTTGCTCTCCACCTTTCTCCATATTTGTTCCGTTAATGTGAACAGCTACGCGGCGGAATTGTGTAGCGCGTCACAAATGTGCAATCCACTTTTGGTTTAAGCATACTGTTTTCGAGTGGAATGCACTTTGTGCTCTACACATTTGTCTAAGCATACGGCCATAAGTATCGAAATTTTTTAATTTTTTTAAAACCTGAAGAATTACAAATGGTGGAGGCCAGAAAATTTAGTTTAGAGTTCCTTTTTTAAAATTATTATAATTGGCGAAGTTCAGAGAATTTATAAAAAATTAACCATGGCTGTTTTTTTAGATTTCAAATTTTAATCTTAGTAGCGAAGCGCAAGCTTTCCCTCCCGGCGAAGCCATTGCCGGTATATATATATATATATATATATATATATATATATATATATATATATATATATATATATATATATATATATATATATATAATAGATTAACAAGAATGGAACATAGTTCAAAGATAATGATTGAATTTGAGTTTAATTATACAAAAATGAACATGAGTTTAATACTGAATTTTTGTCGTGACTAAGCTTGGTTTAAGGTATTGACAGCGATGTATAAACAGGTATCAATTGGTACAAATAGATAACAAGGTAAATATTGGTAAAGGGTAACTAGGCAACAACTTAACAACTAGTATGTATGGGAGTCTGGAATGAGAGGTCGAGGAATTCGACTAAGTGTGATTTGTTCGGAATTAAATGATTAACTGGAGAAGGAATATTTAGTGACCTTTACGATTGGAATGACGAAGCACGAGTGGGAATTTTTGTGTTCAATGCGAAACAGCTGAAAGCGTGCTAGTTTGTGTGTTTGACTGAAGGAAGTGTTGCCGAAAAAAATGCATTTTAGCCACAATTTTTGGATGGCAATTATTTATTACAAAAAATATATTGAAAATACATATAGGAAAAAAATTGAGATTTTTGATTGATACATTAATATAGGATTATTTTAGATGATCGATAATTTATACATAACTAAGGTGAGATTTTACATAAGATTTAATAGAAATTTTAGAAATTAAATAGGAAAATAGTGGATATTTTTACATTGAATTTAAAAAGGAAAGTATACTAATATTTATGGACAAGGTACATTACGTTAAAATGATATTAGGAAATGGTAATATTTAAATTGATGCAATGGAATATTGATACATGTAATATTTTATAGGAATGACAAAGGGTATTGCTATACCCCCTTGACATCAACACCTCAGTCAAGATTACCTAAAAGATTAACAAGTATAATGACGTAGAAATTGAGGTTGAGCGGATTTGAGGGCTTAAAACATTTCCTGTCATTGTATGAGCTCTTGGAACTATGAAATAGGGCTAAAAAAATACCTAGACCAAATAACTGGCAGCATCAAAATCTATGAAATCCAGAAAACCACCCTCCTCTCCACTGCACATCTCCTCAGGAGGGCCTTGTCCATGAAATAATCATAGAATATCCAAGCATCCTTAGAGCCAGGGTTTGGACCCGGTTGCCTGGAGAATGTAGACTTGTAAACTAAAAGAATAAAAATAATAACATCAAAAGTGGAATATACCAAGGAGTCTCACTATCCTCCCTAATATTTTGCCTTGCACTAATCCAAGTTAGCATGCTCCTGAACAGGACTGGTTATGGGTATAACACCGCACAAGGCAAGATAAGCCACCCTTTCTACATGGACGACCTGAAGACATATGGAAAAAAATATGAGTCACAGACCTGGCTGCTGAAGATAGTCAAACCTTTCAGCGATGACATTGGAATGGATTTCGGCTACTTTCAAGAAGGGATACCTAACTAACTCCTCAAATATCACACTTAATGCTGATACAGTCATCTGTGACCTCGAACAAGAGGGTACCTATAAATACCTTGGTGCTGATGAGGGTGATGGAGTAGAATACAACAAAATGAAAGAACAGAACAGAAAGGAGTACCATCGTAGAGTTCGGATGATCCTTAAATCAGAACTGAACTCTGCAAACGAGTTGGAAGTTATTAACACATTAGGAGTTCCAGTATTTACATATAACTTCAACATCATCTACTGGAAGATGCAAGAGCTGGCCAAATTATACACAAAAACCCATAAGCATCGAATGCATAAAAAAATCTGATGCAGATACGATATACCTGCCAAGAAGGAAAGGAGGTAGAGGATTCATCCAAATTGAGCTCTCTTACAAAACCACTATGATTGGACTTGAGAGGTACCTCCATGGAGCACATAACAATCTACTCCATTTTTTCAGGGACCATGACAAGCACAAACGCCTGTACTCCATCAACAAACAGACAATTAAGTTTACTCAGGAGCTCCAGATGCCTGTAGTTCCCCCGGCAGAAGACGAAGCAAACACCAACTATGCCCGTCGAACCAAGGCCAAAGCCAAATATTGTGCACAACAACAACTTAAATCGAGATGGGAAACCAAGAACATCCACGGCAAATACCCTAACGAATTCAACAACTTGACGTAGACCAGAAACAGACACAACCTGGCTAAGAGCTACAGGACTGAAGTTAGAAACAGAGGGCTTTATCATAGCGGCCTAGGACCAAAGTCTCCCTCCACGATGGCACCAACACAACATTGTGAAAAAGAGGGATGTTGACCCCAAATGCAGATGTGTGGAAGGTTTGCCCTGAATTGAAAAAAAACCCCGAATATATCCACCGCCACAACAAAGCAGCCGCTTACATCCACTAGAGCATCCGCAAAGAGCATGGCATACGGGTCTCTGGCAAGTAGTATAGGCATGAACCCCAGGCAGTTGTTGAAAACAACAATGCCACCATTATTTGGGACATGCCCATCCACACAGACAAGACTGTAGCAGCCAATATACCTGATATAGTAGTGAAAAACAAGAAGGACAAGACCTGCCTTGTCATAGACATGTACATACCCCTTGACATCAAAAAGTTAATCATGACTACCAAAAAGCTCAACAAGTATAAAGACGTAGAGCGGGTTTGTGGGCTCAAAACCACAACAATTCCTGCAAATATAAGAACAATTGGAACTATCAAAAAGGGCTAAAAAAAAATACCTGGCAGCATCAAAATCTATGAACTACCGAAAACTACCTTCCTCTCCACTGCACATCTACAAATGAGGGCCTTGTCCATGAAATAATCATGGAATATCCAAGCATCTTTCAGTCCATTGTTTGAACCCGGTTACCTGTCAAATGCAGCCTTGTAAACTAAAGGAATAATAATAATAATCTCTCCTGGCGCGCGCTTGCGCGGCAATCTGTGGCTCGACAGTTCGAAACTCCCTCCGGATTCTTTTTAAGCTGAGGTTACCGCCATGACTGGGTATCACGGTAGGGAGTTTGGGCGTCTGACCTTCATTTCCATTGAGAGTGAGGTGTTACCGAGATATACTTAACCTAACTTAAAATAATGAGCCGCAATTAAAGTACATAAACAACGAAACATACCTGATTTTTTTCATTATCTTCGATATCATATTCAGTCCATTTTAATACAAGGAACGTGAAAACTCAGTGTTGTGCGGAGCCAAAGGTGTTTTTACTTTCGGTAAACACATTATTTCATTTCCGAAAAAAATCGGTAACCCAACAATATCTCTTTTGAAAACAACAAACAAAACAAAGTTGAGTGATAAGTCTATGGCAGAGTGAAACGAAATATAATGAAACTAAACAAAAATATCGTTGCAAATGTGTGCTTTATTAAATTTGATAAAAAAATTTAGATTTGCGAGGTATGACAGAACAAATGCAAGGTAATTTAAGACGACAATAGCGCCGCCTACTTTAACATTTTTTTGACGCCAATTTTATGTTTTTCAGCCGAAATCTATTGGGACGATGTTTGTTTCGTGCAAACGCTCATATTCATGCGCGTTTGAGTCCTAGTTCAAATGTACCATGCGCCATTTTTGTATTCATTTGAAAAATCCCAGAAATTAACCGCAAACTTTTTAAAATGGAAAAAAAAGGAAAATGCGGAGATGAATTGATTTTGAAGAAAAAGTCCCATTTATAAACGAACGTTTAAAATAATGGCGATTACTCTTGCCGTTCTCAAAATCACGTTTTGTTTTAGCACATTTAAAAGAAAAATTATCTTGGATCACTAACGCTTGACCACACTCTTTGTAGCGGTCTATACCTCTAAAAATGAAATATTTATTCCTAAATATATATATATATATATATATATATATATATATATATATATATATATATATATATATATATATATATATATATATATATATATATATATATATATATATATATATATATATATATATATATATATATATATATATATATATATATATATATATATATATATATATATATATATATATATATATATATATATATATATATAATTTCCAGAAGGGTGGGTAACCCTGACATAAATCGGGAGATTGCTACTCCCGCTCTCCCAAGAATCTTAAAATCAACCCATGAGGTTCATTCGCTTTGCTTCCCTCGCATCGGTGAATCAGGTCTGTAAATATTTGAATTGTAATTGTTTAGCTAAAAATTTCCACAAAGAATCCTGAATTAATGCGTGATTCTTTTCTCATTTACAGACCCATTCAACTCCGTTATAATCTATTTAATATTAATCAAAATATTTACCAATTACTATTTATCAATTATAAATCAATTACTAATTCCTAATCAATTCCTAAATTATTATAATTCCCATTTAAAAATTAATTTATCAAACCATTTAACACTATCCAATCTAATTACCAATCATCAATTGTTATACTTAATTTACAAATTACTATTTAACAATTATCCAATCTATTTAACAATTTCTACTTACAAATTACTTATAATACAATCTATTTACCAATTATCTAATTACCAATTATCAATCATCATTTATTATACTCTAATTACAAAACCATATTTATCAATTGTAAATCCATTTCCGTTAACTCATGGAGATTTAATTCACATGCGTAATTCTCAATACATTCACAAACTGTTAGTATATAAATTTACTTTTAAATCTAGCTGTTTATTCAACAATATATATTTTTCTTAATGCTTTCTTTTTAATACTCGTTTTCCCAACGTCCCTCAAATTTAGGCCATAAGGAAATTCGTCTGTAAAAATTTAGATTTTGCGTTAGCACTTAACTCCATTCCCTTGAATAACGAAATATAGGTTTTTATGTTTATTTTGATCAGATCTATCTAGGATATTGCTGCAATATTCATCTAAAACCTATAAGTGGTGCCCATAATAGTCTAATTATCTCCCATTCATTCATAATATTAAATTAATTTTCATTGTCACGCGTGTTATATTTTCGGAAGTCGCATTCCGCCTCACTCGGTTCCCTATCTTTCTCGTGTAGATTGTCGACACGTGTTTTTTTCAATCCTTAGTTGACCTTAACATCCTTAAGTGATCCATTAGCAATTTCATAAATTAATTATAATATACAGTAATAAATACAAAGTGTGGGCAATTTTAAATAATTCTTTTTCTCATTTTTTTAAGTTTAAGCGCGTGAATTGAATTAGTGCATACACACACACACACTTTTAATTTTCTTCAAATGGATTATAATGGAGCCCCAAGCTACGCCCTAACTTCGGGCACAGTAACAACGACCCAAGCATCCTCCCCGAAACAACAACGACTTATTTATCCACTTCGCACCCCACGCAAGCATCTTCCCTCATTCACCGACTACTCAACAACGACCCTTCCCCACTCCTTCTTCGGTTTAGTTTCCGCCATTCGACCCACACATTCCCATTGGCTGGTGGGAAATGGTGGAGCTCATCCTCCTACACCAGGCAGTTCCCGAGGACCATAGAACAATCGTCGTAGCCCAGAGATTACCCCTAAGTATTATTTCCACTTTTAAGAGTATTGTGCTTGATAGGGGGATTTATGGGTCTTGGGGAAGGTTCCAGAGGGCGTTCATGGAGGAATTTGGGAGGTCGCAATTCGAGGATCTGTGTATCCTTCGTGATACTCAGGAGATGGGAGACAGGCGCCCCACGCATTTTCTGAACCATTTTAAGGCCCTGGCACATGCCAAGGGAGCACTGCTCGACCAACTCTAGCCACTCATAACTGAGATATTCATGCGTGGGATGCCGGACTAAATTAGGCCCCTTATATAATGTCATCCCCTGCGAATGTGGAAAAGATGGCAGAGGCGGTTGACGCCCTGTATAAGAATACATTCATCAGCTGGGGGACTGCAGACACCAGGACTTTAACCAGATTTTTGCACGTTTAGATGAGTATGGTATCGTACTCAACACTTCTAAGTGTACTTTGGTGTCACACAGCTCTCCTTTTGGGGACACCACATTCTCCCTGAGGGAATTCGTCCCATCGAGGACAAAGTTGAAGTTATCAGGGCTTTTTCCCGACCTTCTTCGCTAAAGCAACTTCGTAGATTCTGTGGGATGATAAACTTTGACCACAGGTTCATTTCGAGCATCTCCCACATTATGCAACATCTCTACGAATTGCTTTCCAAGTCCAAGAAGAACCTTCTTCTTAACTGGTCCCCCGAAACTTGCGAGGCTTTCTCTCCCACCAAAGAGGCTATGGCTTCCGCTGCCGCCCTGCCCATCCTTGCCCAGGAGCTCCCGTAAGCATGGCTTCGGACGCGTCCGCTACCCATGTCGGTGCGACGCTATAGCAGAAGGTTGATGACTCTTGGCAACCTCTGGCCTTCTGCTCTAAGGCTCTTCTTCCTTCCCAACAGAGGTACAGTATGTTTTCCGCGAATTACTGAGCATATACCTCAACTTCCGTCACTTGCAACAATACTTGGAAGGGCTTGAATTTACTGTCTTTCCTGACCACAAGCCATTGGTTGGTGCGCTCCTCTCTAGTGGCACCTCCTCTGTGCACTCTGCATTGATACTCATTATCTTGACCTAATCCTGCAGATGATAAATGATATTTGCTACGTTCCTGGTTCTTCAAAGGTAGTACCAGATGCGCTTTCTCGCATTTCATTGATTTTGGGCACGCAACTCTCCCAAACTGTACTCATCGATCACGCAACAATAGAGCTTGCCCAAAACAAGATGAAGACACGCAAACACTGCTTCACTCTTCTCAGCTTATCGTTCGCGAAATCGACTTACCGGACAGTCCCTCCAGGCGCATCCTAGTTGACTATTCATTGCCTGACCGTCCTCGTCCACTCATTCCTCTCGCTTATCGTCGGCACATTTTTGACCACACTCACGGTCTCGCTCATCCCAGCATTTGAGAAACTCGCAAGCTCATCACACAACGTGATGTGCGGCCATATATGAACGCCGACGTGGCCAAATGGACCCGCGCATGTCTGCCTTGTCAACGTGCAAAGGTTCAACGCCACACAAAATCCCCTTTGGCTGTTTTTCCACTTCCATCGGCACGTTTTGACGCCGTTCACATCGATCTGGTTGGTCCTCTGCCCTTTTCGCGTGGTTGCACTTACCTTCTCACCAGGATCGATCGTTTTACCTCTTGGCCAGAAGCAGTTCCTATCCCGGACATCAGAGCTTCCACTGTAACTCGAGCCTTCGTCTCGGCATGGGTTGCTTGTTTTGGTGTCCCATCAACGATCAATACTGATTGAGGTAGCAAATTTGAATCCCACTAATGGGATGCACTCATGTCAATGCTTGGCTCTTTTCGTTTCCGTACCACTAGCTACCATCTCTAGAGTAACTCTGAGATGGAAGGTTTTCACAGGACTCTCAAGGGAAGCTTACGCTCCACTGACCTCAACATCACTTGGATGGACAAGCTACCCTTAATTCTCCTGGGAATTTGTGCCTCCTTGAAAGAGGATTTGAATTGCTCTGCTTCGGAACTCGTCTATGGTACGCAACTTCGTCTTCCAGGCCAATTCTTTTCTTTCGCTGACTGTCCTCTTCCTCCCCACATACATTCTGCTGCATACGTACACAATTTAGTACGGGTGATTTCTGAGGTAAAGCCGACCGCCACAAGAGTGCCTGCTAATCAGAAACCTTTCGTGGCAAAGGAGATGGCAACTTGCTCTCATGCGTTTGTCCATCCTGATTCCACTCGCACATCCTCGTAACCTGTTTTTTGACGGACCCTTTCTCCTCGTCTCCAGGAAGCCGAAATTCTTTGTACTGCAGCTTGGATTAGTCAAAAAAGGTGAAACATATTGGAACATGGACGTAATATTATGCGACCAGGACCACGGATCTTCAGGTTTACCAGGAAAACTAACAAAATTTCGAAAAATAAATTTCTTCAGAATCGCATAAATAATTAGATATTCCTATGTAATTCGATGATTTGAATAACATTGCTTCTATAACTATTTTTGATTAGAAGGTTCTACAACCTTGGAAATGACGGCGCTATCTTCGTCTTAAATTACCAAATGCAATATATGGATAAACCTCAATTCTATGTTGTAGATAAATTATAGCAGAATCAAGAAATTGATCAATAACTCTATAAAAACACGTCTTCAATTTATGATTATGGTCTTATTCTACACTATTACTATACTTATTATTATGGCATAACAAAATAAAGTGTGAAAAAAGCCACTAGAGCCTATCAAGTTATCCCACTAAAAACATGGGATTGCGTTATCAGCCATCACCAAGTGGGCTCATCATTATTTAGTTTATTATTATTATTTATTTATTTTTATTATTATTTTGTCAAAAAATGTATAAAGCTTTTAAGAAATGGTCATAAAGTATCACGGAAGAGCCTGCTCATTTTAAAAGGGACGTAAATTTGAGTGCTCCAATGATTCAATGAGCGATGCCGTCGTGAGTTTCAAACTCTTTGCAGAGTCACCCAAGGCAGTAAGGTCGTGGATGAGGTTCCATACTGAACGCAACCAACAGCAAAACCCCAATGGTGGACCAAACAGATATGGGGTGTATAAGATTCCTATGTCTGGTTCCGGCGGAGGAGGGCAGCCCTCAGCGGGCAGGCGCGACAAAGGTGGGCCTTGATGGACCAAGAACCTGGTAGCCCGATTTAACCGTTCCTGCCTAAGTGCACACACGTAGCTGTCATGCAGCCATGATCAGTCAAAATAAATTCCTCACCGACTGGCATTCCTCTCTGTTTTCTTTCCCGGACTGGAGTTTCTTCCTTCTATCTGGCACAAACATCAACCGAGGAGACCGGATAACTGACGATAAAACCGATGCTCGGACACGAGCTGGAGACACCACCGATAATTATTATACAAACACCCCCAAACATTCAACCCCTAAATGATTGCTACAGTATACGCACGCGATACTTTGTGAGTTTTCCATATATATATATATATATATATATATATATATATATATATATATATATATATATATATATATATATATATATATAAGCTTGCAAAATAAACTTTACATATAAGAAAAGAGAAGTGCAAAGCAGGAAGGCGCAATTTAGGATAATTGTTAAGATTATCAGACTCTGATGTTACGCACGAAGAATGCAATCTAAAAACTATAGTCATAACCACTTTCACTTCATTGTTTTGACTCCTTATTTTGTTTCGAAATGGGGGGGGCCATACCCTCACTTAATTATGGGGCTTTGCACACATCATGCCACTTTGAAAAATTCTCGTAATAAAGTAAACTACAAAAATATCTTTTTACCTAAATTAGAAATGAGCGACTTAAGATGCATATTGAAAATCTGTGAGAGCATTAGAAACAAATTATTAGAGCAAAAAGGAATGCTGGACCAGAGTAGCCCCATTTCAGATAGTACCTTCACAGATGCCCACAAAGACATGACCCAGGCCTTTGTACTTAGTTAATTTTGGTTACTTTTGTAGATTCTGCCTGTTAGTGGCATAGCTTCACAGTACAGTAGATTTTTAGAAATAGTACAAGCAATGATTTCTCTGTACCTCCCCAGTAAAGTGACCCGGGGCTACCCTATGGTCCCCTGGAAATCTAAACCACCAGCTGATCTGGTTAGGAATCGTCACAATGCCTGGGTTCATTATAGGGCAATGGGGCAGGAACTCAGATGTTGCCAAAAATGGTTTGTCCTTTGTGTGGATGTAAATTTTGAATACAGAAATTATTCCTATCAGTCACAGAAAGCTTATGAATCCTACCTAATTTCTAACCTAAATGCTAAGCCTAAGCTGTTCCATGCTTATATCGCAACAAGAAAGTAGGACGACACTATAGGATCCTTTAAGCAACCCTCAGGTGAAATTTATTCTTCCAACCAAGAAATGGCTGATCTGTTTACCAAGGCGTTCTCTTCTGTATATTATAACAGTACCTCTGAAAATCCAGTGGAGTACCAGAGCTTTCAAGAGTTGGCTCTTTAAACAACAGAATTGAAAACAAACGACAACTCTCACCTCCAAGAAAGATATAGTAGTTCCTAGGATAAGACACTGCCAGCAAAACTTTCCTCTTGTTAGATTATATGAGACGAAAGTATCAATCAATCTGTAGTTAATTGTTTATCGGTTGCCAGCCTCCTTAGTCAGTGTTCAAGCTAATACTGACTTCAATGTATTGCCGGTACTCCTAGTAAGGTCAGAGCGTTGTTCTTCTGTCTTCTTCATTTTTTCATTCTTGGTATATAGTATTGGAAAGAAATGCAAGAGTATAAGTAAAGGAATGACTGAAGAGGAATAAGGAGGCGGTGGCGTGTGGCGGATTTGTTGCTTGTGCTCTCTTGAATTCATGACTTTGAGGTTGTTTGCTGCTATACAGTATCATCTTTAGACACCATAAGCTTGCTTGAGATATATTTGAACACAAGGTATACCTTAAATTTGCATTTATATTGGTGATCTAGCGAAATATGGCGAGTAAACAGATGGACTCTGGTGGAGGAAGACGGAAAGTAAGTAGAACAACAACGGAAGCGTCTTCAAGGGAAACAGAAACTGCAGGTGATTGCTGTGGGAGATGCAGTGGACTGGTAAGAGATAATGATATGGCACTCTTATGTGATATCTGTGTGACTTGGTATCATGCTAAATGTGAGAGGATACCTGAGGATGTTTATAAGTTTATGGTGGAAGAAGAGGCAGGATCCCAGTTTACATGGCACTGCGTCTCCTGTAAGAAAGGATGTGCAAAATTAAAATCTCATATTGAGAAACTGGAGAAGATACAAGCAGACTTAATTGAGAAACAAGATGTACTGCAGGAAGAGGTTAAGGAGATACAAGAGACAGTCAAAATGGATAAAGAAGATTTTAACAACATTACTGCTAGAGTAGCAGTACTGGAGGCTAGATCAGTGAATACTAATGAACATATGAATGGGGACAGGGAGACTGTACAAGAATTGAGTTCACGGATGGAGAGAGCTGAAATCAATATACTTGAAATAAAGAAATCAAGTACTGATGAAGTAAATGTAGTACATGGGGCAATTGGAGGACATCAGGCATCTCAGAAAAAACAGGAGGTAATGGATATGACTACAGTTTTGGAAGAACTAAATGATAAGAAGTAGAGAGAAAACAACATTGTGGTGTACAATGTCCCTGAAAGCAATTCAAACATGTTCCAGGAAAGAATTAATTATGACAGACAGATTGTTAAGAAAATTCTGAATACATGTGAGGTTCATGAGGATAATATGATGAGAGTGATAAGGCTTGGGAAAAAGGTAGAAGGTCGAGATCGCCCAATACTGGCTGCACTCACTGACTCAGAAGTGAGAAATGATATATTCAGAAAAATAAAAGAATTGGGCAAGGATGAAAACTTGAAAATTTTTAGAGTGGCCTATGATTTAACCAAGAGAGAGAGAGAAATGGACAAAGAACTGTTAAAGAAGGCTAAAAACAGATATGGGAGAGGGGAAGCATGTAGTCAGAGGTCCACCCTGGAACCGAAGGGTCATCAAGGTGGAGGATCAAAGACCACAGCCACAGTAGAAATTGACTCAAGTACATCATGTGCTGAGAATGTAAATAATATAAATAGAAAGTTTAGCATTATATTTACAAATGTGGATGTATATACTTTTGATAAGTTTTTAGAATTAAGGTCGTTACTTGATACATTAAGTAATAAGCCAAGCATTATTGCCCTCTCTGAAGTTAAACCTAAGCACTTTAGATATCGAAGGGAACTTGAAGAATACAACACCGAAGGGTATGAGATAGAGGAAAGTAATGTTTTGGGTAATGAAGTTAGAGGTCTCTTGATATATGTGAAAAGTGGCATTAAGTATAGTAAGGGAGATTTGGTTTCATGTTTCTGTGAGTATTGCTGTCTGGAAATTATGCTTCAAGGAGAGAAACTTAACCTAACTCTAGTATATCGGAGTCCAAATAGCCAGGAGGAAAATGACCAACTGTGCTGCATTTATTGCAAGAGGTAACTGAGATGAAGGCTACATTTAAGATTTTGATGGGAGACTTTAATTTGCCACAAATAAATTGGAAAAATTGCACGACTAACACTGTAATGAATGATTTTGGAACAAAATTTGTGAAAAAGGTGCGCGATTGCTTTTTGACCCAGCATGTGGAGGAAATTACAAGAATAAGGGGTGAAAATGTGGGTAATACCCTAGATTTATTTTTCACAAATGAAGAATCAATAGTTGAAGAGGTCATGATTGGAAATCCACTGGGGAGAAGTGATCATGCTGTGATACAAGTTACATGTAATATGGAGGAGATCGTGGCTCATGATAGAAAAACTATGTATTTGTATGAAAAAGCAGATTATGAGGGTCTGAGAAGGGAACTTAGTATTAATATTGACTGGGTGAAATACCTATCCGAGGCTACCAATATTGAGGAAATGTGGAGCAGATTCAAGTCAAAATTGTATGTTGCAATAGATAAGAGTGTACCCACAAGAAAGATGGGGAATTTAAATCAATCCAGGAAAAGGACGAATAGCAATCTACCAATGAATAAGAAATCATGGTCTAAGATAAAGATAAGGAAAAAATTAAGAAGATCATTAAAAATCTAAAGAGGTATAAATCCCCAGGACCTGACGGAATCCACTCTAGGATTATAAAAGAAGCTATGGAACCATTAGTAGTGCCTTTAGAAATACTTTATTAGTACTCCTTTAAACATAAGGAACTCCCTCAAGATTGGCTAATTGCTCATATTACTCCTATATTTAAAAAGGGTTCCAAGTGTGATCCAGAGAATTATAGGCCAGTCAGTTTAACAAGTATAATCTGTAAGATATTTGAGACAATGATAAGGGAGGAGATAATGGCACACATGAGAACCAATAGTTTATTTACTGACAAGCAATATGGCTTTTATCTCAGGACGATCAACGGTGCTACAGCTCATAAAGGTTCTGGACTGAAATTATTGATGATGGACATACAGTGGATGTAATATATTGTGATTTTATGAAGGTTTTCGATAGAGTTGCACATAGAAGACTATTCAGTAAAATTAGTAGTTATGGAATTGGAAAGGAGTACCAAGAATGGATTGCAGCATTCCTAACACAAAGACAACAAAGAGTGGTGGTGAAGGGGAAAATGTTAAGATGGAAGCCAGTGACAAGTGGAGTGCCGCAGGGCACTGTTCTCGGACCATTGTTGTTTGTTTTGTTTATCAATGACCTCCCCGATAGTATAGTAAATGACAGCGAAGTATACCTGTATGCAGACGACACAAAGATATTTAGATGCATAAAAGATCAAGAGGATTGTCAAAAGCTGCAGCAGGATGTGCAGGAGGTATACTCATGGAGTGAAAAATGGTTGTTGAGTTTTCATCCAGATAAGTGTAATTATATGAGAATAGGAAGAACGACTATTGAAGATCAAGGCTACCAAATGGAGAAGCAGCTGAAAAAGATTACTTTTGAGAAGGATGTGGGAGTAATAATCAATGATAAATTGAGTTGTGTAGATCACCTGGCAGAGAAAGTAAATAAAGCCAACAAATTAGTGGGAATAATCAGAAGGACCTTTGTTACATTGGATGCAACGATATTTAAAGCTTTGTTTGTAGCTTTAGTAAGACCGCATATAGAGTATGCTAATCAGGTATGGAGTCCTCACCTGGTTAAAGACATTGAGATGGTAGAGAACGTGCAACGAAGGGCTACAAGGATGGTGCTGGAACTTAAAGGACTTAATTATGAAGAGAGACTAAGGAAGCTGAGCCTACCAACACTGGCATACAGAAGAGCACAGGGAGACTTAATAGAAACCTACAAGATACTCACTGGAAAATATGATGGGAAATGTAGTCAAGGCATATTGAAACTTCGATAAGAAAACATCAGCAGGGTAAATTCACTGAAGCTTTTTAAGACAAGGTCACAGCTGGATATAAGGAAGTATGCTTTCCCGTGTGGGGTGATAAATAACTGGAATCAGTGCCTGAGTGGGTGATTGCAGCAGCATCAGTCAACCAGTTTGAGGTCAGACTTGATAAATTTTGGTTTAATCAAGAATTGAAATACAATTACAAGGCAAAGATAATCCACCACACGCTGCCGCAGGTTGATAATATAGATCTGGAGTCACAGGCATAAGCCTCTTCCATGAAGTCTTCTGTAAGTATGAATAATTGATATTATCCCCCCCCTCCTCAAATATCAATTATTGATAAACAATGTTTACCAATTTAAAAGTTGAATTTTAAAGCTATAATATAAATTAGTTAAATTAGAGTACTCTATCATGGTTAACATTTAAATTATAATTAAAGTTATATTTAAGTGTAGTAGCGGAAGACTCAATAAGCAGTTTAATGGAGCATGAGGCACAAGAGTCAGTTTGGTGTGAGATCAGGAGTAGAGAGGGAAAGGATCTTGTTGTGGGCACAATCTACAGAACTCCATCCTCAACTGCAGCAAATAATGAGCATATATGTGATGTACTGAGGAGAAGTGAGGAGATAACAAAGGACAAACAGCTACTAGTGTGCAGAGACTTTAACTTCCGGAGCATAGGATGGGAAGAAAATAGAGTCAAAACTGGTTCCCAGGGTTTAGGCCAGGCCCTAAAATTTTTGGAAATGGCAAATGACAATTTCTGTACCCAGAATATATTGGAATGGACACACCTGAGAGACAAGACAACCCATCAAGGCTAGACTTAGTCTTCACATGCTCCGGTAGCAAAGTGGATGACGTATGGTACCTGCTACCACTGAGCCTCAGCAAGCACACGGTCATCTGCTTCACATTGATAGTAGACTCCAAACCCAAGGAATGTGTGAGAGCTGTCCCAAAGCTTAATTACCGCAAGGCAGATAAGGCAAAGATGAGAGGGTTGTTTGAGGAAATTGACTGGGAAGAGGAGTTTTCCAACAATCAGTGAACAAGAAGTGGGACATATTGACAACTATAAGAGGATTGAGAATGTAAGTGTACCAATGTACATGAATAGACCAGGATATACTAAACCAAAATGGATGAACAAGAGACTGGAGATGCTAATAAGAAGAAAACAAGAAGCGTGGAAGAAATACAGAGGAAGAAAGTCTTCAGCTCACCGAGAAAGATATAACTATGCGAGGAACATTGTTACAAGGGAAGTGAGGACAGCAAAGTATGCGTACGGAAAGAAAGTGGCATCAGATACGTCAAAAAACATGAAACACCTCTGGGCCTATGTGAGATCTAAGACGTCAGCCAACAACCATAACTAGACTAAAAGCCCGCACTGGAGAAGTCACCTAAAATGATGATACGATTGCCCAGGAGATGAACATGGCCTTCAGCAGGCTATACATGAGGGAAGATGAAGGATACCCATCAATGAGCCCAGGCTTGGTCTTCCAAGGACCTAAACTTCAAGAAATTAGATTCAGATGAGAAGACTTGAAGAAAAGACTGATGGGACTGGATGACAGCAAAGCGCAAGGACCAGATGGAGTGTTGCTGTTAGTACTGAAGGAATGTGTGGAAATACTATGTGACCTAATACGGAACTACAGCAAAATAGAGCCCCTCAACTATAGGCTGGTATCAGTCACCTGTGTGTTGTCCAAACTGATGGAAAGTATTGTACAGGAAACAATAGTAAAACACCTAGATGACAATCAGATCATCGTTGAGGAGCAGCATGGGTTCAGGGAAAAGATGAGTTGCCTGACCGACATGCTATGCTACCTGGATGACCTGGTCAATGCGGTGGATGAGAGGCTGTGTGTCGACATCAATTACCTAGATTGTGAAAAGGCCTTTGACAGGGTACCACATTGCAGACTCCTCACCAAGCTAGAGGCAGTTGGCATTGACGGTAGAATGTTGGTATGGATCAGAAACTTCCTTGGAGATAGGTACCACCGTGTTAAAATTAGAAATGCTACATCTGACTCGCTACCAGTAATGAGTGGGGTCCCCCAGGGATCAGTGCTGGGCCCGGTGGTGTTCCTTGTCTACATTAATGACCTTGTGATGAACCTTGAATCCTTGGCCAGCTTGTTTGCAGACAACGCAAAGATCTACAGATCACTAAAGATGGAAGCGGACATGGAGGCCCTTACGAGAGACATGGAACGCCTGGATGAGTGGAGCAGGAAGTGGTTGTTGTCCTTTAATGTGGATAAATGCAAAACAATGCACTTGGGCCAACGAAACCAGCAGGCAGACTATGCACTGAACCAGAGGGCACTCCAGAAAACCACGCAAGAACGAGATCTGGGCATCATTGTAGCAGCAGACCTTAAGTCCTCAGCACATGTCTCCCAGTACTCAGCAGGGATGTCCTAGTGCCTCTTTACCTCCCCCTTGTCCAACTGATCCTGGACTATTGTGCTCAAGCCTGGTCTCCCTACTTGCTTCAGGACATCAGGGCATTGGAGAAGGTCCAGAGATGAGTGACCAAATTAGTTCCAGAACTGTCCCATCTACCCTATGAAGTGAGGTGTAACAGTCTTGGTCTGCAGACACTGGAGCAATGGAGAGTGAGAGGGGACATGATCGAGACATTCAAGTTATTACATGGATATGAGGACATCCCCTGCACCAAATTCTTCCAGTTGAACGACAACAACTTAAGAGGGCACTTCCTAAAGCTGGCCAAACCTAATCACTGGAGAACTTCAAGGAAAGGGAACTGGTTCGCCATCAGGGTAATAGACCCCTGGAATGCACGATATGATAGACACCTGGGATTGACTGCATAAGATACTGGCTAACTAGTCTAAGAGGTTGGGGACAACACAAGAAGTCCTCTTCTTAATTCCCCACTATCTATTCATAGGTCAGCTAAGTTATAGTTATGAAATTGATTTAAGTTATTAATCTTATAAGTTATTAAAGGACTAAGGAATTATCCGATATATAGCTTATATTTATACCATACACATCAATATACATATAAATACATACATCAATACACACGATACACTTGCACACATTTATCCATACATGAAATATATATGAAGTTATATAGATTCTGAATCTATCCAGTATTTAAGAGTATTTTAAAATTTTTGTGCCATTCTGCAAACAAGCCTGCCTAAAGGTTCATCGGCAGTGACTCCACCTGAAGGACCTGGCTGCTCAGAAATCGGCTTAGAAGTTGTAGAAACCTCAGTATCCTTTTCAGCTTGAACAGACTGCTCTACTTCACCCATGTTATCTTCTACATTTTCAAAATTAGAATTACTGTCCAACTCCAGTGGAAAGAGATTAGTAACAGATGTTACTAAAGTACTCTTATCTGATTTTAAAACCTTTACAATCCTTATTAAGTTATCTTCTCCGGTGAGTAACTCTATAATTTTCCCCAAGCTCCAATACAGGCGAGGTTTAACAGGATGTTTTATTATAACTACAGAACCAACATGAAGAAACTTATGCTTATCTAAATGCAGAGAATCTATACAATACGAGTCTTTGTGTTTCTCTCTTAACACATTCAAGGCCACATGTGCCACCGGTAGTACAGACAGAATTCTTTCCAAATGCCAATGTTATTTCAAATTTAATTGTATGTTTATATACTTTCAGAAACTAAAAATATGGATGGAAGGAAAGAGTTTGATAACTGAAATACCTTTTATTAAAAAAAAATTGTACTTTGAACATAAAAAATTAATCCATTTTTCACTTTATTTTAAAAATATGTGAATTTAAAATTATCTTTTCTTCAAAATAAAACTAAAAATGATTGAATTTAACCAATACTGCACAAAATATTAGTTTCTGCATGTTTACTGTTCTGCATGAACATGCTCAAAACAAGATGGACAGAAAAAAAGCTTTTCATCACATACACTGCAAAAAGTCTTGACTCTTCTAGCTTTTGAAGCTGCTACTTTATATCCTTCATTTTTTGCAATGATATAGCATCCTTGGCATCGCTTGCGAACAGCTCAAGCTTTTCCTTCAGCCTCAGTTAGTACATGTTTTGATCTAATGTCACCAACATCAGCTTTTTAATTTCCAATAGCTATATGTCTTCAGTTGGTCAGTCAGTAAGAAGGGAAAGAAGTAAAGACTCTCGGAACTTCTTGATGGAAATAGGTTTGTCAGCATGGTATTTGTTGAATAAGACATAGGCATTTATGATGAAAGTAGCGAACGGTAGCTCAAATACTGCCTTTTTATACCACTTTTGGATTTTTCTCAAAGTGGAATAGTAAGCAGCCATTTGATCACTGATGTCAACTCCTTTTTTGGCAGCATTATAATCTAGCACACACTGAGGCTTTCCGATTTCAACTCCATGGCTTTGCTTACCAGTGGCTACCTTTGCAAGAGTATGGATAGGATCAGTTGTTAGCATTAGGACATCACGTTTGTCCTTCCACTTGATAATCTTTATACCATCTTGTGTTTGTTTGCCAAATGTTTC
Source organism: Ceratothoa steindachneri (assembly GCA_963969495.1). NCBI lineage: Eukaryota > Metazoa > Arthropoda > Malacostraca > Isopoda > Cymothoidae > Ceratothoa > Ceratothoa steindachneri. The sequence continues at coordinate 39,635,531 of OZ018331.1, read as the reverse complement.
TTTTTTTCAGTTTCTTTGTAATCACTTCTTGCGACAAATGCTTTCTATTTTTTTGTAGTGTTCCACATGTGTAAGTAGATTTCTGAAGCAAAGTTCTTGATAAATTGACAGAGCTATAAAAATTGTCTATATATAAAGTTCAGCCTTCATGGAAGAGTCCTTCCATCAGACTGAGCGTTATGTAGTCAGCATGTGAAAATCCTGGAGCTGTTTTGCCTTTTCCTCTGTATATCATAAATCACTATGTATATCCTTCAATTGAGCAAATTTTGTAAAATTTAAGACCATATTTGTGTTTCTTATCAGGAATGTACTGCCATAGCAAAGTTCTTCCTCTGTGGTGCACAAGAGTTTCATCTATAACAAGCTTTCCACCGGGAGTTCTAAGACATTATTGTTATAAGAGGTCGTATTTTAGCAAGCCTATCGGTCAGGTCAATCAGATCATTATCAACCAAATGAAAAAATTGTAAAATTTCTTCAAACCGGTTTCTTGACAGTCTCTTGAATTAGTTTTACTCCATACTTTTTTCCTTATATACATCTGGGCTTGTTAATATTATGAAGGCACATGGAGTTGGCTATCACCTTTATGCTGATGATGTACAAATTTATGTTCCCATCACCAATCTTTCTTCTTCCATATCTAAAGTAAGTGCACTTCTCATTGACTTAAAATTATGGATGCATGGTAGAAAACTGAAACTTAATGAAGGTAAAACTGAAGTTATACTATTTAGTAAGGATAGAACTCATTATTCTCTCCCTGTAGGGATTACCTTAATACAAAGTAAGCTATCCTCATCACTCAGACTTAGGTATCTTGGCATTATCTTTGATACCAAACTGTGTTTCATTGACCACTTTAATTACTAAATATCTGGATCAGAAAACTACTGTGATTCTGATACATGCCTTTGCAATCTCTCATATTGACTACTGCAATTCATTATTTGTTAATCTACCTGAGAGAGAACTGAAAAGATTGCAATCACTCCTAAATAGATCTGCTCGATTGGTATGCAATCTGCCTCCTGGTACCAGTACCTCTTACTTGTTTGATTTGCACTGGCTGCCTATAATAGCACGCATTAAGTGTGCAATTCATTATTTGTTAATCTACCTAAGAGAGAACTGAAAAGATTGCAATCACTCCTAAATAGATCTGCTCGATTGGTATGCAATCTGCCTCCTGGTACCAGTACCTCTTCTTACTTGTTTGATTTGCACTGGCTACCTATAATAGCACGCATTAAGTTTAAAATTTGCTTGTTAACATTTAAGGCACTTAAATTTGGAGAGCCATACTATATTCGAGAGATGATTACCAACTATTCCTCAAACTGTACTATGGCTCCGGGCTTCAGATGACCCTACTCGTATGACTGCTCCTTATGTAGAGAGAGGAAATTCCTACTGTTGTAGAGCCTTTTCATATATTGCCCCTAAATATTACAATGAATTGCCATTGTATATAAAATGTGCTTCCTCAGTTGACATCTTCAAGAAAAGGTTGAAAACACACCTGTTTCTCTCAACATATAACCATGACACAAAAGCTATAGCATCTGATTATAAGTTATAGGGGTGTGTGTGTGTGTCTGTTTTTTGCACCACGGTAGTTTCAATTGAACTCTACTAATGCTAAGTTACTGACTGTGGTATATAACCAATTTATACCAATCCAAGACAAGATCTTTGTAGATCAACAATAACTAAATGTATACCATAATTTATTTATTAGATTAATTGAATGCATATGTCTTCATTTTATATCTGACATAGTGGTTACCCACAAATTTTTAAGATATTGACAAACTTCTTGTGTAGATCAATTAGACCTTAAGGTCTCTCAAGACTTATTTAATATATTAAATTTCATATGTTTCTTATTCTTATATTTGACAGAGTGGTTACCCACAAATTTTCAAAGTTCTTCCAAACTTATAAAAGAAAACTCTATGAAATGAGAATTCTCTCAACATATCTATTTCAATTATAAAATGTAATCTGTTCTGTCTGTTCCTATACTGTACTATACCTAGGACCTTTGAAACTTAGCCACATCAGCAACTAGTGATAAATGCGCTATATAAATAACATTATTATTATTATTATACATTTTACTACGAGACCAATAACTATCATGAGTTGGTTGATGGGCTTGAGCCCATCAAAATTACAATTCCAAGAAATTCTTTGATATATTTAGATGTTACGAACTTCCAATTCCTCAAGTTAGAACTTCGTGTTACTTGTGTTCTTGAAATGTGCTTTTCAGCAAAGCAATTTGTTTCCTTTATGATCAAGTCTATAACTTCATCATCAACGAACAATTTATACACGTCAATAGGATTTATTTTATCACAACCAGCTGCTGGCTACAGATTATAATTAGGGGATTCACTTGCAGTACAATGAAATTGTGCTGCAGTAGCTTGCACATCATTCCAAGCACTATATTGACCAGCATTATTATTAGACTGACCAGCAATATTATTAGACTGGCCTGCATTATTATTAGACTGACCTAACCTTGCATTATCCGAATCAGAACTGCTATTTTCATTATCATCAGATTTGAGTCCTTCTTCTGATATATCAGTGTCACTTGGCATCAATTTCTTCACTATCTGGAGCATATTCTGTGTCAGTTTCTTCAGAACCAGAACTTTGAGCTCTATGGTAAAATTGCGATACATCCATGTTTGGTCTGGTGAATGAAAGAAAAATATAGTAATTAGAATTACAATTTGAAAAATGCTCGAAAAGAATAAACATAAACGTAATTTTCCTGGACTTTTATTTATTTGAAACAATTGCAGTTAGTAGTATAAAATGTGAGTGTTCTTTGGCTTCTGCACTTTATAAAACCTCACTCAGCAGGTGGTGTGTGGAATATATATATATAGTAACCTGGTAACAATGTCAATTGGGTAAGGATGCACAGGGCATATTGTTGTAATAGATTATATATAGACATATAAATAGGTTATAATAATATAAAAAAATATAAAGCCTATATTATATAAAGCCCAAATTTGTGTCATGTCTCTACAATCAGAAACCTCTGTACAATCACAACAGGTTTGCAAGCATGCTTGAACATGTCTAACCATTTCAAAATCTGCATTATTCAATGTTTAAAGCATGCGCCACTGGTTCGCCAGTGCCATTGTACAGGCCAAGAATAAAAACTTCAAAATCCACATGACTACTTGGTGCATCAGTTAGTTTTAGGGCAGATATTTTTTGCCTCAAATACCAAGTGAGACATGTGTAACATGAATTTTATTTTGTCATGGGATAGAAAAGTACTCACCTAGAGCGAAACGTCAATCTCACGCAGAAGCAGGAATGCTACTGAGCACTTCATGGGAAAGTGTCTCTGGTATTTCAAGGAAATATCTGAGTCGTGTGCATGGCCTTAAACCTGTTAATGACAACAAATAATTAGTATACCATTCCCTTTGAAATTTATTAATGATGACTTCTCTCAAGTCAATAGAATTATGAGACTTTCTCTAATTTCTTCATCATCAACATCAGGATGTTCATAAGATATGATGAGGGAAGTGAATGTAGTACCAGATAATGTTAAATGATTAGGGGTCATTACTTCTAAAGAATTATCAGTCTCTTTATGTTAGAGGCCTGTTATTTATGGCTAACTGAATGTCTGCAAGTGCTGTAATGAAGTTGGATTCTTTAATACAAGATCTACCAAAGGTTTTGTAGATGCACTGTTTAATTTTTTATTAGCCTTTCCCAGCTAGCACCAAACCATGGACTATAAGCTGGTATGGCCTTATGAATTAGATTATATTTATTAAATTTTTGTTGGAAAAAATCAGAAGTTATTAAATTAGATAACAAAGATGCACTAGAAATAAAGACTCAGGGTAAACCATATTTGCTATAAAACCTAACCAAGGCCATAACAAATTGCTCTACAGACATATTTTCTACAGCATCTAAATGAACTGTTCTGGTGTTCATAGAAGTAAATATTAAAATGTAAATTTTACATTTATCATTTGGGGAATTTTTAATAAAAAAAATGACCAGTATAATCCCCTTATGTGTTTTCAAAGAATTTCACAAACTGTACTCTTTCTTTAGGCAACCCTGTTGCAGGAGGAGCAGTAAATGCTCTAGTATTGTATTTAGTACACAAGATACATTCCTTTATTACCCTTTTAGTGGCTTGTCTAGCCCTTATGATCCAAAAGCCTGTTTGACGTAAATGGTTTAAAGTAGATTCAATCCCTAAATGCCTACAGCAGAAATGAGAGTTTCTAATGATCAATTTAGTTAAATTATGAGTCTCACTACAAATGACAGGATTAACAGCATCCTAACTTAATGTTAAATTTTTAGACCTTCTACCTCTTGATCTTAAAATACCATCAGTGTCTATAAACAAATTTAAATCTTGCACTAATTTAGGTACATTAGCATATTAACAAGGCTTTTGCTCTAAAAATTCTTTTTTAATAGAAAAAGATTTACTCTGCATACATTTTATAAGATGTACAAAGGTTTGTTTCTTACTAGCTAACCTGTCTACAATTTCTTTCGTAAATAATTTAATAGCTGTAAAGACTTAGAAGTGACTGAAAACAATCTATTATATGAGGAATACTTATTTATATCAATAACACTTACTTCACTAGCCACTTTCTCTCTCACAGGTAACACAATGTGTGAAGGCTCTTCTTCCTCCACAGAAGATTGAAATTTTCTGTGAGGAACTGGTAAGCACCCAAGTTGTCCCCTGGGCTACTCTTTCTCAGGAGCAGCAATCCAAATAGGACCATTAAGCCACATATCTATTTGTTTCACAAATTTGGCCATGGAAATAAGTTTAGTAAGTATATCAGCAATGTTATGTTCAGATGGAACATATGAGAACTTTACAACAATGTTCCTCTCAGGAAACTTCTCTTTGAAAATATTCAAATCTTTAACTCTATTGTGACAAAGGCATTTTTCTTTACAACTTTATCTGTCAAAACCCAAGAAAGAGCCACTTGACTGTCAGTAAGAAAGGTGATTTTGTGAACATCCAAATTAAAAATTTTATTTGAGACTATATTAAGAATACATTGCATTGCCAAGTATACAGCAAGCGATTCTAAAGAAGGCAAGGTTTTGCTAGGCATTGGAGAAAGTTTAAATTTACTAAATAACAATTTAAAACCATTATTCTGAATACAGTACACAATAAATCCATATGCTTCTTTAGAAGCATCTGTAAAGACTACTAAAGAACATGGTTCATCTGAAATTGCCATTTTTCTTTGAATGGACATATTATTGGACATGCCCATTCAGTTAATAATTCCTGTGAAAGCTGCTCATCCCAGGAAAGCTTATCTTTACATAATTTTCTTATAAAGAGTTTGGCACTCACTAATAAAGGACTAATAATTCAAAGAGGGTCAAATATTGATGAAACAGAACTTATAATTTCCCTCTTACTTTTACTATTGACATCCAGCACAGAACCCTTTATAGATAAACTATCTCCTTCTGGTTCAAAAACATAACCCAAAACTTTTGTTTCAGGTAGAGTGGTTATCTTGCTGTCTGAATCAAGATTATTTAAAACAATTTTATAATTACTACACCACTCTCTAAGAGTAAAGCCAGCTTCTGCCATGGTGTCTGACACTTTGTGACTAATGTTAACAATATGGTCCCTATTATTATCTGTGTAGATCATATTATCTACATAGAATTTATTAAATAGAATGTTCCTCATGACCAGGTTATGACAGCTTTCAGCATGATAGAATATTATATAATTTTGAATGAAGAGGGAACATAGCAAGCCAAAGATAATTGTGTTATATCTAAAATAATAATATCTCTGGTTATGATAAACTATAAAGCTAAAACAATTTTTATCAGACTCTTTGTTGAGTCTAATATTAAGAAAGGTTTTAGCGATATCTGCTAATATAACAGTGATTTGTCCTAAAATATAATAATAAACCTAAAAGGTCATTTAACATGTTAGTTCCCTGATATGCTGCTTAATTTAACGAAGGTGAACCTCCCACCTTTAGGGAAGCATTAAACACTGGGTGTATTTTATTATTATGTACCAATGGATCTGATCTAATAATGGGTCTGTGGAGAATCCATTTGTGATTCTTCGGGATAATAGCTTCAGGTATAGATTCAATTATGCCCAATTGTTTCTTTTCCTGAAAAACTTTAGAATATTCTTTATTTAAGTTACCATTTTCATGGGCCACCTTTTTTGCAATAATTTTAGATAGTTCATAATGAGAAGGGACTTTATCCAAAATGTCCCTGTGCCAAGGTATGTCAACATAGTAATGTCCCTCTCTTAGTACAATCAAGTTCTTAAACTTTTCAATTTCATCTTTATCATAATTGAAGTTTCTTCTTTTAAACTTATACTTTCCAGAGAAAACAAATTGTCAACTTTATATTCTACATCAGAGTCCTTAAATACATCTTTCAAAGGATTAAAATAAGTTTTCTTTGGATTTAATATATAGTTTACTGCCCTAGTATATTGCTTCAGATTAAAGACCATCATTGTGAACACATTATCCTTTCTTAGGCTTAATTTTAATTAGTTGCTTTCTTTCACTATGTTTAGTTCTAATAAATATTTTACTCTTATGAGCAGTTTGTTCTACAGAGAGCACATGAGGGGAAGTTACACCAGAGGAAAAGTCAACAGAGCATACCTTATTGTGACCCAGTTTCTTGAGTATATTTATGCAATTCTCAAAGAGTGAAAATTTATTATTCACAGGTACATCAACACCAGCAATAAATTTATTAGAAATTTCTGCAGTTAGAGACTGGATAAGTATGAACCCGTTTGAAACTCTCAGCATCTTACCACCCAGTACTTCCTGCAATTCAAACACTTGAAAATGTTGTAAAATATCATTACCTAAAAGTCCTGCAGCTTTTACACTATCATTAGTATATTTTAGTAGATTCAGGGTCTACCCATCTTTTGGAGTTTATCCAAAGATGATCAAATTCTCCTTACAGACAATTCCATTTGGAAAGATGGTAGATAAAAAAAGGACACCTTAGATATCTCTGAATTTGGCAAAATGTTATTGGTATCAAAGGAATATCCACTTACTGATTCATTCAATCCTAAGCTAATCAGGAGTTTCTAGATAGCTGTGCCATTAACTCCATATTGTATTTCTGTACTATAATCTAAGATGGATATTTCAGCTCTACTATCTAGCAAAAATGGTAAAGATACATAACCTAATAGCATTTTGCAGTTCAATGACAAGACAGGGTTGGCAATATCTGCTGAAGAGCTAACTGCTAATCATTTTTTGTCTCCTTCTGTTTTTTTCAGATTTGGCAGCAGAAAGGGATAGTACCATATCAGGACACATGGGAGTTGCATAAGCTTGCTTTGAAACCCAGGGCAATCCCTCTCAGTATGTTTAAATGACAGACATTTTGTACATAACTGTAATTCTATGGCTTGTCTTTGTCTGGCCTGGTAATTGTTATATTTTTTGCAGTGTAAAGAAGAATGATTTAGAAGATAACAAAACTTACACCCTGACTGTTTTTTTATTACCCTGCAAACTTGCATAAGGGGAGCTAAGTCGTTCCTGTTTAGTATCACACTTTGAGGTAATACTAACTTCTTTCTTAGACTCCACTTTAGTTGAAGGTACCAGGTTTTACTTACTGGTCTGAGCCTGAAAATTTTCTCTAGGTTGGAGCAATTTATAAACTGCAGTGGAATTTTCAACTGAGGGATAATTGCTGCCAAGTTTTTGGCATAATTTTTTTAAGAAAGGTAAAGAACAATTTAGATCTAACTACATTGCTCATTAGCTGCTCCCCAGCATTGTTTGTGAAAAAATCCAAACCAAACTTCTCTAACAAGTTTTCCAATTAACTATACCAGTTAAGGTTTCATTGATTAAAAGGTCCTTATCAAAGAATTCCTCCTCTAACAACCTCCATGCCACCCCAAAATTTTCATTATTTACATGAAGGTTTTCTATTAAAGCCAAAGCTATTCCTTGAACATACGATTTGAGATACACGAATTTTAAAGAATTTGTGACATCTGGAATACTATTTAAAGCATTTTCCAAATTGTACTTAAGCCTGATTAATACATCCCTCACAATTGGATGTTTTAGGGGGTAAACTTCTTTCATCCAAAAGGGATATCAGTGCTACTACTTCAAAAACTATTTTATCATTATAGCCAATGTCTTTATTAACTTGTATGGTAAGTTCTTCATCAATGGTATCCTTCCCAACACCTTCCATGTTGCAAATAAGGAGGTAATGTGTTTTTTTGACACACTCTTAAATAGGCAAGGGAAGATTTGAAGTCAGAAATAACCTCTTGTTAATAGGGACCTATCTCTCTGGAGAGTATTGTTTACTCTCTTTGAAAGGGGTATTTTAAGAACTCCAAGTTCCATTCTAATTTTTTCCAGGGAAGCCTGCGCATATTATTTGTCCCGGTACCAGGATGGGTGGAGTTGCTACCGCCTGTCCCATTACCAGGATGGGTGGAGTTGTTACCGCCTGTCCCTTGTATTTGGGACAAATTCATGCATATTGACTGGTGGACTTATAGACTTTTGGGAGGAGGCTGGCCTTTTCCCTTTATTTAACTAGGTTTTTGTTATTATTTTCTTTGTAGGTCATACGTTCCTGCGCCGGGAGGCAGACCCCACTGATGCTGGAGCGTGCTTCCTCCTTGTTGCCATTTTCCCGTTTTATTGTTGTTGTTATTTGCATATTCCTATTTTAAAGTAGCCTAGTGCTAGGCTGTCATGAGTGCAGCGAATTGTACCCAAGTGGGTAGTCACCAGATAGGCTCCTTTTTTTTTTTAAATTCCAGGGAGGACATTTTGTTATCAAAACACAACAGTTTCACAATAAACAGAATATAATGATTTAAATATAAGAGAATGTGCCAACCAATAACTTAAGGGAATGCTTGGACAAAAACAAGGAGGCTTAATCTCCCAATATCAGAATTAATAAGTTCCTCAAATGGAATCAAGTTTTGACTTTATTGGCTCTTTAACCAACAGAATTGAAAACAAACGACAACTCTCACCTCCAAGAAAGATATAGTAGTTCCTAGGATAAGATGCTACCATCAAAACTTTCCTCTTGTTAGTTATATGAGATGAAAGTCATATAATTAAACCTTGTCAAGCTTATCTACTACTTAGTTAATTGGTAGCCAGCCTTCTTAGTCAGTGCTCAAGCTAATACTGACTTCAGCGTGTCGCTGGTACTCCTAGTAAGGTCGGAGCATCGTTCTTCTGTCTTCTTCGTTTCTTCACTCTCGTTATATAGTAATGGAAAGAAATGCAAGAGTATAAGGAAAGGAATGACTGAGAGGAAGAAAAAGGTGAGGTGATATATGAATAATTGATATTATCCAAAAAGATAACATGAGTAATTTAGTTATAAATCTATCTGATGTTGTCAATGCTCTGCGTGATCTCAACTTCTCTAGCAGTATGGGGCCTGATGGAATCCACCCCAATTTGCTTAAACAGTGCTCCTCATCCCTTTCATACCCCCTTCTCTGGCTCTTCCATAAATCAGTCCAAACTGGAGAACTCCCATCAGTCTGGAAGTCTTCCCTCATAGTCCCCATCTTCAAGAAAGGTGTGTGTACTTCCCCCCTAAATTACAGACTGATAAGTCGCACTTCAATATCCTGTAAGTGTCTTGAGCATATTATTGTGAACAATTTGACATCTTTCCTTGTGGATAACAACCTATTAGATTCTAACCAGTTTGGCTTCCACAAGGCCCACTCAGTTGATGATCAGCTCCTTGCAACATACGATGATGTCACCTGCTGGCTTGACCAAGGGCACATGGTAGACCTCATATTGTTTGACTTTAGTAAGGTATTGACCTTGTCAATCATAACCTCATGATCAGCAAGCTCTCCCAACTCGGTATAGGGGATCCCTTACTCTCTTGGATATATGGATTTCTGAGTGGTAGAGTAATGAGGGTTATGGTCGGGGGTTTCGAGAGTGATTCTACTCATGTAACCAGTGGAGTTCCCCAGGGGTCTGTACTTAGATCAACCCTATTTCTCATTTATATTAACTTTGTGGCTCATGGCTTGACCTGTAAATACAAAATTTTCACTGATCTGAAAATATATCAAAATATTAATATACTTATACCTTCTCTTACACTGTTAGATATTACTTCCATGCAGAGAGATGTAGACTTACTGGTTTTGCGTGCAGAGTCATGGGGCTTCAGGCTCAACTCAGACAAGACTTATTTTCTTAAGTTCTTCTGGAGATCTGCTCCTAATCTTGGCCCATACTCGGACTACTACATTAGAGGTAATCCTCTACTGTTTGTACAATCTGCATCTGATTTGGGGGTTCATGTGGATATTTCTCTAAAATTTCATCTCCGCATACACTCTCTTGCAAATAAAGCTTCAGGCATTGCATCAAACTTACTTAAGAGTGCAGTTAACTGAGAGCCTGAAGTTTATAAAATATTTTTTCACCTCCCATATCCGTCCTGTGTTGGAATTTAGCTCAGTTGTTTGGCATACTGGGTATGTGGGTGCTACTGACATGCTTGAGAGAGGGCAATGACGATGGACTATGGAAATCTTTGGATTTTTGCATATTGACTATGCCTCCCGTCTTGATGCCTTGAGTCTCTTTTCTGTGCATGGCAGGCTGCTCAGAGCTGACATGATCAAAGTCTGGAAGATTTTTAATGACTTATCTCCTGTGAAACCTTCTGAGTTGTTCTCCCTCCAGACCTCCTCTAGGACTCACGGTAATTCGCACAGAATATTCCTGCCACACAATAACACAGAATTATGCAGGTGATATTTCTTAGTAAGAGTGATTGCATTGTGGAATAGCCTGCCAGATGCAGTTATCCTGTCACCATCCTTAACTGTATTCAAGAGTAAACTAGCAGAGCACTTTGGTCAAAATTTATATGAATATTAACCCCCTACACAGCAATAACAATGTATCTACATATTATATTCATAATTAACTATCCTAATTGTATTACTATAATCTAGTCATTACTTAGTGCAATCAACACACCTTCCAGCAGATGCTCATATGTTTTAAGAGAGTAGCAAATTCTTAACTTTCATTCTGCTGGTGTGTTGGCACTTAAGGGGTTCCCCTCTGGTGGAACCCATCCAGGTAAGGAGGAGGGGTGATTTTATATTAAGAGATAATCTCCAGTGTAGTTAAAATACTACAATTAAAACAGACACTAACACAGAGTCATTATGGCTAGTAAGGAGGGAAAAGGATCAACTTGTCATCAGATTATTATATAGACCACCAAATTTTAGTAAGGAAGCTTCATGTTCTCTGTGGCAGTAGATAGAATATGCATATAGAAGTTAATGTATGATTTCAATTACAGAAATATAGACTGGGAAGCTCTTTTAGGTTATCAAGAGACGGGATTTTTTTTCATATGGTGTAGGATAATTTTCTTACCTTATAAACTAACTCACTAGGGCTGATAATATTCTAGATTTAGTTCTAACAAATATGGAAAAAGGTATTATTGATATAGAGATTGGGGGAAATTTTGGAAATGGTGCCCATTGTGAGATTAGATTTAACTTAAAATGGAACAGTGTTCTCAGTAACATAACATAACATAACATAATTTCATGAATGACAAAACCACAAGGGCCTATTAAAGGTCATCCGCCTCCGTCAAAACCCACCCACAAAAAGCACCATCAGCAGGGGAAGACAAAATCAAAGTCCCCCACAATATAATATAACAGATGACAAAAGACACAAAGGCTCATCATAGGTCATCCGAGTCAAACAGCCTCTTTTTTAAGGCACCCAAACTCCCAGGAAGACTACATCCAGAGGATTGCGTCCAGAAACAAGGGTATCACCAATCAAGGCTTGTCAAGAACTAAATCATACAGCTATAGATATATACAAACAATATTAATATATACAAAAACTTAGGAACCATCACAACCTTCCCTCCCCATAAACTCATCCAACCTACTCTTAAATACATTTAAATTTGGACTACCTACTACCCTCGGTGGCAATTTGTTCCAGAAGTCTACCACTCTATTGGTGAAAAAATATTTTCTTAAATCCAACCTACACCCTTGCTTTTTAATTTTCAAGTGGTGACCTCTAGTCCGATTTCCATCATCTAACTCAAAAAACTTGCTAACATCCAATTTATCTATCCCAGAAGAAATTTTAAAGAGCTCAATCATATCCCCTCTCACACACCTCCTTTTGAACGAGAACATATTTAATACCCTCAGTCTATCTATATATTCAAGGTGCCTCAGGGAAGGAATAATCTTTGTTGCCCTCCGTTGCACTGACTCAAGAAGGTTAATATCGTGTCTAAAATGTGGGGACCATGCCTGTATACAGTACTCTAGATGTGGCCTAACATAAGAGTTATAGAGTTTAAGAATAACCTCCTTACTTTTGTAACTGACATTTCTCAATGAAACCAAGCACTCTATTTGCCCTATTTCTTGCTTCAATACACTGCTTAGAAAACCTTAATGACTTATCTATTACTACTCCTAGATCTTTCTCATCCTCTACTGAGCTCAGCCAATGCCCATCCATTTCATAGTTAAATTTTCTATATCTTTTCCCATGTCAATAACTTTGCACTTATCAAGGTTGAAAGTCATTTGCCACTTATGTGCCCAGGATAACAATTTATTTAAATCCCCCTGCACTTTAAAATTATCATCAATATCTTTAACTACAGCTGCTAATTTGGTATCATCCGCAAAAATGGACACTTTATTATTAACTGCCTCCCCAAGATCGTTTATATAGATGACAAATAATAATGGACCGAGAACTGATCCCTGAGGAACCCCACTGATAACATCCCTCCACTCTGACTTTACACCATTTAGCACTACCCTTTGCTTCCTGTCTTTCAGCCACTCAGCTATCCAATTTGAAACACCCCCACATATCCCAATCATTTTTAATTTATGAACTAGTCTCCTATGTGGTACCTTATCAAATGCTTTACTAAAATCTAAGTAAATTATATCTACATTCTCTCCCTTATCTACTTGATCTGTTACAAACTCCAGAAAGTAGTAAATTAGTCAAACATGATTTAACTGATCTAAACCCATGCTGAGCATCGCTGATTAACCCCTCCCTCTCTAGATGTCGGCAAATCCCTTTTTTAACTATTTTCTCAAGAATTTTACAGACTACAGGAGTTAGGCTAACCGGTCTAAAGTTATTTGGATCTCTTTACTACCCTTCTTGAAAATGGGGACTACATTCGCTCTCTTCCAATCATCGGGTATTTCTCCATATTCCAGTGACCTAGTATACAACTTCTCCAAAGCTATTGAGATGCTTTCTACCCCTTCTTTAAGTATCCTAGAATGAATATTATCAGGGCCGGAGGCCTTGGTAGTATCTAACTCACCTATTTGTTCTTTTATCGTCCTCCAATCCACACTAATGGTAGTAAGCACCTCTTTCCCTGACCCATGAGTACTATACATAAGACTATTTAGTTTCTCCTTTGTAAATACTGATGCAAAATCACCATTTATTACCTCAACTATTTCCTCATCAGTTTCTCTCACAACCCCTTCATATTTGATAGGCCCTATTTTAACTCTGCCAGACTTATTATTAATTTTATAGTAACTAAAGAACTTTCTAGGATCTTTGTTGCTATCCTGAGCTAATTTAATTTCTGACACCCTTTTGTTCTTCTTTATAATCTTATTTAACTTATTCCTAGCCATTCTATAATCACTTAAATTTTGAATATTATTTTCTACCTGTAATTTTTTATATGCCCTTTTCTTCTCTGAAATTTTTCTAGTTATAGTAGAATAAATAAGATTAAAATCTCAAACTTTAGAAAAGCAGATTATAGTGGTCTGGGGAGGTACCTAGAGACAGTTGTTAGGTGACTAGCGAGTAAGGTCAGGTCAGGAAATGTGATGTGAATTAGAGCAGTTGAGGGGTAAGATAACCCTCAGGTAGAGAGAAATCGTGTAGATCAAGCATATGAGACAATGATTAAATAGTTAATTGTTGGATAGAATATGAATATTCCATATAGTGAAATTAGAACCAAGTCTGTCAATCCTAAATGGATGTCAGATAAAATTAAGCATTATATTGGCATTAAAAGTGTCATTTATAGCAAAATAAAAAATGGTGAGTGTCAATTAAGGCAAAAATATAATGAGTTAACCTGGGATATTAAAAAGTTATTAGGTTAGCAAAGAGTAATTATGAAATTTAAGTAGTAAATAAGGCAAAAGAAGATCCCAAAGGCTTCTTTTAATTATACAGAACTAAGACTAGAGATAAAATAGGCCCACTTAAACTACAGATGAAGAGTTAGTGATAGTGATACAATGGCTAAGATGTTAAGTATTTTCTTTTATTATTTACTCTTGGGGATATTCTTATTGGAGCTTACCTTATGGTAAAAGGCTTAGGAAACTAAATCTTTATGCATTAGAAAGGAGAAGAGTTCGAGGAGAGTTGATTGAAGTCCTCAAGTAGATAAAAGGTTATAATAAGGGGCACATAAGTAAGGTTCTTACTTTTAGTAAACAGAATAGGACACGTAGCAATGGGTTTAAGCTGGACAAGTTTAGGTTTAGAAATGAGATTTGCAAAATTTGGTTAACAAATCAATTGGTAGATGAATGGAATAGGCTCACTAGGCATGTGATGGAAGTTTCCTCCTTGCACAGTTTTAAGGATAGATTTATGGATGAGGATGCTAGGTGGGATTGAACTTGTTGATGGGAACAGGAGCTGCCTCATTTAGGCTATTGATTAGCTTTTTGCAGACTCCTTTTCTTATGAGACCAACAGGAAGAAATATAGGATACTGAAGGAGATAAATAGGGACCTGGAAAGAAAGAAAAGGATTGTAATGGGAGACTTTAATCGACACATTGGCATGAAAGAGGAAAGAATAAAATACCTTTGGAGTTTGTAGATTGAAGACCTCACTATTAGAAACTGGGATAAGAAGTAGATGGTTATAAGGTAAAGGACTGAGGCAGAATCAATAATTCATTATATTATAACAAGCAGAGAAGTGGAACATGAGGAAGTCTGGCGAAAAGAGGATTGTGGGTTATCAGAATAAGCTTAAGTATGGAGAAAAGATTTGAAAGGTGGTAGCTTCGGAAAGGGATTAGGAAAAACTTAGAAACTTGCTGGATCAGGTTAACTAGGATGTAGAATTCAGTGGTAAGAATATTTGCAAGATATGCAATACTTTTGAGACTATTAAACATAGTCCAAGAAGAGTGCATCCCAATGCAGGTCCTTAGGAATAAATGTCAGAAGCCATTATGGTTGAATTATGAGATAGCGAGCAAAATTTCTGGGTTATTATTGACTTTATCATAATTGCTTTTTTAAATATTTTATTTTTTCCTGTAGCACTTTTTGTGCTTTGTTCAAATCTGTTCTCCTTTTTCTTTGGTCAGAAGGTAAAATGCAGCAAAACAGAGTTTAATTCCTTCTTCCTAAATCGCAGTAAACCTTGAATTTGCTGCATTTTGCCTTATGACCTCCCCCCCCCAACGAAGTTCAACAGATTTGAACAAAGCACAAAGAATAGTTCAAGAAAAAAAAACCCTGAGCTAATATAATTTAGCCTCCAATTTTCAAATTACTAGTTTGTGAAACTATACAAATCTTTTGTACCCCTCTTTTTGGTGCAGGGTTCCACCCCCTATACCCTCTAAATTTGTTTTAACTGTATAAACAACTTGAAGCACAAAAAAGTTCTGATTTTGCCTCATAACCACCAAAAAAGAAGAGCTGATTTGGATAAATAACCTAGAAATTGCCTGCAAATTGAGAGTAAACCTGAAAAGATGGCGGTGCTTTTTATTACACTCTCCTTTTTTTGTGCAACAAAAATGGTGATCTGAGGCAAAGGCCTTACTTACTCTACACACCACACTCACAACAGATGGAAGAATTGCAAAAAAAAATTCCAATGCATGATTAGGGTCGCAGTGAAACTATCTTATGAGGTCTTTGAAATATTCACATCTACTAGAAATTATAACGCAAAGCTGCCCAATCCAAAACAGAGTCAAATGGAAAAACTGATGAAGTAGCTCAGTTGAAATTATGTAGACAATGTGACATCACTACTAATTTTTTTATTTTTAAAAAAATTTCTCCACTGTGATGTCATCACAATTAAGGAAGAGAAAAAATAGTAATATTCAAACTTATATTAATATTAATATTGACTGCCCAATAAGTTCTATATAGATAGATTCTAAAAGATGTGATTAACATAATAGGAGTGATTTAATATGTTTTTAAGCGATAACAGTTTTCTAATATTAATTAATTTCTGAGAAGAAAAAGCATACCAAAGATTACAGGGGTAAGGAATTCAGAAAATCTGAATCACTATAGGTTATCTAGGAATGAATTAAATAAGATAATTAAGAAAGGCAAAAGGGCAGCAGAAATTTATTTAGCTCAATATAATGATAAAAATTTAAAAAAATTCTTTACCTATTATAAAATCAATAAGAAATCTAGCAGAGATAAAATAGGGCCTATTAAATATGAAGGGGTTGGGAAAAAATCTGATGAGGAAATAGCTTCAGTATTTACAGAAGAGAATCTGAACAGTTTAATTTGTAATAGTTCTAGGTCAGGGGATGAGGTGTCGAATACTATTAATGTAGATAGGGAAATCATTAAAGGGCTTATAATTGATTTGAATACCAGTAAGGCATATGGCCAAGATGACATTGATTCTAGCATAGATAAAATAGGGCCTATTAAATATGAAGGGGTTTTGCAAAAATTTTATGAGGTAATAGTAGAGGTACTTAACGGTCATTTTGCTTCAGTATTTACAGAAGGGAATCTGAACAGTAATTTGTAATAGTTCTACTGAATGGACACAAGACTCTCTGAATCCGTACAAAGGAGATGGACAAAAAAGATAACGACTTAGTGACAGACCATACCATGAATGACTAGACCAACTTAACCTCCATTTATTGCAAGGACATCTTCTCAAACATGACCTCATTTAAACATATAAGATATTCAATGGTCTCTTCCCTATCACACAAACAGATCTCTTCACTCTAACTCCTCATACAGGTACCCAAAGCCATTGTCGTAAAATCTTTGTCCAACACAGTAACACTGAGCCTCAACACAGGTTCTTCTCAAACTGTGTAGTAGCAAAGTGGAATACACTATCAGAGAACATGTCACTGCCCCAAGCATTCAGACATTCAAACATAGACTACAAACAGAAATTAATATCTCATTATGTGAGTATACAGAATAAATTATTTCTCTCCTAAAATGAACAAATAAAACTATCTACACTATTAGAGAGTATATTAAACCATCCATACATAAACAAATTTGTGGTATGATTGCATCCTAAACACCTAGTTGCAGTACCTGAATTCCAGGCCTCATTCCCCTCCACCTGCAATCTGATCTGTTAGTGGTACGAGGCCCTACTTGGTAAGTTGTGTTTTTTTTCTAGGTCAAGGGATGAAGTGTTGAATACTATTAATCTAGATAGGGAAATCATTAAAGGGCTTATAATTGATTTGAATACAAGTAAGGTTATGGCCCAGATGACATTGATTCTAGATTACTTAAGGAAGGTGAAGAAAGTATTGCAGTACTCTTGAGTTTGGGGAAATACCAAATAGTGTTAATTAAGAAGGGAAGTAAAGAGGACCCATGCAACTTTAAACATGTAAACTTAGCATCTATAGTTTGGAAAATTCTTGAGTAGGTATTTCTGAGCTTCTGGAAAGAGGTAATTTAATAAATGATGCTCCACATGGGTTTAGAAGTGGTAGGTCATATTTAACAAACTTACTGGAATTTAAGGATTATGTAACTAAACAAGTAGATAAGGGAGAAAATGTTCATGTAATTTCCTTAGATTTTAGCAAAGCTTTTGATAAGGTTCTACATAGGAGGCTAGTTCGCAGATTAAAAATATGTTATGTGGGAAAGTTTTGAATTGGGTAACTGAAAGGCAGGAAACAGGGTGGTATTGAATTGGGTGAGGTCACAGAGGAGATGGACATGTGAGAAATGAGGGCACCAAGGAGTCGGCAAGGACTGGCCAACAAGACCAGCGTTTCTGACTTTTTGGAGGAGGTTAGCCTCCTCCACATTATTTAACTCTTTGTTATAGGTTGTTCCTGCACTGGGATGAGGACCACCTTTCCCCATGCATGAGTATGCTTCCTTCTCGTTTGTTTTTTCTTTATTTAGTATGGTTTTGATAATTTTGAAGTAGCCTAGTACTAGGCTGAAATTTTTTAAATTGCACCAACTTAGGCCTTTGTAGAGAGTTGTCAGATGGGCGAGTTTTAAAAATAAAAATCTTTTGCTTAACTGTGATAGCTTCCCAGTTCCCTTTTCCAACATTTAAAAATCTGGGCATTCCCTTTAATGGTCTTTCAAAGCCCATTGTGCTAATATCTATAAATCTTCTCAGCTTTTTCAGTAATCTTAGCTGCATTGCCTTCCAGTTTTATCGCAATAGTTTCAAGATTGCCATTCATACTTTTGTGACCTCCTGCTATAATTACTGTACTTTCTCACTCAATTGCAAGCTTCCATTCCAACCTCATTCAACTTCTTCAAAACTTTGCAATCTAAGTTGTTTGCTATGGGTTTTACTCATGCCCTGCCCCTGGATCTTCACTGGCTGCCTATTTGATCCAGTATCACCTTCAAGGTCCTCACAGTCCCTATTCCAGCCTCTAGAACCCTAAATTCTGGTTCTGCCCCCATTACTTGTTCCTCGTATCTTTACTACATGGATGGTTGTGATTTATGTTACATTCGCTTATAGAATGTGCTATATCCCCTCTCCCTCCATCCCTTAGTGCCTTCAAGCACTAATCCCAAGCCCAACCGAACAATGCAACCAACTCATTACTCAGCTGTAACAATAGGAAAATGCTAAAAAAAACTGCACAAAGTACACATATTAAGACAGTTGCCATAAAATCCCTCAAAAACTCGCAAGGTAAAGTCCCAGACTGCATCTCAAACATCCCCCCTAAAACATCTTGGTCCCACAGCCATATCTGCACTTATAAACATTCCCACCAACCAATCTGAAAATATACATACATCCTCAAACCAAATATATCCATGAACCTACCTACACCCCCATTACACCCCTCTTACACCTCATAACCACACTACTAACCACCTTAACTCTTTGACTGTTCGCACTCTCGCAACACTGCTGGTGGGAGCATGTACAAAAATACTCAGAAATGATAGAGCAAAGTTCTACCCTTCAAGGCCAAGTATAAATCCAATATATTAATTTATTTACACCAAGCAATGTTATACCATTGATAGAATAAATAATTTAAATTGAGACTTTTTTTATGAAGAAAATATTTGAAATACTAGTTTCTTCTAAGCTTATGTACGGTGCCCATAAGTAATAATTGTCTAATAATTTTTTTTATTTCATCTATTATAGCAGGGTTTATAAATTTGAATTTGAGGGTAGTTGAATTGTTTTGTCAAGAAATTGTTCAGGAAAATTATTTAAGTTATCATAAGTTTAAATATATTTTCAAGAAAAATGTCACAAACATATTATACATCTTCATAATACCATTCAAATGTAACTTTATTTTCACCAGGGAGAGTTCCATTTGAATTTGTTGCACTAATACTGTCCAGAATATTTTTCCAATTATAAAAAAATAGTTTCTTTTTACAGGGTATTTTTTAAAGCAGGCGATGCAGTGTCCAAATCCTTATCATCAGAAAGACTGTTCACTAAAATCACTAAGAGCAGCAACATTTATATCATTTTCATCAATATTATCATCACTTTCACTAGATAATTTTAAATCTAAATCACTAACTATAATCATAATCTTCATTTTTATATATATGTTTTTGAATCTCACTCAGTAATACCTTCATCATTTTGAGGAATATATAAGTTTTTGAATCTCACTCAGTAATACCTTCATCATTTTGAGGAATATTAAGAAAAATGTGTTATGGAGGGTATTTTATATGCAGTCAGATGTGAAAAGTTGCCAGATGCACCTAGAAACTTATCTAAGGAAGTTACAGTCTCAAAATCAAAGTGCTTGGTTATAACAAGATAAAACAAAATCAGTTTAATATATGATGGCTGCATGATGTCACATATCACTGACAGTAGTTCTCAATGAGGACACAGATATGTCAAATGCAGCAAAAGGGTTAACAACACATTAGAAGCCTTCAACCAAAACCATCCCCCACAATCTACTGTCATGGCCACAATAGCCATAAGCAAAACCAATGCCACATCCTTGTGCAAAAAATACTAGATAAATTTTCTTTCCAACAGACATTACCAAGTCCAACTCATCACAATCCAAAATTAAATTAAAAAGCTCTGCAATGGGGTCCTCCAAAGTGCCATCCTCTCCCCAACCTCTTCATGCATGACATATCCATCCCTACTACACAGATAACTTATCCATCATATACCAATCCCAACCCATAGCCTCCAGAAACCTAAATAGTTATCTATAACGCCTCCAAAAATGGTTCACACTAAACAGAATGTCCATCACATAAAAAAACAACAGTCACCCTCTTTACCCCAGGCATGAAACAATCAAACCATCACCCACACATCCTGCTCCACAGTCAACTTCTCTCGTTCAATCAAAACTCCACACAGACTTCGCTCAATACACAAAACACCTCTAAAGCCATATCCTAACTCAACACCATCAGTACACTTAACAACCACCACTTTGAACCACAAAGAAACTGAAAATCCTATGCAGGCTTCATCCCTATAACACTGAACTATGCTTCCCTACCATACCATGGGCACTCACCATTGCTAATAAATACCAACACAAGGTACAGGCAGTGCAAAATAGTAAACTCTGCTTCACAACTGGTGGCACAAAAGCCACCATGCTGAAACAAAAATCCTTCCAATCAAGGACCCCCTAAACTGTTATACCCCCTCACATGCCATCTCCACTCTTACCCCTACCCCAAAGAAGCCACACCTGCTGCCCCCTACACCCAATTACTAGATAACCTAACTCCACTGAACCAGAACACTATAAAACACATATCCACTTTACTTGCATGGCACTTCAAAACCAGCTGCAAAATACCCTACTCAGAATCGACTCCTCATATCCCCCAATCCAAAACAACCCTGGATCACAGAACCAGTTTTCCTGGCTCACTTGTGATCAAGACACTATCCTGCCTTACATAAATAATAAAAAAAAACCATTAAACCTCAATGCTCCCTCCCTCCCTGCAACCTCCAATAACCTGAAAAAATAACACTGCCCATCTCATCCTATACTGTCCCCCTCTTCACCTCAAAATCACTTTTAATATAACCTTTCTAGGATACCTCTGAAGATGACCACAGGCTGTGGCAGCCTTCCTCAATGATGTCAGGTTTGAAGAAAGCTTGGGTGGCAATGGAGGGCAACAAAGTACTAGTCTAGATTATGGCCTAGTTCTTCAAATTAAGTAGATCTTCCCACTCAGTACTAGGGGCTGACTGATATGGGGTTTTCAATGGGCAGGCCACTGCTGATATAGAAGGCAAGTCACCCAATGGCTGATATTGTGCTATTTCTTTGGGGGGGGGGGAAACTGATGGTGGATGTAAACATTCTAGAATTAAATATCAAGCTTTAAAAGCTAGAAAATAGGAATTTTAGTTTTAGGATTCTTTCTCAGGTAGACTGAGGCATGACTGAGTAGCACTGCATAGCTCATCCCTCTCACTCACCTGCTACGACCACTAATCAGTAGCACCTGGCATTTAATTATTGACCCAATCGGTAACAATGACATGCCAGCCAATACTGGCAAGGTAGTTGGTTACATTTTGTTAATCATAATATGGCTGGATGAGTGTGTTGGATATAAGACTTGGATATAATAGTATATTATTATTATTTATAATATGTTCATGAGAAAATAAAAGGTAAAAAAATATGGTGGGCTATTAGCATAGTATTAATACGAGGTGAATTTAGGGACTGACCAGAGTATCATGAAGGATGTTATTAATCATGGTTTTGAATTGGTCTAAGGATGGGACTTCTACTACTTGTGGTGGTAAGGAGTTCCAACTTGAGATGACTCTGCATGACAAAAACCTTCTACATACTTCAGTTTGTGTGTGAGGAGCAAATATTTTATATTTGTGACCTCTGGTGTCACAAGCTGAGGCCAACTTGAATAGGTCATAATGGGGGACAAATCATGGAAAATTTTATAGCATTGGATGAGGTCTGTTCTGAGGAGTCTTCCTTTCATTGAAAATAGGTTTAGGGTTGAGAGAATCATGAAATAGTCACAAGGGAAAGCTCTGGCATTATTCTACAGGAGTCACACTAGAGAGGCTACCATAAGAGAGATGTTTGCTTTTGTATATTAGCCTATGCTGATTATCTCAAAATAACATTTAATCAGTTTCCCTCTACTCACTAGTACCTTCCAAATTAAAAGCCCTCATTATCAATACTTTTTTTAATTATAGACAACCAGTTCCTGTTATTTCATGGCATAATTCTATTTGGTGATGCATAAAATAGAGTTGCCTGTGTCATAGGGTCCTGCTCCTAGATCTTGATGAACTCTATTGAATGGATGGGCTTCTCCCAAAGATCCTGTATTCGGTATATATATATAGACTTTGTCTAAGGTACACAAGTGTTGTGAATGTGTTTAAATTTTTTTATATATATATATATATATTTATAAAAAAAAAAGATTTTATTTTCTATAGTTCAAATTATGAGCTTAAATGTAAAAAAATAGAATTGATGCACAACTTAAGAATATGTTGTTACATGAAAAATACTAATATAAATAAACTTTTGGGGGGGGCTGATTCTAATATATAAACAAAAATTCTCATTTGATACCCGAGGTCAAATCATAACCTCAAAATTTGGTTACAATATATTTTTTATATTTTTCAACCTAGAGTTCTAAAACTTGCATATTATGATTCTCTGTCTTTTTTTCTGATTCTAAATATGTAGTTTTTTCTTATATAAATCTAACCATTATTACCCAAGTTATAGGTAGCCAAATGTTAGTGACCTCAAAATACCTGAGATCAGATCTCTTGAACCATTGGTCGAATTAAGCTTAAATTTTCAGAAGTGGATTCAGGGCCCAGAAACTCCCAAAAACCAAACTTCAGCAAAATCTGAGAGATGATGGTATTAGGCACTGGTTGATCTGACAGAGAAATTACCTTATACCTTAATATGTGATATGAAAATTATATATTATAATGGATACTCATGGTCTTGCAATGAATATATATAGTTTTAATTTTCAGATGAATCCTTAAACAAGCTCTTACCTTGACTTTAAGTTCAAGGCCAATGATACAGACCAAAATTATCTTTTGTGTTCATGAAAAGCAGAGCATATTAATCCTATCATGTGGGATGTCAACAAATCTAAAGGATTGCACTCCTTTACTTGAAACTTGTTCTCTATTAAAATGTGTGGAGAACGATGCAGCGTTCTCTGTCTTCAATGGCGCTTGTGGATAAGGCCGCTAGTTTTTGTACTCTATGGAGCCTTTTTATTTGGTCTCTTGCCTTACATAATATATAGACTTGTAAGTATGTATTTTATTATTATTACTTAAGTCCTGAGCATTTATATATATGCAAAAAAAATAGAGAGAGAGAGAAAAATGCTCTAAAAGTGTCCTCTAAGGTCACTATATTTTCCATTGGTATAACCTACATAGGGACCTAGCTTAATTCCAAAGGGGGAGGAGGGGCTAAGATGAATATAGCTGTATACCCTCTCTGTCCCTAGCACTCACAAGTAGTCTTTGTCACAGATTTTTTATATAATAACCTTGGTTTGATTCAAATTTGTTCCAGTGAAGCTGGTACTAAGTCTTATCATCTTTTCACCTTTTACATCTTATTAAATGGGTGCCATTTATAGACTGACCAGGGTTGTAATTTTGACAGGGCCAGGGTCATAATATTTGGGCAGGGCCAGAGCCAGGATGGAAAAAAACAGCTAGGGTTAGCCAAGGCCCCAGTCAGTCTATACTCAGCTATAGCCTGACCAGGGTCATAATTTTGCTGAGGCTGGGGCCAGGATCACTAATATTTGGTCAGGGCCAAGGGCCAAGTCAGTCTATAGTGCCATTTTTTAATGTGGTAATTCAGAGCCTACTTAATACTAGTTCCCCACTTTAATAGATATTATTCAGTGCAAATTGTTAGTAGAAACCATGCCATAACTGTCTCCTTGTTTGGTTACCCAGATTATGTACTTTGGCACATATTTTCACCTTCCCTAATTTCTCCATTTATTTTACAAACCCCTTTATCTAACTTTGTTTAACTTCACAGCAGCTCCATTACACTAGACACCCATGGTTTGGATCCCACCTTGAACTGTAGGTCCGCACTGAGAAATAAAAGGCCTAAAAGAGAGCAAATTGATATTTAAAACCCTGATAAATTATTATATTATTTTCTTAGTTTTTACAATTGATTTGCATTGTCTGATATGCATCTCAGTGGGTACTCTTTCACTTTAATTGTGGATCCAAGCCATAGGTTGCTACACCATATGGAAGCCAGCATAAAATTAACCTGAATCAGTACTGTGTCCCATGAATAACTAATATCTTGGAAACAAAGTTCTCTCATAACTTTTATTAACAATGATTTACAACAAAACAATGCATCAAAAGAAACATATCAATGAACAATAATCACCGTTGTTTTCTAGCACCTGCTTCCAACGATGGGATAGATCATGGATGCCTTTGTTGTAAATTTCAACTGGTTTGCTATCAAAGAAGTCTCCAAATGCAATTTTCAGTTCATCATTTGCGAATGTTTTGTTATTTAAGAAGTTCAGTTTAAGTGCTTTGCCCATTCCCTCTAAATGATGCAAAATGACTGTATTGCTGATGGTAAACTGTTCAGCCAGCTCATGTGATGTTAGATGTGGATCAGCTTTGGCAGAGGTGCACAAATATTGTCAATAAGTGAGGGTCAACCACTTCTTGGCTGATCTTGGTGATCAAATTGGCCACCCTGAAACTTCATATTCCAATCATAGGCTGTATGATGACTTATTGTCTCTTTTCCAAATGCTTGGTTGATGTGACATTGTAATTGGGCAGCGTTTAGGGTGTACTTGTAATCATGCAAATAAAAGAGTATGTTGCTGTTCACAAGAAAGAGTCATTGGATAGGTAATTTTTGACAAGAAAGAGTCATTGGATGGATCATTTTTGATGAGAAAGAATCATTGGATAGGTAATTTTTTATGAGAAAGAGTCATTGGATAGGTAATTTTTGATGAGAAAGTCATTAGATGGGTAATTTTTGAAACTTTAGATATCATATATGATATCCAACTAATTACTGTGTACTTGAAAGTGCATAGTGACTTAGTCAGCCTAGGCTATAGATCACTGTGCTCTTTCAAGCAAAGCCTAGGAAAGACTATAAATAAATAACTTTTAAACAAATCTATAAATAGGTAAACTTTTAAATAAATCTATGAATAGGTAAACTTCTAAATAAATCTATAAATAAACATTTTCAAAAAAGGTGCAGGAACTTTGTTTCCAACCTAATAGTATAGCATTAGCATCCAAATTGCCCAAAAGAGAGTGAAAGGTCATACTCAAGGATCACTATTCTTTGTATGATCCTGAAGGTATATACTAACCCCAGTATTTAGTGTTCATGAGTATGTTTTGTATATATATATATATATATATATATATATATATATATATATATATATATATATATATATACTCTATATAAACTAGTTCCTACAGTTTTTAATTATATGTTACCCAAGTCCCATTTTTTGATATCAAAAGACTGGTATTAATCCTATTCTTCCTTGCCCTGCAAAGAAGTGTTGGATGTAGCATGGGCAACCATGGTGTAGCTGGAGGACTGTGTTCCCTTCTGGCCCCAATGCTCACAATGAAAGCTTATCCACTAAGGGTAACAGTCACCACTTCATACACTACTTTATATAAACAAGTTCTCATTTGCACCTCTTTAATCCTTAACACCTCTTTTCATAATCTTACGACCCTTAAACAGAAGCATTATGCCTATATGTCCAATAAGTGCCGCCTGAATTATTTCACAGTATGTGAATTTTGTCAGGCTAGGTTCTGATGTTTCAAAGCATGCCTGCTGCTCTTCCTGGCAGGCATATGTGTCTTCACTTAATCCATTAGAGCCGATAGTGTAATTTTTAAAGTATTGTGAAATAGGTTTGTAATTAGGTTGATAATGACACAAATATTCTTCATATGAAGTTTTATTAAGAAGTCTTTATTCATAAAGGAATTATGACCAAGGTCTTTAAAGACCCCTTTGGCAGTTGGACACAATACTATCGAGTAAAAATATTTCAATGGACTCAAAGTGAAAACAGTATTTATTCTTTATATATGCAATATATATATATATATATATATATATATATATATATATATATATATATATATATATATATATATATATATATAAAATGAATTCATTGATGAATTAATTTAGTGTTTGAAATAAAAAAGTGAACAAAAAATATTCAATTATTCCTCTCAAATAAAATTGAACTTGGAAATGTAAACAAATAAAATAATTGCTTCTGAATAAAAAGTTTATAACACATGGTATTCTTTGAAACATTTTGGATGTAAACCAATATTACACTTCTCACAAACAAAATTGGCCTTCACACGGCATAACATACACTCTTCTCTTTTTAATATAAACAATCCAATGATCTTTTCCATCGTATCTTGCATTGTTTTGCAGATTTTGCGAGATTCTTTTTCCTTGCAAAGTTGGTGTTCCATAAGATTTCATATGTGATGCAAAGGTTATCTATGAAATCGAGAAGGGAAATTTTCTTTCCTGCTTCTTGCATGAGGCAGTGGGCGTTGTTGACAGTGACTGATAACAGGTAACTGAATATGGGCCACCACCATTTTCTTTGGCGCATTCTTATTCTATAAGTTCCGATATTTTGGTCCATCATGTCAACATACCCCATGTGCTTATTGTATAATTTGTAATTGGCAGGCTGTTCCACATCTACACACTTCTTTAGATCTCTTTTATAGCGTTTTGTTGTTACAATTTCATGTTGGCAGGCTGTTCCACATCTACACACTTCTTTAGATCTCTTTTATAGCGTTTTGTTGTTCTAATTTCGTGTGTTCCAAAATTTGTTGCTAAAATGACATTGTTGTTGTCTTTCCACTTTTGCACAAGTATGTTTGAACTCTTTGCAAAATCCAGTGTTCCTCTTGCCTTTTTTCTCATTTCATTCTTGGTGATCAATGGACATTTCTCTGTTCGATTTTCTCGGCAGGTGCCCATCACACATATGCCTCTCTCTGACAAGTGCAGAAGAAGGGGAATATTCGTGAAGTAATTGTCCCAAAAAATTTGAAACCTTCATTACTAGGAATATTTGCAGTGTCAATCAGCCTTAGAACTACATTCCCTCCTAATCCAAATTGATTGTGTTTGACAGAGCCATCAGGAGTTTTACCTGTGTAAAATTCAAAAGCATGTATATATCCTTTTCTTGAACACAAAGCCCAAAGTTTGAATCCAAACCTTATGGGTGTTCCACGAATGAACTGTTTGCAGTGGTGCCTACCAAAATAAGGTATCATGCTTTCATCAATAGCCACGTGTTCTTGAAATTCTCTATACAGCAAGAATTTTTCTTGAAGATGTTCAAACAATGGACGAAGTTTCTCCCTTGAATCTTTATCTTTAATCTTTGTATTATCAGTAAGATGAAAGATGTGCAATATTGCTAGAAACCTATCACAACGCATGTTTTGAGAAAGGATTTTTGGTATGTGATCACCATTATTCCAATATCTTTTTTTATTTGGTTGTGGAGAAATAGCAGATAGTAAAAGACCACCCCCAAAAACATAAAGTTCATTTTGTTCTAAATTCAAATTTACATTCTTTTGTTGTGCATACCTATTCGATTCTTCAATTATAAGCTTACATAAAGTATCATCAAAAAATAGTTCAAAATAATTGTCTATTTCTCTCATACATCCCTGTGTGTGTATCCATTCAGTGTTAACAGTGAATGTGGCATTTTCTTTTGATCAAATACGTCTTTTCTTTACACTCTTACCTTCATGCGATTTCACCTCTTCTATACATTTTGTAACAAGATGGTTACCTCCATCTCCTGTTGTAGCCTGACACTCTGTATTCAATATACCTCTTCCTAGATGTTGCATTTCACCAGTATTCAATGCATGCTGTAATGTCACTGAAGGCTGTCGGCTGGACTTTACCTCAAGGCGAATAACCCTTCAACGATAGGTTTACATTGAGTGACTTACATTCCACTCTCACTTCAAGTGAGGCCACTCACACTGTTCCGGACAATGTCCTGTATGACATGCTTAGTCACCTAAACGAGGCATAGCCTTTCAGTTGGATTTGGGCAGAGTGGCGCACTCTGCCCCTGAGCATCAATGATATCATATCAGTGCTGTCGGAGGATGTTCTCACTATGCTCTACATGGTTGACCTTTCAATCTCATTTGGTGTGGCCCAGATGCTAACTCTGGAGAGTCTACTCCAACAAGCATTTAACCCCATCTCTCGCTATGTCAAAGAGCACATGTTTCATATTTCCTTGGCCAAGACTAAGGTTGTGCACTTCCTCCACAGCTCCACAATCACCCAGACTTGTTCTTTAATGCCCGTAAGCATTAAAGAACAAGTCTGGGTGATTTGCCATCCTGGCCACCGTGCTGACGGGATCCAGCGCTCCGTCCGCCCCCAGCTTAGCCTCTCTTCCTTCCTTCAGATAGCCTGTATTTCTCCCCTACTTCATCACTTTTCATACAACCTCTCCCACAACTTTCTCTGGTCAGCCTCTAATTTCACAGGGTAGATGCTGACCTTCTTCTCAAGTCAACCATCCTGGATCGGGGCTGAGGGGGAAGGCAACAACGTTCCTTAACCCCTGAGCTCCGGTTCGGGTTGTGGTTTTTTTAACAACCTGCTTAATCCTCACCCATACCTTCCTCATCCTCACCCATACCTTCCTCACATCCCTTTTCCTTTCCTCTTCACACTCAGTTTAACGCCGCGTCTAAGGTAGAGCCGCCATGCTGATGGACTGCCAGGCCACCAGGTGGGAGGGGTGGTCCCAAATGGCCATACCTGGCTCTGCCAGGCCTGTAAGCACCTCTTGCAGTGCGGCCAACTGCAAGAGGTGATGAGCTATGCGTCCTGTATAAAAAAGAGGGTCACCATGCCCATGTATGCAAACCCCCCAAAAAAATCCAAATCTCTCCCCATTCCCCCTTGTACATCCACGGAGCTGCCCTCGGGCAGCTCCACCGAAAAAATGGAGGTCCCCCCTCCTTGTGCTTGCGCAGGGGACCGTCCATATTTCTTTAACTGGAGAGGAGGCTTACTCTCCTACGCTTACGGGTGAAGGGGACTCCCCCTCACCCCCTTCTCTGGAGGTGCTTTCGGGCACCTCTCTATTTCCAGCGGCAGTCCCTCCTTTTCTTTCTAAGGGGACTGCCAAGAAAGCCAGCAGGCAGTCCATTGCTGACTGCCCCTCGTTGAAGCGGCTCGGTAGGGCAAACCCCCTTAGGGGCGAGAGGGAAGCCAGGCCCCTTCGGTCGCTTCCTTCAAAAGACCTGCTGGCAAGAATATTAAACCTTGCCGGGGTCAAGGCCTGTGCCTCCCCACACAAGACTGGTGACACTGCCAAGAGGACCTGCAATGTCCTGGGAGGGGATGGCCAACTGGAGGCCCCTCCTGTGATAGACATGGTCCTTGAGGAAACCCAGCGTCAGACTGTAGGGCCTTCCATGGGGGGAATCCGGGCTCAGCGCCAAGCACCAAACCTGAATCCACCCCTATGCAAGGACCTCCTCAAATGGCTAGGGTTTCTGAGGCAGTACAAGGAGGGGAGGGATCTCCTCCGACAGGTGCCCCTATGACTACCAGGACCTTCTCCATTTCGGAGAAGGACCTGGCTGAGGCCGGTCCATCTGGCCTGGGAGCTTCTGCCGGTGGAGGTGAGAAGCGGGTTCATTCCCCACCCTCCTCTCCAAAAAAGAAAAAGACAAAGAAGACTCGGGGCTCCTCTCCATCCGCAGGGGCTGCGGGGACGGATGGGTCTGCTGCCACTTTGGCAAGCGACCAAGCCAAGATCGGCACATCCGGCCCCTCTGCGCTCCCAGGTGCGGAGCCCCTGACTAAGACCAAAAGTGCACAGTGCAGAGCCTCGATGACATCGGGTCCCCTGATCCAGAGGTTACCTGGCGTTTTCGAGCCCCCTGGCTTCAAACGCTTCCTCGTTATTCGCTCCACTGATGGCACCATGTTGTCCAAGGGCAACATGATCCATCAGAGGAGAGGATTAGCTAGTGCAATTGGTAGAGAGCTGAAGGTGACCCATTTCTGGGATGGGAGCCTTCTGGCGAATCCCCCTGAGGCGGCCAAGATAAGTGCTCTTCGGACACTTCATGTCACCCCGATGAGTGTGACGCCGCACTCTACCATGAACTTTGTGAAAGGAGTAGTTTATGCGAGGGAACTCGTTGACTACTCCATTGAAGACATCACCCTAGAGCTGGCCGACCATGGGGCGGTCAAGGTCGAACGTGTGATGAGAAAACAGGGAGGGGCCTCGAGACCCACCCCTACACTCTTCGTCACGTTCGACTGTGATAAGCTCCCTGAGTCGGTGCGTGCCGGTTGGTACCGCTACCGCGTGAAGGCATTCGTGCCACTGCCGCGGCGGTGCTATTACTGTCACCGCTTCGGCCATACGAATCGATCATGTAGACGTGCAAAATCGGGGTCACCCGAAGTCTGTGTAAATTGCTCCAAGGTCGCACACGATAAGTCCAAATCGTGTGTGGCCAAGTGTGTCAATTGCGGAGAGCCGCACCCTGCTTCTTCGAAGCAATGTGGTGCATATCTCCTTGAGAAAGAAATCCTGGCCGTTCAGGCCCAGGATCGACTCTCATTCCGCGAGGCAAAGGACTTGGTCCTGGCGCGCCCGGCTCTGCCTGGGACGTCATATGCCTCAATAGTTAGCAAGGCACCCTCTGCTCCTGGCCCATCCAGGCCAACGAGCACGGTTGTTTCCGCGCCCATTCGGAGCCCTTCTGCGGGCTCTACCCAACTCGGGTGTTTCCCTGGTAAAGCTGGTGGCAAAAAGGGTTCATACCCTGCCCCGGCTAAAACCAGGGCTCCCCCCTCTTCCCCCAGCGTGACCGTTTCCCGTAAGGCGAAACGGCCACGCGCCTCCACCGAGTCGTTAGACTCACAGGAGACAACACCCCTGAAGTTGCTTGCTAGGCCATCTTCCGGGCTTCATAAAGCTGTCCCCCGAAAGGAGGACAGCTCCTTCGTCCACGCTTAGTGGTAGAGCAAGTGGCTCGGAGACGGTGGTTCCTCGAAAAGAGGGCCCTCCGCCTCCGAAGCCGAAACGCCCGCCTAAGGTTTCAAGGCGGAGGGAGGAAAAGACTCGCATGGCGAGCCCAACCTCCCCCAATAAGTCCTTGAAGGCGACAGTGCCTTCATCGCTTTGTCCAGCAAACAGCGCCCGGGGTTCTGCCTCCGGGAAGCGTATGGCCATTCCCGTGAGGGTCTTCAATTCGAGGAGGGCCCCCGCGTCTCCTCCGAGCTAGGCCTAGAGGGCATATTCCTTCAATGGAATTGCCGTGGACTCCGGGCCAACTGGGAGGAGCAGCGGAGGCTCGTCTCGTCCCGTTCCCCTTAGCTATCTTTTTGCAGGAGACCATGCTAGGCGCGTGCCCCCTGCCCGCCCTACCGGGGTATAAGGGTCTTGTGACCCCACCACCGCAGGATGGCCGGGCTAGGGGATGCGCGGTTTACACCCAGCATGATGTCTCCGTTCTTCCTTTCTCTTTAGATACCTCCTTTCAGGCAGTGGCTGTGCAGCTGCACCTGGATAGGCGGTATACTATCATTTCCGCGTACATTCCACCTTCAGCTGACTTTGACGCGAGGGGGGACTTCCGCTGCGTCGTGGCACAGTAGCCGAGGCCCTATCTCTTGCTTGGGGATCTGAACGGCAGCATCCTCTCTGGGGAGATTACTCCATAAATCCCAGGGGACAAGTCCTTGCCGATCTGATCGAAGAGCTTGAGATGGGTGTCATAAACGTGGATGAGTTTACGCATCACTGTCCGAGAACCGCTTCATTTTCTTGCCTAAACCTATCTTTCTGCTCTTCGGATGCACAGCCTGATTTTGATTGGGGGGTGGTCGATGACCTCTATGGTAGTGATCACTTTCCCATTCAATTATTATTTTCAGGGCAACTGCCGCCTGAGAGCCCACCTCGGTGGTGCTTGGCGCGGGCGTGGTGGCCTGCATTTCAGCAAATGACTGAATTCTCTATCTAGTCCAGGAGTTTAGGTCGGTAGATGAGGCCGTTGAGTTCTTCTCCGGCAACCTCATCGCCGCGTGCATGACGACTATTCCTAGAACGTCTGGCTGTTTTCCACGCCGACCACTTCCATGGTGGTCGGCCCTCAAACAGAAGCGTTATGCCTACATGCGCTATAAGCGTCGCCTGAGTGATTTCACTGTGGGTGATTTTCGTCGGGCTAGGGCTAGGTTCCGGTATATTTCGAAGCACGCCCGCCGCCCTTCCCCGCGGGCATACGTGTCTTCACTTAACGGGAAGACCCATTTAGCAGAGGTGTGGAAGCGAGTCAAAAGGATTCGGGGCAAGTTCTCGCAGGACCCCCCTCCCGTTCTCCAGGAGAATGGGACCGCAATCTCGGACCCCACGTCCGTGGCAGAATCCTTCGCGATTGCTTTTTCCGCATTCTCTAGCCGGGTAGTGCTCCTCCAGCATTCAATGCACGTCGTGATGTCGCGGAAGGCCGCCGGCTGGACTTTACCTCGAGAGGCGGAGAACCCTTCAACGACAAGTTTACTGTGAGTGAGTTGCGCTCCGCTCTCGCTTCGTGCGCGGACACCGCCCATGGTTCCTACGATGTCCCGTACTCCATGCTTCGACACCTAGGTGAGCGAGGCATGGCCTT
Source organism: Ceratothoa steindachneri (assembly GCA_963969495.1). Lineage (NCBI taxonomy): Eukaryota > Metazoa > Arthropoda > Malacostraca > Isopoda > Cymothoidae > Ceratothoa > Ceratothoa steindachneri. The sequence continues at coordinate 39,602,285 of OZ018331.1, read as the reverse complement.
TCTGTTACATTTGTTCATCAGGATCTGTGTGGAGGGTCTTCTCCCAGATTCCTGGCGAATCGCTACTGTGCTCGCCTTTCGCAAACCGGGGAGAGATCACTCTACTCCGTCCGGTTTCCGCCCAATCTCTCTAACCTCTCGCGTGTGCAAGTTGATGGAGAAATTGGTAAATGTTAGATTAGCCTTTTTCCTGGACGCTGGAGGTTATCTGTCTTTTGCAGAGTGCGGCTTCCGCAAGTTCCACTCCACGTCGGATGCTCTGCTCCGACTGGAAAATGCCGTCTGCGAGGTTTTCCTTCGTAGACAGCACTACGCCACGGTGATCTTCGATCTGGAGAAGGCCTATGATACCGCATGGCGATACGGTATCATGGAGACTCTCCACACGATGGGGGCGAGGGGACTCCTCCCAATGTTTATATCTGAATTTTTGCGAGATCGTCGATTCCGCGTACGGTTGGGGGGAGCCCTCTCTGGCCCAAAGGAACAGGAAGTCCCGCAGGGAAGTGTCCTCAGTGTCACACTCTTTGCCCTGAGCATCAACGGCATCACCTCGGGGCTGCCGGAAGATGTTCTCGCTACGCTCTACGTGGACGACCTTTCGATCTCGTTTGGCGCGGCCCAGATGCCAACTCTGGAGCGTCGACTCCACCAGGCATTGAACCGCGTCTCTTGCTATGCCGAAGCGCACAGGTTTCGGTTTTCTTTGGCCAAGACTAAGGTGGTGCACTTCTGCCGCCATCCTCGGCTTCACCCCGACCCAGATTTGTTTCTTAAGGGGGTGCGCCTGGATGGGGTCGAATCACACCGTTTCCTTGGTCTTGTATTCGACCGACGCCTCACCTGGGAGGCTCATATTCGCAGCTGGCTTCTTGTACTGGTCCCTTGGATATTCTCTGTTCCGTGACGTTCAGTGCTTGGGGTGCTGATAGGGCTACTGCTTTACTTTTCTACCGATCCTTTGTTCGTTCGAAGCTCGACTACGGATGCGAGTTTTATGCATCCGCAGCCGAACGTTTATTGCGGAAGGTGGATTCGATCCACCACACCGGCCTTCGCCTTGCGACCGGTGCCTTCCGCACTTTCCCCATTGAGAGCCTGTTGGTCGATGCTGGGGAGATGCCACTCGCTCTGCGCCGCGTGCAGTACATCACTCGCCTGTACGCGCGAGCCCGACGCCTCCCTCAGTCGCCAACAGCTCTCACTGCATCCGCAGCTAATCTCAACGGTGCCTATGCCGCCGAGAGACGCCAGTCATACCCTAAGCCCTTTGGGTTTAGGGCCAGGAAACTCCTTCGAGAGGTAGATATAGCTCTCAGGCCGGTGGCGCACCTGGTTCTGCCCAGGACACCACCCTGGAGGGTACCACATTTGGCTATTTGTCGCCACGCCTCTGCTCCCAAAGCTTGTACTGCGCCGGGAGTATTGCGTTCGACCTTTTTGGAGCACACATCGTGTCACGCTGGAACCGTGCCAGTGTATATGGATGGCTCCAAGTCCCTAGAGGGGGTCGGCTTCCACGCTGTATCCCCTCTGTTTGAAGTCAGCGGGGCTCTGCCAGGCGCTGCGTCTGTCTTCACGGCCGAACTGGTTGCAATATACCACTCGGTTCGGAAACCGGATTGTGATCTATAGCGACTCACAAAGCGCCCTGCGAGGACTCTGCGACTGGACCAGCGTTTCGCTCTTCCTCACACCGACTACATGGCAAGAATATGGGCAGCTCTTCAGACTGCTTGGCAAAGAAGTTTGGAGACGGTTGAAGGGAACTTAAAGTTGCATGCCATTGCGCCACAACTGTTCCCATGGACCTATCCCCCAATGCCGTGACGGCTTCAGGTCGCTTTCTGTCGTCTCCGAATCGGGCACACTCGTGTGACGCATCGCGGTTTGATGGAGCGCTCGCCAGCGCCCTATTGCGACGACTGTGTCGTCCCTTAGACTGTTCGGCACATTCTTGTTGAATGTCCCAGTCTGGGTGATCTTCGCGCACGGCACCTGTCCCGGTACCGGGATGGGCGGGGTCGCTACCGCCTGTCCCTTGTGCGCAGGACGCGTTCGTGCACATTGACTTGTGGACTTGTTTACTTTTGGGGGGAGGCCGGGCTTCTTCCCCTTTATTTAAGAAGGTTTCATTTTTTTCTTTGAAGTAGCCTAGTTCTATGCTGTCGTGTTTCCGGCGACTTATGCCCAAGTGGGCAGTTGCCAGATGGCCTCTATATATAATTAAAATTTTTTTTTCTTTAATGTGGTTTGCTTAAAATTGTGAATTTGCACTGCTTCCTTGGTCTTGTTTTCAATGATGCCTCACCTGGGAAGCTCATATTTACAACCTTAGGGTCTCTTGTACCTGCGTCATGGACATTCTTCGTTCCATGATATCCAGCACCTCGGATGCTGATAGGGCTACTACATTACTTTTCTATTGTTTCTTTGTTCATTGTATTGCAGAAGGTGGACATAATCCACCACACTGGTCTCTGTTTCTTGCTCTGCATTGTGTACAGTGCATAATGCTCCTGTATGCATGAGTCCAGTGCCTAGGCTGCCGAGAGATTACAGTCGTACCGTAAGTCCTTTAGATTTAGAGCTATAAATAACTATAACATTTTATTAGATATGAAAAAAATCATAATCATGTGTTATCTGTTCCTGAAACATAAGAAGAATTATTTATCCTTATATGCTTGTAATAATATCATGATATGCTGAACAATCACCGGATATCACTTGCTGTGTCTGAAATATTTTGAAATTAACACAACTTCTTTGATCAACTGGAACATTTAAAATGTATAGAAAAAAATATATATTCTTTCAGTAGTTGTGAAAAAAAATAATTTCTTATGACATATAGTCAATATCATAAAAGTTACATAGAAAAACTTGAATAACAAATACATGTATAAAAAAATAGCTCAGGAATATACATATAACCTCTAACAAAGCCCTAGCCCTTTTGGAGGCTTATTTGTTTTCATTTTGTGGAGGGAGTGATAGTAGCTGAGGTTGAAATTAATTCAGTAACACATTTTGTATACAAGAACAGGTTATAAGGTAAGAGAAACTAGAATTCATTGTTTTTGCCTTAGGGCAAGAATAGGGTGTTGCGTGTCACTACTTCCATAAGCCTCAATGCTATCACCTCAGTGCTGCTAGATGTTCTCACCATGCTTTATATATATATATATATACTTTTTTTTATCTCTTGGTGCTGCTCAGATGTTTATCCTGTAGCACTGGCTTCAACAGGCTCTGTACTGTATGTCATCATTGTGGTTATCACCCTGACCAGGACCTGTTCCTAAATGGGGCTTTCCTAGATATGATGGACTCACATTGCTTCCTTGGTCTTTTTTAATGACCTCCCCCACATGCAGGATATGGATTTGCAGCCTTACGGTTTCTTGTACACATGCCATGGAAATTATTCACCATCTTAGCCCAGAAAAACTTGTCTATATGTACAGGAGTACTTTTCAATAATTTTCAGTAAATGAATCCTAGTTGATGAATTTCTTTGAAATTCAAAATAATTATCAATATTCAACTCTAACAGAGTTTCATTTTGAAAACAAAGCAATTTTATGAGCTGCAAGAATAAAAATACACTAAGGACATGACAGTACTTTACCAAAAAGTAAAAAAAAAAATGTCTCAATCTTCTTTTAGCTGTATGTATATTTATCATTCTTGATTTTCTTCTAATACAATCCAATAAGAAGGTTTAACTAGACCCTCCAAATACTCTATAGTAATGTGTGAAGGATTATGCTAACCAGTGACTTTTTCAATCAAGTATAGCTCCCCTGGATCTTTTTTTACAGGTACAAACTGGTGTACAATCTTCTACCTTTGCTTGGTTGGTTGGAGGAATATTTGTAATTCTTACCATTCCTCTCTCGCTATGGGAAATTGTTCAACATCTGATTAACTATACAAAGCCAAAATTGCAAAAGCATATTATAAGGTGGGTAGTTTTATGTATAATTCATATTTATCTAATAAATTCTTATTGTCCTTTCACTTTTGTTCTATTGGTAAATTACAGTGCCCACAAAAAGTATCCAATTACCCTGTATTTTAATTTTTTTTTTACACAAAAATAAAGGTTTAAATGTGTTAAAAGTTAATGTATATCTATGTTCTTACTTTATATTAGTATTTTGCCATCTGTCCTTTACTGCTGATGACTTCTTGTAAACATTTTGTCATGGATTTTACCATGTTCTGGCAAATATCTTTGAGATTTCATTGTAATTTTATAACTGAGCCAGTATTGTGGCATTTAACCTTGTTTTTGATTATGAGACAGATTCTTTATTGGTTTTAAATGTGGGCTATTACCAGGTCAATCCAAAATATAAAACGTTGTACATGTTACACTACACAATCATGTATGAATGTTATCATCTGGCAGATTGTTATTGCAAGAGTAAGTTTATCCTGTAGCATAGCTAAATACCATAATTCATTCATTGTTTTATCAAACAACCCCAAACCATCATACTCCGTATGTTTCATTGTCATTAGGATATATCTGGGGTCCATCCTATCTGAGCCATTGGCCATTGAACCTTTTTGAGAGCAACTTGTGAAGATAAAAAAGATTTTGTCTCGGTAAATAAAAAATCTTTTAGTCAATAACAGTCCAATAAAGGTATTTTTTTCCAAAAAGCAATGCTTGTTTTAGGTATTTTTTCTTTCGTGAATGGTTCTCCAGCATGGAGATATGGTAAGCTGAGCTCTTTCTGGATAGTTCATTCAGAAATACCAGTTAATAAATTACTTATACAAAAAAATTCTTTTGCATTTATCATTTAGTTTATTAATACTAAACATTTTTTAAGTTTGTGTTCGCAAATTCATTTTTCTCAGTTGCCAGGTTGCCTATTCAGGACTAGCATGTTAAAGCGGCCATTGTTCTTGCCACGTGAAATCACTAAATTAACTACTTGGACTATATTCAACTGTTTAGCTGTTTGTGAATTCCTAGATTTTTGTAAAGCAAGAATAGCGCCTGGACAATTGCTATTAAGTTTTTTAGCACATTTTTTTATATATACCTCATTGTCAGGAAGGTAAAAATTACAAAAAATTGACAAAAATGAAAAACTGATACACATATACTCAATGAATGCTTGCCACACACGGAAAATGCAGACAGGTATCAGAAAGCTTTCAAATAGCTGAGCACCCTGCAAATCAGCTGATGTCACTATATAGAGCAGAAACTGAATTGTATCCTTGAATATTGAAGGAAAAAGTTATTTTCTATGGTGAACCACTACTTTTCTCCAGCACTGTATTTTCATCACTTCCATTTATTATTTTATAAAATGTTCAATATTAGAATTTGTAAATTATAATTATCCACAAAGTAATTGATGCAAAAATTAATTCTTTGGAATTTTTATTTTATTTTAGGATTCTGTGGATGGTGCCAATCTATTCTCTTGATGCTGTAAGTAAATACAAATGTTAATTTTGGTGTGCATTGGGGGAAAAGACAAAACTATTACTATCCCTTTCCATTTATCTCTATAAATGGAAAGGGATAGTAATATTCTCTGAGTGATAACTGAAAAGTTCTTTTCCCAGTAATCATCACCATGGGGGTTATTGAATCCACATGATACGAGTAGATTGCTATCTTCAAATTTGAGGAATTAAATAATATAGATTAATTTTTAAAGTATAGATGCTTTCATTTTATACATTCCTTAAATGAATTATGGATTTATGAATCTCTGTATATTTCAAATATTCATTTATATGTTTGATGCTTGCAGTGGCTTGTATTGTTGGAGCCCCAACTTGGGTTGTATTTGGACACTGCTCGTGAATGTTATGAAGCTTATGTCATCTACAATTTCATGGTTTTCCTCCTTAATTTTCTTGATGAGGAAATGGATTTGGATGCGGCTCTTGATATTAAACCCACAACGCCTCATTTTTTCCCACTTTGTTGTATACGATCATGGCCTATGGGAAGGTAAATATTTTCCCCACTCATTGTTGAATGTTTTTGTGAGTTTATGTTAGAGAGATCTGAAACGCTAATAATTATATTCAAAATATACAACAATGTAAACTAAAGCTTATTCCTGATTAAAACCTCAGTTCTGCCCCCCCTTCCTCCCTCCCCAATTATCACCATTGGCATTAAAAAAAATATATCTTACATTTTTAAGAGCTGATTAAATAGTAAAAACTCTTCTTTTTTTGTAGAGAATTTATCCATAGATGCAAACATGGTATTCTTCAGTACACAGTTTTCCACTTGATGACATCTGGAATATCCTTTGTGTGTGGACTGGCAGGAATTTATGGGGAGGGAAATTTTTCCCCAAACTATGTAAGTAAAGTGTGTTGTAAAATCAAAATGTTACCTATTCATTTTTAGCACAAAGAACTTATTTTTCATCATTAACCTTTTCTTACAAGGTGGGGTTGGCATGCATCGATGCCATGACTGACATTACTGGACAGGGTCTGCAATAGCTCTTCCCATTAATACCACTGCTTATTGTACTTGTAGGAAGGAATTAAGGGTATATAGCTTCTCAGGCCAGCGGACTCTATCTGAGTTTAGTCATCTTTTACCACCCTTTGCAGAAGGTGATTTAGGTATTCTTCCTGCTTAACCCTTTAAGTGTACTATAATAAAATAGAGGACCCCATCAACACTGGAGAAAAACTACCATTAGGAATTAAATGGAATTTCCTATAGGCCTCCCCCGTAAGGGGCGCGGCGATTTGCCATCCTGGCCGCCGTGCTGACGGGATCCAGCGCTCCGTCCGGCCCCAGCTTAGCCTCTCTTCCTTCCTTCAGATAGCCCGATTTCTCCCCTACCTTGTCGCTTTTCATACAACCTCTCCCACAACTTTCTCTGGTCAGCCTCTAATTTCAAAGGGTAGAATGCTGACCTTCTTCTCAAGCCAACCACCCCGGATCTGGGCTGAGAGGGGAGGGGACATTGTCCCCTAACCCCTGAGCTCCGGTTCGGGATGGGGGTTTTTTAACAACCTGCTTCATCCCCACCCATACCTTCCTCACATCCCTTTTCCTCTCCTCTTCACAACCTATATTTTTTACGCCGTGTCCAAGGTGGAGCCGCCATGCCGATGGACTGCCAGGCCACCAGGCGGGAGGGGTGGTCCCGAATGGCGGCGCCTGGCTCTGCCGGGCTTGTAAGCACCTCTCGCAGTGCGGGCTACTGCGAGGGGTGATGAGCTATTGCGTCCCGTGGCAAAAATAGGGTCACCATGCCCATAGATGAACAACAAAAAAAAAAAACCCAAACCCCTTTAACTCCCCCTTGCTCATCGACGGAGCCGCCCTTGGGCAGCTCCACCGAAAAAATGGAGGTCCCCCCCCCTGTGCTTGCACAGGGGACCCTCCATATTTCTCTAACGGGAGAGGAGGCTTACTCCTCTCCTTCGCCTACGGGTGCAGGGGACTCCCCCTCACCCCCTTCTCTGGAGGTGCTTTCGGGCACCTCCCTTTTCCCAGCGGCAGTCCCATCTTTTCTTTTCAAGGGGACTGCCAAGAAAGCCAGCAGGCAGCCCTTAGCCAGCCGCTTCCCATCAAAGCGGCTCGGTAGGGCAAACCCCCTTAGGGGGGAGAGGGAAGCCAGGCCCCTTCGGTCGCTTCCCTCAAAAGACCTGCTGGCAAGAATTTTAAACCTTGCCGGGGTCAAGGCCTGTGCCTCCCCATACAAGACTGGCGACACTGCCAAGGGGACCTGCGATGTCGTGGGAGGGGATGGCCAATTGGAGGCCCCTCCTGTGATAGACATGGTCCTTGAGGAGACCCAGCCCCAGACGGTAGGGCCTTCCATGGGGGGGAATTCGGGCTCGGCGCCAAGCACCGAACCCGAATCCGCCCCTATGCAAGGTCCTCCTCAAATGGCTGAGGGCTCCGAGGCAGTAGAAGGAGGGGAGGGATCTCCTCCGACAGGTGCCCCTACGACAACCAGGACCTTCTCCATTTCGGAGAGGGACCTGGCTGAGGCTGGTCCATCTGGCCTGGAGACTTCTGCCGGCGGAGGTGAAAAGCGGGTTCATTCCCCGCCCTCCTCTCCGAAAAAGAAAAAGACTAAAAAGACCAAAAAGACTCGGGGCTCCTCTCCATCCGCGGGGGCTGCGGGGACGGATGGGTCTGCTGCCACTCTGGCAAGCGACCAAGCCAAGATCGGCACATCCGCCCCCTCTGCCCCCCCGGTTGCGGAGCCCCTGACAAAGAAGACTACTACCAAGAGTGCACAGGGCGGAGCCTCGATGACATCGGGGCCCCTGATTCAGAGGTTACCTGGCGTTTTCGAGCCCGCTGGCTTCAAACGCTTCCTCGTTATTCGCTCCGCTGATGGCACCATGTTGTCTAAGGGCAACATGATCCATCAGCGGAGAGGATTAGCTAGTGCAATTGGTAGAGAGCCGAAGGTAACCCGTTTCTCGGACGGGAGCCTTCTGGCGAATGCGGCGAATCCCGCCGAGGCGGCCAGGATTAGTGCTCTTCGGACACTTCATGGCACCCCGGTGAGTGTGACGCCGCACTCTACCATGAACTTTGTGAAAGGAGTAGTTTATGCGAGGGAACTCGTTGACTACTCCATTGAAGACATCACCTTAGAGCTGGCCGACCATGGGGTGGTCAAGGTCGAACGTGTGATGAGAAAACAGGGAGGGGCCTCGAGACCCACCCCTACACTCTTCGTCACGTTCGACTGTGACAAGCTCCCTGAGTCGGTGCGTGCCGGTTGGTACCGCTACCGCGTGAAGGCATTCGTGCCACTGCCGCGGCGGTGCTATTACTGTCACCGCTTCGGCCATACGAATCGCTCATGTAGACGTGCAAAGTCGGGGTCACCCGAAGTCTGTGTAAATTGCTCCAAGTTCGCACACGATAAGTCCAAATCGTGTGTGGCCAAGTGTGTCAATTGCGGAGAGCCGCACCCTGCTTCTTCGAAGCAATGTGGTGCATATCTCCTTGAGAAAGAAATCCTGGCCGTTCAGGCCCAGGATCGACTCTCATTCCGCGAGGCAAAGGACTTGGTCCTGGCGCGCCCGGCTCTGCCTGGGACGTCATATGCCTCAATAGTTAGGAAGGCACCCTCTGCTCCCGGCCCATCCAGGCCAACGAGCACGGTTGTTTCCGCGCCCATTCGGAGCCCTTCTGCGGGCTCTACCCAACCCGGGCGCTCCCCTGGTAAAGCTGGCGGCAAAAAGGGCTCATACCCTGCCCCGGCTAAAACCAGGGCTTCCCCCTCTTCCCCCAGCGTGACCGTTTCCCGTAAGGCGAAACGGCCACGCGCCTCCACCGAGTCGTTAGACTCACAGGAGGCAACACCCCTGAAGATGGTCGCTAGGCCATCTTCCGGGGTTCCTAAAGCTGTCCCCCGAAAGGAGGACAGCAACAAAGGAGCTTCGGCTCCTTCGCCCACGTCCCGAGGTGGAGCGAGTGGCTCGGAGACGGTGGTTCCTCGAAAAGAGGGCCCCCCGCCTCCGAAGCCGCAACGCCCGCCTAAGGTTTCGAGGCGGAGGGAGGAAAAGACTCGCATGGCGAGCCCAACCTCCCCCAATAAGTCCTCGAAGGCGACAGCGCCTTCAGCGCTTTGTCCGGCCAACAGCGCCCGGGGTTCTGCCCCCGGGAAGCGTACGGCCATTCCCGTGAGGGTCTTCAATTCGAGGAGGGCCCCCGCGTCTCCTCCGAGCTAGGCCTGGAGGGCATATTCCTTCAATGGAATTGCCGTGGACTCCGGGCCAACTGGGAGGAGCTGCGGAGGCTCGTCTCGTCCCGTTCCTCGTTAGCTATTTTTTTGCAGGAGACCATGCTAGGTGCGTGCCCCCTCCCTGCCCTCCCGGGGTATAAGGGTCTTGCGACCCCACCACCTCGGGATGGCCGGGCTGGGGGATGCGCAGTTTACACCCGGCATGATGTCTCCGTTCTTCCTTTCTCTTTAGATACCTCCTTTCAGGCAGTGGCTGTGCAGCTGCACCTGGATAGGAGGTATACTATCATTTCTGCGTACATTCCACCGTCAGCTGACTTCGACGCGGGGGACTTCCGCCGCGTCGTTGCACGGTTGCCGAGGCCCTATCTCTTGCTTGGAGATCTGAACGGCAGGCATCCTCTCTGGGGAGATTACTCCATAAATCCCAGGGGACAAGTCCTTGCCGATCTGATCGAAGAGCTTGAGATGGGTGTCCTAAACGTGGATGAGTTTACGCATCACTGTCCGAGAACCGCTTTATTTTCTTGCCTTGACCTATCTTTGTGCTCTTCGGATGCACAGCCTGATTTTGATTGGGGGGTGGTCGATGACCTCCATGGTAGTGATCACTTTCCCATTCAAATATCATTTTCAGGGCAACTGCCGCCTGAGAGACCACCTCGGTGGTGCTTGGCGCGGGCGCGGTGGCCTGCATTTCAGGAAATGACTGAATTCTCTATCTCAGTCGAGGAGTTTAGGTCGGTAGATGATGCCGTTGAGTTCTTCTCCGGCAACCTCATCGCCGTGGGCCTGACTACTATTCCTAGGACGTCTGGCCGTTTTGCACGCCGACCACTCCCATGGTGGTCGGCCGAGTGTGAGATGGCCCTCAAACAGAAGCGTTATGCCTACATGCGCTATAAGCGCCGCCCGAACGATTTCACTGTCGCTGAATTTCGTCGGGCTAGGGCTAGGTTCCGGTATATTTCGAAGCACGCCCGCCGCTCTTCTTGGCGGGCATACGTGTCTTCACTTAACGGGAAGACCCCTTTAGCTGAGGTGTGGAAGCGAGTCAAAAGGATTCGGGGCAAGTTCTCGCAGGACCCCCCTCCCGTTCTCCAGGAGAATGGGACCGCAATCTCGGACCCCGCGTCCGTGGCGGAATCCTTCGCGACCGCTTTTTCCGCATTCTCTAGCCGTGATGCTGCTCCGCCAGCATTCAATGCACGTTGTGATGTCGCGGAAGGCCGCCGGCTGGACTTTACCTCCAGAGGCGGAGAACCCTTCAACGACAAGTTTACTGTGAGTGAGTTGCGCTCCGCTCTCGCTTCGTGCGCGGACACCGCCCATGGTCCGGACGATGTCACGTACGCCATGCTTCCCCCGTAAGGGGCGCGGCGATTTGCCATCCTGGCCGCCGTGCTGACGGGATCCAGCGCTCCGTCCGGCCCCAGCTTAGCCTCTCTTCCTTCCTTCAGATAGCCCGATTTCTCCCCTACCTCGTCGCTTTTCATACAACCTCTCCCACAACTTTCTCTGGTCAGCCTCTAATTTCACAGGGTAGAATGCTGACCTTCTTCTCAAGCCAACCACCCCGGATCGGGGCTGAGGGGGGGAGGGGACATTGTTCCCTAACCCCTCAGCTCCGGTTCGGGATGGTTTTTTTTTAACAACCTGCTTCATCCCCACCCACATCTTCCTCACATCCCTTTTCCTCTCCTCTTCACAACCTATATTTTTTACGCCGTGTCCAAGGTGGAGCCGCCATGCCGAAGGACTGCCAGGCCACCAGGCGGGAGGGGTGGTCCCGAATGGCGGCGCCTGGCTCTGCCGGGCTTGTAAGCACCTCTCGCAGTGCGGGCAACTGCGAGAGGTGATGAGCTATTGCGTCCCGTAATCAAAAGAGGGTCACCATGCCCATGTATGAAAAAAAACAAAAACTTCAACCCCCAACTTCCCCAAAAACATCTACGGAGCCGCCCTCGGGCAGCTCCACCGAGAAAATGGAGGTCCCCCCCCTTGTGCTTGCGCAAGGGACCCTCCATAATTCTTTAACCGGAGAGGAGGCTTACTCCTCTCCTACGCCTACGGGTGTAGGGGACTCCCCCTCACCCCCTTCTCTGGAGGTGCTTTCGGGCACCTCCCTATCTCCAGCGGCAGTCCCTCCTTTGCTTTCTAAGGGGACTGCCAAGAAAGCCAGCAGGCAGCCCATTGCCGACCGCCCCTCGTGCAAGCGGCTCGGTAGGGCAAACCCCCTTAGGGGGGAGAGGGAAGCCAGGCCCCTTCGGTCGCTTCCCTCAAAAGACCTGCTGGCAAGAATTTTGAACCTTGCTGGGGTCAAGGCCTGTGCCTCCCCACACCACCTGACTAGTGACAATACTGCCAAGGGGACCTGCGATGTCCTGGGAGGGGATGGCCAACTGGAGGCCCCTCCTGTGATAGACATGGTCCTTGAGGAGACCCAGCCCCAGACGGTAGGGCCTTCCATGGGGGGGAATTCGGGCTCGGCGCCAAGCACCGAACCCGAATCCGCCCCTATGCAAGGTCCTCCTCAAATGGCTGAGGGCTCCGAGGCAGTAGAAGGAGGGGAGGGATCTCCTCCGACAGGTGCCCCTACGACAACCAGGACCTTCTCCATTTCGGAGAGGGACCTGGCTGAGGCTGGTCCATCTGGCCTGGGGACTTCTGCCGGCGGAGGTGAAAAGCGGGTTCATTCCCCGCCCTCCTCTCCTAAAAAGAAAAAGACTAAAAAGACTCAAAAGACGAAGAAGACTCGGGGCTCCTCTCCATCCGCGGGGGCTGCGGGGACGGATGGGTCTGCTGCCACTTTGGTAGGCGACCAAGCCAAGATCGGCACATCCGGCCCCTCTACCCCCTCGTGTGCGGAGCCCATGACTACGACTAAGACCAAGAATGCACAGGGCGGAGCCTCGATGACATCGGGGCCCCTGATTCAGAGGTTACCTGGCGTTTTCGAGCCCGCTGGCTTCAAACGCTTCCTCGTTATTCGCTCCACTGATGGCACCATGTTGTCCAAGGGCAACATGATCCATCAGAGGAGAGGATTAGCTAGTGCAATTGGTAGAGAGCCGAAGGTAACCCGTTTCTCGGACGGGAGCCTTCTGGCGAATGCGGCGAATCCCGCCGAGGCGGCCAAGATAAGTGCTCTTCGGACACTTCATGGCACCCCGGTGAGTGTGACGCCGCACTCTACCATGAACTTTGTGAAAGGAGTAGTTTATGCGAGGGAACTCGTTGACTACTCCATTGAGGACATCACCCTAGAGCTGGCCGACCATGGGGCGGTCAAGGTCGAACGTGTGATGAGAAAACAGGGAGGGGCCTCGAGACACACCCCTACACTCTTCGTCACGTTCAACTGTGACAAGCTCCCTGAGTCGGTGCGTGCCGGTTGGTACCGCTACCGCGTGAAGGCATTCGTGCCACTGCCGCGGCGGTGCTATTACTGCCACCGCTTCGGCCATACGAATCGATCATGTAGACGTGCAAAATCGGGGTCACCCGAAGTCTGTGTAAATTGCTCCAAGGTCGCACACGATAAGTCCAAATCGTGTGTGGCCAAGTGTGTCAATTGCGGAGAGCCGCACCCTGCTTCTTCGAAGCAATGTGGTGCATATCTCCTTGAGAAAGAAATCCTGGCCGTTCAGGCCCAGGATCGACTCTCATTCTGCGAGGCAAAGGACTTGGTCCTGGCGCGCCCGGCTCTGCCTGGGACGTCATATGCCTCAATAGTTAGAAAGGCACCCTCTGCTCCTGGCCCATCCAGGCCAACGAGCACGGTTGTTTCCGCGCCCATTCGGAGCCCTTCTGTGGGCTCTACCCAACCTGGGCGCTCCCCTGGTAAAGCTGGCGGCAAAAAGGGTTCATACCCTGCCCCGGCTAAAACCAGGGCTCCCCCCTCTTCCCCCAGCGTGACCGTTTCGCGTAAAGCGAAACGGCCACGCGCCTCCACCGAGTCGTTAGACTCACAGGAGGCAACACCCCTGAAGATGGTCGCTAGGCCATCTTCCGGGGTTCCTAAAGCTGTTCCCCGAAAGGAGGACAGCAACAAAGGAGCTTCGGCCCCTTTGCCCACGCCCCGAGGTGGAGCGAGTGGCTCGGAGACGGTGGTTCCTCGAAAAGAGGGCCCCCCGCCTCCGAAGCCGCAACGCCCGCCTAAAGTTTCGAGGCGGAGGGAGGAAAAGACTCGCATGGCGAGCCCAACCTCCCCCAATAAGTCCTCGAAGGCGACAGAGCCTTCAGCGCTTTGTCCGGCCAACAGCGCCCGGGGTTCTGCCCCCGGGAAGCGTACGGCCATTCCCGTGAGGGTCTTCAATTCGAGGAGGGCCCCCGCGTCTCCTCCGAGCTAGGCCTGGAGGGCATATTCCTTCAATGGAATTGCCGTGGACTCCGGGCCAACTGGGAGGAGCTGCGGAGGCTCGCCTCATCCCGTTCCCCGTTAGCTATTTTTTTGCAGGAGACCATGCTAGGCGCGTGCCCCCTGCCTGCCCTCCCGGGGTATAAGGGTCTTGCGACCCAACCACCGCGGGACGGCCGGGCTGGGGGATGCGCGGTTTACACCCGGCATGATGTCTCCGTTCTTCCTTTCTCTTTAGATACCTCCTTTCAGGCAGTGGCTGTGCAGCTGCACCTGGATAGGAGGTATACTATCATTTCTGCGTACATTCCACCGTCAGCTGACTTCGACGCGGGGGACTTTCGCCGCGTCGTGGCACGGTTGCCGAGGCCCTATCTCTTGCTTGGAGATCTGAACGGCAGGCATCCTCTCTGGGGAGATTACACCATAAATCCCAGGGGACAAGTCCTTGCCGATCTGATCGAAGAGCTTGAGATGGGTGTCCTAAACGTGGATGAGTTTACGCATCACTGTCCGAGAACCGCTTCATTTTCTTGCCTTGACCTATCTTTGTGCTCTTCGGATGCACAGCCTGATTTTGATTGGGGGGTGGTCGATGACCTCCATGGTAGTGATCACTTTCCCATTCAAATATCATTTTCAGGGCAACTGCCGCCTGAGAGACCACCTCGGTGGTGCTTGGCGCGGGTGCGGTGGCCTGCATTTCAGGAAATGACTGAATTCTCTATCTCAGTCAAGGAGTTTAGGTCGGTAGATGAGGCCGTCGAGTTCTTCTCCGGCAACCTCATCGCCGTGGGCCTGACTACTATTCCTAGGACGTCTGGCCGTTTTGCACGCCGACCACTCCCATGGTGGTCGGCCGAGTGTGAGACGGCCCTCAAACAGAAGCGTTATGCCTACATGCGCTATAAGCGCCGCCCGAACGATTTCACCGTCGCTGAATTTCGTCGGGCTAGGGCTAGGTTCCGGTATATTTCGAAGCACGCCCGCCGCTCTTCTTGGCGGGCATACGTGTCTTCACTTAACGGGAAGACCCCTTTAGCTGAGGTGTGGAAGCGAGTCAAAAGGATTCGGGGCAAGTTCTCGCAGGACCCCCCTCCCGTTCTCCAGGAGAATGGGACCGCAATCTCGGACCCCGCGTCCGTGGCGGGATCCTTAGCGACCGCTTTTTCCGCATTCTCTAGCCGTGATGCTGCTCCGCCAGCATTCAATGCACGTCGTGATGTCGCGGAAGGCCGCCGGCTGGACTTTACCTCCAGAGGCGGAGAACCCTTCAACGACAAGTTTACTGTGAGTGAGTTGCGTTCCGCTCTCGCTTCGTGCGCGGACACCGCCCATGGTCCGGACGATGTCCCGTACGCCATGCTTCGACACCTGGGTGAGCGAGGCATGGCCTTTCTATTAGATTTGTTCAACAGGATCTGGGTGGAAGGTCTCCTCCCAGACTCCTGGCGAATCGCTACTGTGCTCGCCTTTCGCAAGCCGGGGAGAGATCACTCTACTCCGACCGGTTTCCGCCCAATCTCTCTAACCTCTTGCGTGTGCAAATTGATGGAGAAATTGGTAAATGTTAGATTAGCCTATTTCCTGGACAGCGGAGGCCATCTGTCTTCTGCACAGTGCGGCTTCCGTAAGTTCCACTCCACGTCGGATGCTCTGCTCCGACTGGAAAATGCCGTCTGCGAGGCTTTCCTTCGTAGACAGCACTACGCCACGGTGTTTTTTGATCTGGAGAAAGCCTATGATACCGCATGGCGATACGGTATCATGGAGACTCTCCACACGATGGGGGCGAGGGGACGCCTCCCAATGTTTATATCTGAATTTTTGCGAGATCGTCGATTCCGCGTACGGGTGGGGGGAGCCCTCTCCGGCCCAAAGGAGCAGGAAGAGGGTGTCCCGCAGGGAAGTGTCCTCAGTGTCACACTCTTTGCCCTGAGCATCAACGGCATCACCTCGGTGCTGCCGGAAGATGTTCTCGCTACGCTCTACGTGGACGACCTTTCGATCTCTTTTGGCGCGGCCCAGATGCCAACTCTGGAGCGCCGACTCCAACAGGCATTGAACCGCGTCTCTCGCTATGCCGAAGCGCACAGGTTTCGGTTTTCTTTGGCCAAGACTAAGGTGGTGCACTTCTGCCGCCATCCACGGCTTCACCCCGACCCAGATTTGTTTCTTAATGGGGTGCGCCTGGATGTGGTTGAGTCGCACCGTTTCCTTGGTCTTGTATTCGACCGACGCCTCACCTGGGAGGCTCATGGTCGCAGCCTTAGGGTCTCTTGTACCCGCGCCATGGACATTCTCCGTTCCGTGACGTTCAGCGCTTGGGGCGCTGATAGGGCTACCGCCTTACTTTTTTATCGATCCTTTGTTCGCTCGAAGCTCGACTACGGATGCGAGTTTTATGCATCGGCAGCCGAGCGTTTATTGCGGAAGGTGGATTCGATCCACCACACCGGCCTTCGCCTTGCGACCGGTGCCTTCCGCACTTCCCCCATTGAGAGCCTGTTGGTCGATGCTGGGGAGATGCCACTCGCTCTGCGCCGCGTGCAGTGCATCACTCGCCTGTACGCGCGAGCCCGGCGCCTCCCCCAGTCGCCAACAGCTCTCACTGCATCCGCAGCTGATCTCGATGGTGCCTATGCCGCCGAGAGACGCCAGTCATACCCTAAGCCCTTTGGGTTTAGGGCCAGGAAACTCCTTCGAGAGGTAGATATAGCTCTCGGGCCGGTGGCGCCCCTGGTTCTGCCCAGGACGCCACCCTGGAGGGTACCACATTTGGCTATTTGTCGCCACGCCTCTGCTCCCAAAGCTTGTACTGCGCCGGGAGTATTGCGTTCGATCTTTTTGGAGCACACATCGTGTCACGCTGGTACCGTGCCAGTGTATACGGATGGCTCCAAGTCCCAAGAGGGGGTCGGCTTCCACGCCGTATCCCCTCTGTTTGAAGTCAGCGGGGCTCTACCAGGCGCTGCGTCTGTCTTCACGGCCGAGCTGGTGGCAATACACCACTCGGTACGGGAGATTACGCGACGTGCCCGGTTCGGAGACCGGATTGTGATTTATAGCGACTCACAAAGCGCCCTGAGTGCTCTCGGGGCATTGGAATCTCCGCATCCCCTGGTTCGCGAAATCCGTGACGCCACGGTTTTGGCGAGCCGGGCAGATGTCGAGATTATCTTCTGCTGGGTTCCTGGACATGTAGGAATTGCGGGGAATGAGCGTGCCGATGAGGGCGCCAAAGAGTCCGCGAGGACTCTGCGACCGGACCAGCGTTTCGCTCTTCCTCACACCGACTACATGGCAGGAATACGGGCAGCTCTTCGGACTGCTTGGCAAAGAAGATGGGAGACGGTCGAGGGGAACTTAAAGTTGCGTGCCATTGCGCCGCGACTGTTCCCATGGACCTATCCCCCAATGCCGCGGCGGCTTCAGGTTGCTTTCTGTCGTCTTCGAATCGGACACACTCGTGTGACGCATCGTTACTTGGTGGAGCGCTCGCATGTGCCCTATTGCAACGACTGCGTCGTCCCCCAGACTGTTCGGCATATTCTTGTCGAATGTCCCAGTCTGGGTGATCTTCGCGCACGATACCTGTCTCGGTACCGGGATGGGCGGGGTCGCTACCGCCTGTCCCTTGTACTCGGGACGAGTGCGTGCACCATGACTGGTGGACTTATTGACTTTTTGGGGGAGGCCGGCCTTCTCCCCTTTATTTAAGGTTCCTTTTTTTGTTATTGTTTTGTTTTAGGTTGCACTCTCCTGCACCGGGGCGAGGGGGACCTCCCCCCGCTGCCGGAGATTGCTTCGATTGTTAAGTTTTTCCAATTTATATTGATTGTTAAGTTTTCATATTTTAACTTTAAAGTAGCCTAATTCTAGGCTGTCGTGTTTTTCGGCGACTTATGCCCAAGTGGGTAGTTGCCAGATGGGCTCTATAAAAAAAAAAAAAAAAAAAAAATCCTATAGGCCTAAAACCATAAGAGGACTAATTAATCTGAGTGTCAGTTGTATATTTGGGACCTTTTGGTATGTGCGGTGTTTTAAGGGTTAAGTAATTTTTCATTGTTGTAATGGATTACTAAATAATATAGAAAAATAAATTTAAATATATGTTGCATGTCATAATTTACTTGTTTAGCATTTGTTTGGTATAAACTGGTATCTATTGTTTTGTATTAGATTATTTCTTTTAAAGTGCTCTTGTTTACTAGTTTCTTTTTAAAAGATACATTCACTTGTAATTTAGTATTTTTTTAATGCTTACTGACACTAGAGAAATGCAGTGTGTGAGTAATTTAACTTTCCTACTGTTTCAGGCTTTTATTTATTTGTTTGTGGTGAACAATGCATCACAGTTTGTGGCCATGTACTGCTTGGTTCTCTTTTACAAAGCAATGAGAGAAGAGTTGAATGCTATGAAGCCACTGGCAAAGTTTTTGTGCATCAAATGTGTGGTCTTCTTTTCATTCTTGTAAGTAATGACCTTGTACTCAGGACGAGTGCGTGCACATTGACTGGTGGACTTATAGACTTTTGGGGGGAGGCCAGCCTTCTCCCTTTTATTTAACTAGTTTTTTTTTTGTAGGTCACACGTTCCTGCGCTGGGGGGACCTCTCCCCCCCAACACAGGAGCTTGCTTCCTCCTTGTTACAATTTTCCCATATTGTTGTTATTGTTTTTCATTCTTATTTTAAAGTAGCCTAGTTCTAGGCTGTCGTGAGTGCAGTGACTTGTGCCCAAGTAGGTAGTCGCCAAATAGGCTCTTAAAAAAAATGTTAGTAATGATTCATTTGGTGCTTATGCCCCTGATTCTAGTTTTCATGATTTATCTGATCTCTGAGCAGAAGTTTGCTTTATAGTGCTCCGTGTTTCCTCTCACTATTTGTTACCTGTAGGATTCTAGCCAAGCAGAATCATGTGCATTAAAGTCTCTGCAATGAGGGTGGTGTGTTGGGAAGGGGTCCAGCACCAGTTCATAACTTTGTTGGTAGGAGTAAAAGGGTTGGGATGTAGAGGCTAGTGAAAGTGCATTCTGTTTTATTAATACATGAATGGAGAGAGACAGAGTTGGCAGCTGAGGTGTTAAGAAAAGGTGCATCTTTTCTCATGTACTTGATTAAGCTATAGACGACTGGGCACCCAGCCCTGGCTAATTGCAGCTGGTTTTTTCACCCCTGCCCTGAGCCCTGTTGGTCTATAGCCTAGTATAGACTGGCTAACCATGGCCAGTTTTTCCACAACCTCCCTAGCCAAATATTAGTAAATCCAGCCCCTGCAAAATTATGACCCTGGTCAGTACATAGATTAATTTTCTTGATGAGGAAATGGATTTGGATGCGGCTCTTGATATTAAGCCCACAACGCCTCATTTTTCCCCACTTTGTTGTATACGATCATGGCCTATGGGAAGGTAAATATTTTCCCCACTCATTGTTGAATGTTTTTGTGAGTTTATGTTAGAGAGATCTGAGATGCTAATAATTGTATTCAAAATATATAACAATGTAAACTAAAGCTTATTCCTTGCTTAAAACCCCAGTTCTGCCTCCTAAATTAACATGCAAGCATGTATGGAGCCTTCAAAAATGATAATGATAATCCTGTACACCAGTTCAACTGAATATATAAGTTTATACTATGTTGTAATTTGTGTGAGGTGAAGGCAGTGAAAATGTGATTGGGTGTCTGTCTACCTACTCTTGGTTATCTTCAAAATATTCCTTCACAACCTCAACATAACATTTTAAAGCTAGGCAGATAAGATCACCATACTCTCCTAACTCTCAATTCTAGATCACCAGACTCAAACTTTGGCTGCAAGGAAACCCGACTCTCTTTGGCAAAATCTTCTGTCACTCTTAAAATATGTTAAGTACCCCCCCCTCCCCTATAACCATAAACAAAACATAAACTTCAGCATTATTATGGATGCGGTACTAAGATTCAGATGATGCACAACAAAGAAACAAATAACTGAAATACCTACCATTCACAGGTACCTCTTTTGATTAATCCAAAGGTTCCATCACACACACTTACTCTCAGTACATCTTTTTAAACTCTCCTATCCCAGTATGATCTGAATACACAATCTCCCAGCCATATACGATACCACAGACCTCTTAAAACCTAGACTGAGCTCTGAATATTGGCCAATTGCATACAGGCCCCAAGACCATTTTCAACATTATTTGATGTTACTCGAAAACCAAGAGTAATAACTTTTTTGCTGTAGGTTTTGCAGTTTTTCTATATGGATATTGAGTCATAACAATGTATAGACAGAATTTATTCGTGGTAATTGGTGAAATAAGAAAAAAAGTTAACAGTATCTAATTTATCAATCTCTGTTAAATTGCTGCTGAAGGAAAAAATATATATATATTATTAGGTTTTAACTTCTCATTGGTTTACATAGATTCTCAGATCATGAATGAACACTAAATATCAGTACAATGAACAATAAAAATCATTCTGCTTAGGCTTGGCTGAGCTGAAAAGACAACAATATTGGTTAAGAACTTTCCTTCCATTATTGACAAAATTGTCACATTTTTCACATCTAATTTTTATATATTTACTTTCCTCTTCTGTAACTCTTTACTCTAGTTTCTGTGTCTAGGCTACTGAGGGAGGGAGGAGAGAGAGAGAGAGAGTGCATATAAATTGATTTTTAGGAATTTGATCTACATCAGATTTTCCTTCAAATCCTCTGTAATAGGCATGTTATGCAGTTGTAGTCAATGGGGAAAAGTTTGCAATACATATTGAAAATTGAAACTAATTATGAAATAATAAATAAAGAAATATTACTGATAAACTCGTAAATAGATGGGAATACTAACAGTAAATTGATAAACATAATATAGATACATCTAAGGGATGTTGGTAAGTTCAAGATACTATAAATTTACTCACTCTGGATAGGAGGTAAAGACTGAAGGAACATCATTGAGTTTGAGATATTTATGCTGTCGCTCTTTCTTCCCAAATGTTTCATGGTGAAAGTCATTCATTAAAAAGTGCAACTCACACATGCCAGCATGGTCTGGGTTCCAGCCTGTATCACTGTGTTTTAGCGCAGAGATCCACTTTTTACTAATCTCTTGCCTGTCAGACTCGAGGAAGGCAAAGACTAAGTGCTTACAGGGTGCTTGGCCACCCATTGCAATAGCCTCCTTTAC
The DNA here is from genome assembly GCA_963969495.1 of Ceratothoa steindachneri. Classification (NCBI taxonomy): domain Eukaryota; kingdom Metazoa; phylum Arthropoda; class Malacostraca; order Isopoda; family Cymothoidae; genus Ceratothoa; species Ceratothoa steindachneri. The sequence goes on along the minus strand of OZ018331.1, from coordinate 39,581,004 downwards.
TGCTTCCGTGGGTCTGTACCCAGATCGGCAATTGATGGCAGCACACTTAAGCATGCTGAGTTGACCATATCTGAGTGAACATGAGTAGTAAAATAACAAAAAAATATATCGTAATCATTATCATAAGTCATAGCAACAGTAATGATAATAATACTGAAAATAATAAAAATAACAATAATAAAATTATTATTGTTGAAGTGATAAAATATATAAAATATTGTTACTTATCAATTCTTACTACTAAGACTATGTACTAGCCACTACTAGTATTAGCAACAATAGTAGTTCTGTGAACTGAGACACGAAGATCCACATTTTCAGAGCGTGAATTGATTTTGCCATCCAGTCTAGCCCAATAGCCTGATCCTGGCTTGTGGAAAGATATCTTCTTTCATCCTTGAGGGATTCCACCAAAGAACACAACGGCTAGTTCTAGCAGTTCCCGGTAGTCATCACATGGGTGATACTGTCAGAGGTAGCCGTGGCAGAGTTTGAGGACATCGTCCACCCAGTCCTCCTTGAGCTCTTTGCTGCTGTCCTGTACTGATCTTGATCAACAAACTGTCAGAACTCTCGGAAACAGACAAAGGCAGTGATATCTGGACTTTGAGTTGCTTCTGGGATGAGGGTTGAGAAAACAGCTTCCAGCACATGATGGCGACAGGCCAGATGCAGCAGATCTCGACCAAGGATTTGCTGTAGTCAAACGCACACTCCACCCTTGGATCCCGTATTCGTCACCGTTTTGTCAAAGCACAGCGCTCGAATTCGATTGAAAATAGCCCACTCAGATATAATGGAATGGATGGGGTTTGCCATCAGTGATGGGAACTGCGAGGATCTTCTCCAAGCCTTCTCCAGAAATGAGTATCGGCAATCAGTCCACAACGCCTTCATTTGTGAGGGAGGGCATAAATTTTCCAACCCAGTGGAGTGTGAGTGGTACATCAGGAGCAAAGTTTTCTTTCAGCTCTGCAGCCTTTTCCTGGCGATGACATCTTCGCTGCCATTGATCGTGCTCGCACTCAATGACAATTCTCCAGCATTCACTCCTAGCTCCTCCGTGAATGGAAGCAACATGTGTGCAGCTTGATGGTCACTTATGTTGGTCCGGTCCAGAGCAGCAGAAACTTGCGGGGAGATAATGGTGCATGGCGGGATCATTTTGGTGGAGGAGTTACTATCACACCTTGCTCTTCAGACGAAGTGGGCGAGGTCGAAGACTAGTTCAACGGTGGCCTGCCTTGCGAACGCTTGACTCCTTTGCAGCTCGACTTCTTTCATCATCATCCCGCTGCTATGTCCGTTTCTCTCCTTTCACCCAGGCTGGATCCACACCACCCATCTTTCCCTGCCTGCCCGGCTTCCTCTGAGCTTCAAGGAACTCGTGGTCCTCCTTGATTCTGATCAAGTATATGGCGTCACGATGTGCTACATCAAACAAATTTTTCAGGGAAACAAAAAAAATTGACTGTTTTCCTCAGCTTGCCCTGTTCTCTGGGATTTTGAATTCTTCAATCCATTGTACTCTTCATTCAGGCGCCGTACTTTCTTGTGAATATCACACGGATCAATGGTCGGAATATTTGCCTTGGGAGTACTGATGTTGAACTTTGAGTGCTGTCTGTTGAACTGAAAATGTCAAATCACGCTGGTTTAGCTTTGTGTGGTACTGCAAAACACACAGGACTTCCTCACAGTTTGGGAGAACTCTTGATGGCAGCTGTTGACTAGCTAGGGGTCCTAGGAGCCATAATTTGTCAGTGGACATCGTGGAAAACATCTGTAAAAAAATACAAACAAGTCAATAAACAGGAGAATAAGACGGAGATCTCTCCATAACACAAAACAATACTGAAACCACTTTTTGCACTGCAAAACTCTATGAGGCGGGACCGTGCCTTCGTTGTATGGGGTGGTGCAATAGGGATAAACTTCAAAGCGCCTGCACAACAGTAAGATGTCATGCTACAAGACTTAGATTTGGCTTGTAGTATTTCCTCATCAATACACATGAACTGCCAGGTTCCACGTCATAGTCCGGACACTTATTTTTTGACTCACCCTAATATATATTACTAGACAAAAGTATGTGGTACCTGGTATATATAATACAGCAAAATAATGGTTTCGATACAAATCATAAAAATTCAAATGAACTTAATGAATGCAGTAGATTTACAATTAGTACTTTTTAGCATGTCCCTTATTTTTATTGACAGCTTGGAGATATCTATGAAGAGATAAAGCAAGATTTTTAAGTGTTATGGTGGAAATTAGCCCTGGATTCCTGAATCACAGGCTCCAACTTTGGGATTGAACTGACCGCTCTCCCCCGTAGATCATTCTTGATGAGATGCCACAGGTTCTCAATTAGATTAATATCAGTGCTATTGCCTATTGCCTGGTCAATCTTTTATTAAGGGTACCCCATAATCATCAAGCCAGGTGGTAATTGATTTGGTAGTATCAGCAGGTGCTCCATCCTTTTGAAACAGCTTTGCATCTGTAAAGTTGAAGGGTTCTGTTAGATGGTTACATAGAAGCTTGATTCACTTTTTCATTTTTGGGAAGCACAACGAGTCTTAACTCTCTACCAGAGAAACATTCACAAACTATAAGAGAATCGGTGTGTTTTACTGTTTGTTTGAGATAATGTGAGTCAAATGGATCACGGCTCTTGCGATGCTATACAGCTGCTCCTCAATTACATGTCACGGTAATTGTTACTTCATCTTACCACAGTACATGTAACCAATCATCATCCCAGGTTAAATATTTATCCACAAACCTAACTCTGTGCGCCCTTTGTGCACATGACAGAAGTTTGCATATGGCCTTGTGACTGCTGAACTGAGTCTCTGTACCTGGTGAGAAACTGTCCGAACAGACTCATTCCCAAACACCCCTGGGTTAGATTCCTTCAAAACAAGTAATGTGTGGATTATGCTCCAAATGTGTTTTAAAACATATCAACACAGTTGGATGTCTTACATAGGCAACCATTCCTTGGTTTCTGATATGGCATCTCCTGTAACCCACCTTCCTTAAAATGTGTGTATACTTCCATGCTGTTGACTTCGCCAAACCAATTTGCTCACTACTCTCCTTAGTTTGACCCCGTAAGGGGCGCGGCGATTTGCCATCCTGGCCGCCGTGCTGACGGGATCCAGCGCTCCGTCCGGCCCCAGCTTAGCCTCTCTTCTTTCCTTCAGATAGCCCGATTTCTCCCCTACCTCGTCGCTTTTCATACAACCTCTCCCACAACTTTCTTTGGTCAGCCTCTAATTTCACAGGGTAGATGCTGACCTTCTTCTCAAGCCAACCACCCCGGATCTGGGCTGAGAGGGGAGGGGACATTGTCCCCTAACCCCTGAGCTCCGGTTCGGGATGGGGGTTTTTTAACAACCTGCTTCATCCCCACCCATACCTTCCTCACATCCCTTTTCCTCTCCTCTTCACAACCTATATTTTTTACGCCGTGTCCAAGGTGGAGCCGCCATGCCGATGGACTGCCAGGCCACCAGGCGGGAGGGGTGGTCCCGAATGGCGGCGCCTGGCTCTGCCGGGCTAGTAAGCACCTCTCGCAGTGCGGGCAACTGCGAGAGGTGATGAGCTATTGCGTCCCGTATTAAAAAGAGGGTCACCATGCCCATGTATGACACAAAAAACAAAAAAAAACAACCCCCAACTTCCCCAAGAAAATCAAAGGAGCCGCCCTCGGGCAGCTCCACCGAGAAAATGGAGGTCCCCCCCCTTGTGCTTGCGCAAGGGACCCTCCATAATTCTTTAACCGGAGAGGAGGCTTACTCCTCTCCTACGCTTACGGGTGTAGGGGACTCCCCCTCACCCCCTTCTCTGGAGGTGCTTTCGGGCACTTCCCTATCTCCAGCGGCAGTCCCTCCTTTGCTTTCTAAGGGGACTGCCAAGAAAGCCAGCAGGCAGCCCATTGCCGACCGCCCCTCGTGCAAGCGGCTCGGTAGGGCAAACCCCCTTAGGGGGGAGAGGGAAGCCAGGCCCCTTCGGTTGCTTCCCTCAAAAGACCTGCTGGCAAGAATTTTAAACCTTGCTGGGATCAAGGCCTGTGTCTCCCCACACAAGACTGGCGACACTGCCAAGGGGACCTGCGATGTCCTGGGAGGGGATGGCCAACTGGAGGCCCCTCCTATGATAGACATGGTCCTTGAGGTGACCCAGCCTCAGATGGTAGGGCCTTCCATGGGGGGGGAATCCGGGCTCGGCGCCAAGCACCGAACCCGAATCCGCCCCTATGCAAGGTCCCCCTCAAACGGCCGAGGGCTCCGAGGCAGTAAAAGGAGGGGAGGGATCTCCTCCGACAGGTGCCCCTACGACGACCAGGACCTTCTCCATTTCAGAGAGGGACCTGTCTGAGGCCGGCCCATCTGGCATGGGGGCTTCTGCCGGCGGAGGTGAGAAGCGGGTTCATTCCCCGCCCTCCTCTCCTAAAAAGAAAAATACTAAAAAGACTAAAAAGACGAAGAAGACTCGGGGCTCCTCTCCATCCGCGGGGGCTGCGGGGACGGATGGGTCTGCTGCCACTTTGGTAGGCGACCAAGCCAAGATCGGCACATCCGGCCCCTCTACCCCCTCGTGTGCGGAGCCCCTGACTAAGACTAACACCAAGAATGCACAGGGCGGAGCCTCGATGACATCGGGGCCCCTGATTCAGAGGTTACCTGGCGTTTTCGAGCCCGCTGGCTTCAAGCGCTTCCTCGTTATTCGCTCCACTGATGGCACCATGTTGTCCACGGGCAACATGATCCATCAGAGGAGAGGATTAGCTAGTGCAATTGGTAGAGAGCCGAAGGTAACCCGTTTCTCGGACGGGAGCCTTCTGGTGAATGCGGCGAATCCCGCCGAGGCGGCCAAGATAAGTGCTCTTCGGACACTTCATGGCACTCCGGTGAGTGTGACGCCGCACTCTACCATGAACTTTGTGAAAGGAGTAGTTTATGCGAGGGAACTCTTGACTACTCCATTGAAGACATCACCCTAGAGCTGGCCGACCATGCGGCGGTCAAGGTCGAACGTGTGATGAGAAAACAGGGAGGGTCCTCGAGACCCACCCCTACACTCTTCGTCACGTTCGACTGTGACAAGCTCCCTGAGTCGGTGCGTGCCGGTTGGTACCGCTACCGCGTGAAGGCATTCGTGCCACTGCCGCGGCGGTGCTATTACTGTCACCGCTTCGGCCATACGAATCGATCATGTAGACGCGCAAAATCGGGGTCACCCGAAGTCTGTGTAAATTGCTCCAAGGTCGCACACGATAAGTCCAAATCGTGTGTGGCCAAGTGTGTCAATTGCGGAGAGCCGCACCCTGCTTCTTCGAAGCAATGTGGTGCATATCTCCTGGAGAAAGAAATCCTGGCCGTTCAGGCCCAGGATCGACTCTCATTCCGCGAGGCAAAGGACTTGTTCCTGGCGCGCCCGGCTCTGCCTGGGACGTCATATGCCTCAATAGTTAGCAAGGCACCCTCTGCTCCTGGCCCATCCAGGCCAACGAGCACGGTTGTTTCCGCGCCCATTCGGAGCCCTTCTGCGGGCTCTACCCAACCCGGGCGCTCCCCTGGTAAAGCTGGCGGCAAAAAGGGTTCATACCCTGCCCCGGCTAAAACCAGGGCTCCCCCCTCTTCCACCAGCGTGACCGTTTCCCGTAAGGCGAAACGGCCACGCGCCTCCACCGAGTCGTTAGACTCACAGGAGGCAACACCCCTGAAGATGGTCGCTAGGCCATCTTCAGGGGTTCCTAAAGCTGTCCCCCGAAAGGAGGACAGCAACAAAGGAGCTTCGGCTCCTTCGCCCACGCCCCGAGGTGGAGCGAGTGGCTCGGAGACGGTGGTTCCTCGAAAAGAGGCCCCCCCGCCTCCGAAGCCGCAGCGCCCGCCTAAGGTTTCGAGGTGGAGGGAGGAAAAGACTCGCATGGCGAGCCCAACCTCCCCCAATAAGTCCTCGAAGGCGACAGCGCCTCCAGCGCTTTGTCCGGCCAACAGTGCCCGGGGTTCTGCCCCCGGGAAGCGTACGGCTATTCCCGTGAGGGTCTTCAATTCGAGGAGGGCCCCCGCGTCTCCTCCGAGCTAGGCCTGGAGGGCATATTCCTTCAATGGAATTGCCGTGGACTCCGGGCCAACTGGGAGGAGCTGCGGAGGCTCGCCTCGTCCCGTTCCCCGTTAGCTATTTTTTTGCAGGAGACCATGCTAGGCGCGTGCCCCGTGCCGGCCCTCCCGGGGTGTAAGGGTCTTGCGACCCCACCACCGCGGGATGGCCGGGCTGGGGGATGCGCGGTTTACACCCGGCATGATGTCTCCGTTCTTCCTTTCTCGTTAGATACCTCCTTTCAGGCAGTGGCTGTGCAGCTGCACCTGGATAGGAGGTATACTATCATTTCTGTGTACATTCCACCGTCAGCTGACTTCGACGCGGGGGACTTCCGCCGCGTCGTGGCACGGTTGCCGAGGCCCTATCTCTTGCTTGGAGATCTGAACGGCAGGCATCCTCTCTGGGGAGATTACTCCATAAATCCCAGGGGACAAGTCCTTGCCGATCTTATCGAAGAGCTTGAGATGGGTGTCCTAAACGTGGATGAGTTTACGCATCACTGTCCGAGAACCGCTTCATTTTCTTGCCTTGAACTATCTTTGTGCTCTTCGGATGCACAGCCTGATTTTGATTGGGGGGTGGTCGATGACCTCCATGGTAGTGATCACTTTCCCATTCAAATATCATTTTCAGGGCAACTGCCGCCTGAGAGACCACCTCGGTGGTGCTTGGCGCGGGCGCGGTGGCCTGCATTTCAGGAAATGACTGAATTCTCTATCTCAGTCGAGGAGTTTAGGTCGGTAGATGAGGCCGTTGAGTTCTTCTCCGGCAACCTCATCGCCGTGGGCCTGACTACTATTCCTAGGACGTCTGGCCGTTTTGCACGCCGACCACTCCCATGGTGGTCGGCCGAGTGTGAGACGGCCCTCAAACAGAAGCGTTATGCCTACATGCGCTATAAGCGCCGCCCGAACGATTTCACTGTCGCTGAATTTCGTCGGGCTAGGGCTTGGTTCCGGTATTTTTCGAAGCACGCCCGCCGCTCTTCTTGGCGGGCATACGTGTCTTCACTTAACGGGAAGACCCCTTTAGCTGAGGTGTGGAAGCGAGTCAAAAGGATTCGGGGCAAGTTCTCGCAGGACCCCCCTCCCGTTCTCCAGGAGAATGGGACCGCAATCTCGGACCCCGCGTCCGTGGCGGAATCCTTAGCGACCGCTTTCTCCGCATTCTCTAGCCGTGATGCTGCTCCGCCAGCATTCAATGCACGTCGTGATGTCGCGGAAGGCCGCCGGCTGAACTTTACCTCCAGAGGCGGAGAACCCTTCAACGACAAGTTTACTGTGAGTGAGTTGCGTTCCGCTCTCGCTTCGTGCGCGGACACCGCCCATGGTCCGGACGATGTACCGTACGCCATGCTTCGACACCTGGGTGAGCGAGGCATGGCCTTTCTGTTAGATCTGTTCAACAGGATCTGGGTGGAAGGTCTTCTCCCAGACTCCTGGCGAATCGCTACTGTGCTCGCCTTTCGCAAGCCGGGAAGAGATCACTCTACTCCGACCGGTTTCCGCCCAATCTCTCTAACCTCTTGCGTGTGCAAGTTGATGGAGAAATTGGTAAATGTTAGATTAGCCTATTTCCTGGACAGCGGAGGCCATCTGTCTTCTGCACAGTGCGGCTTCCGTAAGTTTCACTCCACGTCGGATGCTCTGCTCCGACTGGAAAGTGCCGTCTGCGAGGCTTTCCTTCGTAGACAGCACTACGCCACGGTGTTTTTTGATCTGGAGAAGGCCTATGATACCGCATGGCGATACGGTATCATGGAGACTCTCCACACGATGGGGGCGAGGGGACGCCTCCCAATGTTTATATCTGAATTTTTGCGAGATCGTCGATTCCGCGTACGGGTGGGGGGAGCCCTCTCTGCCCCAAAGGAGCAGGAAGAGGGTGTCCCGCAGGGAAGTGTCCTCAGTGGCACACTCTTTGCCCTGAGCATCAACGGCATCACCTCGGTTCTGCCAGAAGATGTTCTCGCTACGCTCTACGTGGACGACCTTTCGATCTCTTTTGGCGCGGCCCAGATGCCAACTCTGGAGCGTCGACTCCAACAGGCATTGAACCGCGTCTCTCGCTATGCCGAAGCGCACAGGTTTCGGTTTTCTTTGGCCAAGACTAAGGTGGTGCACTTCTGCCGCCATCCACGGCTCCACCCCGACCCAGATTTGTTTCTTAATGGGGTGCGCCTGGATGTGGTTGAGTCGCACCGTTTCCTTGGTCTTGTATTCGACCGACGCCTCACCTGGGAGGCTCATATTCGCAGCCTTAGGGTCTCTTGTACCCGCGCCATGGACATTCTCCGTTCCGTGACGTTCAGCGCTTGGGGCGCTGATAGGGCTACCGCCTTACTTTTTTATCGATCCTTTGTTCGCTCGAAGCTCGACTACGGATGCGAGTTTTATGCATCCGCAGCCGAGCGTTTATTGCGGAAGGTGGATTCAATCCACCACACCGGCCTTCGCCTTGCGACCGGTGCCTTCCGCACTTCCCCCATTGAGAGCCTGTTGGTCGATGCTGGGGAGATGCCACTCGCTCTGCGCCGCGTGCAGTGCATCACTCGCCTGTACGCGCGAGCCCGGCGCCTCCCTCAGTCGCCAACAGCTCTACTGCATCCGCAGCTGATCTCGATGGTGCCTATGCCGCCGAGAGACGCCAGTCATACCCTAAGCCCTTTGGGTTTAGGGCCAGGAAACTCCTTCGAGAGGTAGATATAGCTCTCGGGCCGGTGGCGCCCCTGGTTCTGCCCAGGACGCCACCCTGGAGGGTACCACATTTGGCTATTTGTCGCCACGCCTCTGCTCCCAAAGCTTGTACTGCGCCGGGAGTATTGCGTTCGACCTTTTTGGAGCACACATCGTGTCACGCTGGTACCGTGCCAGTGTATATGGATGGCTCCAAGTCCCAAGAGGGGGTCGGCTTCCACGCCGTATCCCCTCTGTTTGAAGTCAGTGGGGCTCTACCAGGCGCTGCGTCTGTCTTCACGGCCGAGCTGGTGGCAATACACCACTCGGTACGGGAGATTACGCGATGTGCCCAGTTCGGAGACCGGATTGTGATCTATAGCGACTCACAAAGCGCCCTGAGTGCTCTCGGGGTATTGGAATCTCCGCATCCCCTGGTTCGCGAAATCCGTGACGCCACGGTTTTGGCGAGCCGGGCAGATGTCGAGATTATCTTCTGCTGGGTTCCTGGACATGTAGGAATTGCGGGGAATGAGCGCGCCAAAGAGTCCGCGAGGACTCTGCGACCGGACCAGCGTTTCGCTCTTCCTCACACTGACTACATGGCAGGAATACGGGCAGCTCTTCGGACTGCTTTGCAAAGAAGATGGGAGACGGTCGAGGGGAACTTAAAGTTGCTTGCCATTGCGCCGCGACTGTTCCCATGGACCTATCCCCCAATGCTGCGGCGGCTTCAGGTTGCTTTCTGTCGTCTTCGAATCGGACACACTCGTGTGACGCATCGCTACTTGATGGAGCGCTCGCCTGCGCCCTATTGCAACGACTGCGTCGTCCCCCAGACTGTTTCGGCACATTCTTGTTGAATGTCCCCATCTGGGTGATCTTCGCGCACGATACCTGTCCCGGTACCGGGATGGGCGGGGTCGCTACCCCCTGTCCCTTGTACTCGGGACGAGTGCGTGCACCATGACTAGTGGACTTATTGACTTTTGGGGGGAGGCTGGCCTTCTCCCTTTCATTTAACCCGGTTTGTTGTTGTTATTGTTTTTAGTTATTGCTTCTTTATTGTTATTGTTATTTCTTTTTATTGTTTTCTGTTTAATTTTTAGTCCGCGAGGACTCTGCGACCGGACCAGCGTTTCGCTCTTCCTCACACCGACTACATGGCAGGAATACGGGCAGCTCTTCGGACTGCTTGGCAAAGAAGATGGGAGACGGTCGAAGGGAACTTAAAGTTGCGTGCCATTGCGCCGCGACTGTTCCCATGGACCTATCCCCCAATGCCGCGGCGGCTTCAGGTTGCTTTCTGTCGTCTCCGAATCGGGCACACTCGTGTGACGCATCGCTATCTGGTGGAGCGCTCGCCTGCGCCCTATTGCAACGACTGCGTCGTCCCCCAGACTGTTCGGCACATTCTTGTCGAATGTCCCAGTCTGGGTGATCTTCGCGCACGACACCTGTCCCGGTACCGGGATGGGCGGGGTCGCTACCGCCTGTCCCTTGTACTCGGGACGAGTGCGTGCACTTTGACTGGTGGACTTGCTAACTTTTTGGGGGAGGCCGGCCTTCTCCCTTTTTTTTAACCAGGCTTAATTTTTGTTGTTGTTGTTTTTGTTGTTGTTGTTGTTGTTTTTGTTATTGTTTTGTTATTGTTATTTCTTTTTTGTTGTTCCCTGTTCCATTTTTTGAAGTAGCCTATAACTAGGCTGTTTGTTTATGGCGACTAATGCCTAAGTCGGCAGTCGCCAGATAGCTCCTTAATTAAAAAAAAAAAAAAATCCTTAGTTTGAAGGCCTGCATCATTTAAAGCAATGATTTGATCTATCATTTCCTTTGATAATTCACTTTTAGGAGCCAACAGATCAACCACACCTAAGACAGCTTGCAAGCAACTGAGGGATAATTTTAAACTTTTAGGGAGGAGGAAAGGAGATCCTGTGATGTCATCAAAGCACCACAAACTGCTCTCAAACTCTATATAACACTAAAAAAAAGCATCACAGTTAATTTGCTATAAATATTAGTGCTCATATGTAGGTGCCACATATTTTGTCTAGTATAGTGTATATATATATATATATATATATATATATATATATATATATATATATATATATATATATATATATATATATATATATATATATATATATATATATAAACATTAGGGGTGGTCAATAAGTTTTGCAATTCGGATATAAAGAAACGAGATATGAGGAAAAGTGTTTTATTATTTTTCAATATAACTACCCTCGACTCTAATGCACTTGTCCCTGAGGCTTTGAATTTTTTAATTCCCGACAACCAGAAATCTCCCAACTGCTGTTCAATCCACTCCTGGATGGCGAGCTGGACATCTTCATCGTCCCCAAACCGGTGTCCACGCAGTGCAGCCTTGAGCTGGTGGAATAAAAAGTAATCGCTAGGGGCCAGATCCACACTTGCGCAGGGCAGCTTGTGCCACTCTGGCCTTGTGAACTTTGACGACGTTGAAGTCGATCATGGGGCGTGAGGTTTCTAGGGACCCAACGGGCAGAGACCTTGGTTATGGCCAAATTGTCGTGGATGATGTTGATAACACTTCCATGTGATATTCCAAGTTGTCGCTCGATTTCTTCGACTTTCACCCATCGATTTTCGAGGATCATCCTCTCCACACGGGCCACATTGTCCTCGTTGGTCACGTCTGACGGGCGTCATGGACGGGGTTCATCTTCCAGGGACTCACGACCATGGCGGAACTCCCTATTCCAGCGAGCAATGGTTGCATAGGAAGGGGCGGTGTCGGTGTACACTGCAACCATGCATTCATGGATCTCTTTTGCATTCATGCCTTCCTTGGTCAAAGATTTCATCTCTGCGCGTTGCTCAACCTTCTCCATTGTTAAAAAATTTGTGACTGATGATCTGCGATCAGCTACTGCTTCTTAAATAGACGAGGCAGGAGCGTGCGGCTGCAGGTCCTGACTTGTCATAACTTGTCCTAACACTCCCACAAACCACCATCCCCCTTCCTCTATTTTACCCTACCGATTCGCAAAACTTATTGACCGCCCCTCGTATATATAATATGTTAAAAAGAAACAGTGTATGATAAACTTCATGCTGAAATTAGTCTCATAAATAAATATTATGCCCCTACACATTGGGAGGTTTCTTTTTAACACATTTTCAACCCAATATTGAATTAAAGAAATTATTATATATATATATTAGAAAACAAAGTAAATATTCAGAAAGTTATCTGGTGATTGATAATACAACTTTTCTATTTTTCTAACATTTTCTCATTACTTCTCTCTGCAGTCAAGGAGTGGGTATTATGTTCCTGGTAAAGGCTGGAGTTATTAAGGAAGTCTTTGGCGTAAGTGATGAAGAAGATCTTCAAAGAATTTCCAATGTCTTGCAGGTATGAATCCAACCTTCGGGTGATGTTGAAGCTTGTTAAGATTGTAATCCAGTTGGATGGATGTTTTGGCAGGTGCTCATTCCTCGTAGGTCAATTGTAGTTTGTTTTGCATTAGATAAAAAATATTCGGTAGGGCTTTTATAAAAAAAAAACTATAAAATAATATTACAAAAAATATAACTTTCAGGTGTATGTATGTGTTTGTTTCCATATTCGTCTTATTTAATTATTATCCTTCAAGTATTTTCTACTTACACCTGTAAGGTACTTTTCTCCATATTCATGTATGACTTTTGCTGGAGGGAGTAGAGGGTGAGGGAGAACCTACATCTTTTCTATCCTTTACTTCTACTATTCTGTAAATGTGCTGTAGACTTTAGGCCAGATCGCCTTAGTCAGGGCCATAAGGCCTGTCTGATCTGTGTATCTATCTATCTACTAATTTTGAGGTTATTTCTTAGTAGGAACTGACACTTTAACATGATATCCAAACCATGGGTCTCTATAGCCTATGCTAGCTAAGTCTATCTGAATTGTGATTCCATCTGCCACCCCCAATGTGGTTTAACTTTGCTAAAATTGGAAGCAATGTTTTCACTTAGCTAGACTGGATGAGAAATTTTCAGTAAATTTAATTCTGTGGTTAGCTGTGCATTGCAGTAATCAACAAAATGTAAAAATGCAGAGGGAGTCTGTGTTCAGAATCCTCCCTCATATATAATAATCCCATTAATACAGGAAATCACCTTAGATCCGGTTATACGACTTGCTAGGTCATGCTATTTTTACCTCTTTTTTTCATATTTTCTATTTATTGCCTCCCTATGAATCACACTAGCATGGTTTCTAGCACACATTTTTAAAGGCAACTGAGTTCATACCTAAGAACTAGACTGAGTGGCTTGGTTAGGAACCTGCATCTGTATATTGTTCCCATTGAGGTCGGCTTTCTCGCCTTACCTTCCAATAAAATGGCCTAATCTTAATCTGCCTACAGATCTCCTAATCTTTGTTCCAATTTCTCTTTCCTACATTCTTTTTCTATTGTTTTATACCCACCCCATAAGGGGCGCGGCGATTTGCCATCCTGGCCGCCGTGCTGATGGGATCCAGCGCTCCGTCCGGCCCCAGCTTCGCCTCTCTTCCTTCCTTCAGATAGCCTGTATTTCTCCCCTACTTCGTCGCTTTTCAAACAACCTCTCCCACAGCTTTCTCTGGTCAGCCTCTAATGTGGTAGATGCTGACCTTCTCAGCCAACTGTCCCGGATCGGGGCTGAGGGGGGAGGGGACAACGTTCCCTAACCCCTGAGCTCCGGTTCGGGATGAGAGTTTTTTAACAACCTGCTTCATCCCCACCCATACCTTCTACACATCCCTTTTTCTCTCCTCTTAACAATCTATCTTTTTACGCCGTGTCTAAGGTGGAGCCGCCATGCCAATTGACTGCCAGGCCACCAGGCAGGAGGGGTGGTCGCAAATGGTGGCGCCTGGCTCTGCCAGGCCTGTAAGCACCTCTTGCAGTGCGGGCAACTGCGAGAGGTGATGAGCGATTGCATACCGTGACACAAATAGGGTCACCATGCCCATAGATGAACAACCAAAAAAAACCCAACGCTCAACTTTCCCTGTTCCATCGATGGAGCCGCCCTGGGGCAGCTCAACCGAAAAAATGGAGGTCCCCATCCTTGTGCTTGCACAGGGGACCCTCCATACTTCTTTAACCGGAAAGGAGGCTTACTCCTCTACTACGCCTATGGGTGTAGGGGACTCCCCATCACCCCCTTCTCTGGAGGTGCTTTCGGGCACCTCCCTATTTCCAGCGGCAGTCCCTCCTTTTCTTTCTAAGGGGACTGCCAAGAAAGCCCATTGTCGACCGCCCCTCGTGTAAGCGGCTCGGTAGGGCAAACTCCCTTAGGGGGGAGAGGGAAGCCAGGCCCCTTCGGTCGCTTCCCTCAAAAGACCTGCTGGCAAGAATATTAAACCTTGCCGGGGTCAAGGCCTGTGCCTCCCCACAAAAGACTCTTGACGCTGCCAAGGGGACCTGCGATGTCCTGGGAGGGGATGGCCAACTGGAGGCCCCTCCTGTGATAGACATGGTCCTTGAGGAGACTCAGCCTCAGACGGTAGGGCCTTCCATGGGGGGGAATCCGGGCTCGGCGCCAAGCACCGAACCCGAATCCCCCCCTATGCAAGGTCCTCCTCAAACGGCTGAGGGCTCCGAGGCAGTACAAGGAGAGGAGGGATCTCCTACGACTACCAGGAACTTCTCCATTTCGGAGAGGAACCTGGCTGTGGCCGGTCCATCTGGCATGGGGGCTTCTGCCGGCGGGGGTGAGAAGCGGGTTCATTCCCTGCCCTCCTCTCCAAAAAAGAAAAAGACAAAAAAGACTCCTGGCTCCTCTCCATCCGCGGGGGCTACGGGGACGGATGGGTCTGCTGCCACTTTGGCAAACGACCAAGCCAAGATCGGCACATCCGTCCCCTCTGCCCTCCCCCTGGTGCGGAGGCCCTGACTATGACAAAGACGAAAAGTGCACAGAGCGGAGCCTCGATGACATCGGGGCCCCTCATTCAGAGGTTACCTGGCGTTTTCGAGCCCGCTGGCTTCAAACGCTTCCTCGTCATTTGCTCCACTGATGGCAGCATGTTGGCCAAGGGCAACATGATCCATCAGAGGAGAGGATTAGCTAGTGTAATTGGTAGAGAGCTGAAGGTGACCTGTTTCTCGGACGGGAGCCTTCTGGTGAATGCGGCGAATCCCGCCGAGGTGGCCAAGATAAGTGCTCTTCGGACACTTCATGGCACCCCGGTGAGTGTGACGCCTACTCTACCATGAACTTTGTTAAAGGAGTAGTTTATGCGAGGGAACTCGTTGACTACTCCATTGAGGACATCACCCTAGAGCTGGCCGACCATGGGGCGGTCAAGGTCGAACGTGTGATGAGAAAACAGGGAGGTGCCTTGAGACCCACCCCTACACTCTTCGTCACGTTCGACTGTGACAAGTCCGGCCCCAGCTTAGCCTCTCTTCCTTCCTTCAGATAGCCCGATTTCTCCCCTACCTCGTCGCTTTTCATACAACCTCTCCCACAACTTTCTCTAGTTAGCCTCTCATTTCACAGGGTAGATGCTGACCTTCTTCTCAAGCCAACCACCCCGGATCGGGGCTGAGGGGGAAGGGGACATTGTTCCCTAACCCCTGAGCTCTGGTTCGGGATGGGTTTTTTTTAACAACCTGCTTCATCACCACCCATACCTTCCTCACATCCCTTTTCCTCTCCTCCCTTTTCCTCTCCTCTTCACATTCTATCAATTTTACTCTGTGTCCAAGGTGGAGCCGCCATGCCGATGGACTGCCAGGCCACCAGGCGGGAGGGGTGGTCCCGAATGGCGGCGCCTGGCTCTGCCGGGCCTGTAAGCACCTCTTGCAGTGCTGGCTACTGCAAGAGGTGGTGAGCGATTGCGTCCCGTAAAACAAAGAGGGTCACCATGCGCAATGATGCAAAAAATAAACATCTCCCCTTATCCCCTTAATTTCCCCTAAAACAACGGAGCCGCCCTCGTGCAGCTCCACAGAAAAGATGGAGGTCTCCCCCCCTGTGCTTGCGCAGGGGACCCTCCATACTTCTTTAACCGGAGAGGAGGCTGACTCCTCTCCTACGCCTACGGGTGTAGGGGGACTCCCCCTCACCCCCTTCTCTGGAGGTGCTTGTGGGCACCTCCCTATCTCCAGCGGCAGTCCCTCCTTTGCTTTCTAAGGGGACTGCCAAGAAAGCCAGCAGGCAGCCCATTGTCGACCGCCCTTCGTGCAAGTGGCTCGGTAGGGCAAACCCCCTTAGGGGGGAGAGGGAAGCCAGACCCCTTCGGTCGCTTCCCTCAAAAGACCTGCTGGCAAGAATATTAAACCTTGCCGGGGTCAAGGCCTGTGCCTCCCCACTAAAGACTTATGACGCTGCCAAGGGGACCTGCGATGTCCTGGGAGGGAATGGCCAACTGGAGGCCCCTCCTGTGATAGACATGGTCCTTGAGGAAAACCAGCCTCAGACGGTAGGGCCTTCCATGGGGGGAATCCGGGCTTGGCGCCAAGCACCGAACCCGAATCCGCCCCTATGCAAGGTAATCAGTCAAACGGCTGGGGATTCTCAGGCAGTATAAGGAGGGGAGGGATCTCCTCCTGATGATGCCCCTGCGACCACCAGGACCTTCTCCATTTCGGAGAAGGACCTGGCTGAGGCCGGTCCATCTGGCCTGGGGGCTTCTACCGGCGGGGGTGAGAAGCGGGTTCATTCCCCGCCCTCCTCTCCAAAAAAGAAAAGGTTGAAAAAGACCAAAAAGACGAAGAAGACTCGGGGCTTCTCTCCATCCGCGGGGGCTACGGGGACGGATGGGTCTGCTGCCACTTTGGCAAGCGACCAAGCCAAGATCGGCACATCCGGCCCCTCTGCCTCCCCGGGTACGGAGCTCCTGACCATGACAAAGACGAAAAGTGCACAGGGCGGAGCCTCGATGACATCGGGGCCCCTCATTCAGAGGTTCCCTGCCGTTTTCGAGCCCGCTAGCTTCAAACGCTTCCTCGTCATTTCCTCCACTGCTGGCACCATGTTGTCCAAGGGCAACATGATTCATCAGAGGAGAGGATTAGCTAGTGCAATTGGTAGAGAGCCGAAGGTAACCCGTTTCGGACGCGAGCCTTCTGGCGAATGCGGCGAATCCCGCCGAGGCGGCCAAGATAAGTGTTCTTCGAACACTTCATGGCACCCCGGTGAGTGTGACGCCGCACTCTACCATGAACTTTGTGAAAGGAGTATTTTATGCGAGGGAACTCGTTGACTACTCCATTGAGGACATCACCCTAGAGCTGGCCGACCATGGGGCGGTCAAGGTCGAACGTGTGATGAGAAAACAGGAAGGGGCCTCGAGACCCACCCCTACACTATTCGTCACGTTCGACTGTGACAAGCTCCCTGAGTCGGTGCGTGCCGGTTGGTACCGCTACCGTGTGAAGGCATTCGTGCCACTGCCGCGGCGGTGCTATTACTGTCACCGCTTCGGCCATACGAATCGCTCATGTAGATGTGCAAAGTCGGGGTCACCCGAAGTTTGTGTAAATTGCTCCAAGGTCGCACACGATAAGTCCAAATCGTGTGTGGCCAAGTGTGTCAATTGCGGAGAGCCGCACCCCGCTTCTTCGAAGCAATGTGGTGCATATCTCCTGGAGAAAGAAATCCTGGCCGTTCAGGCCCAGGATCGACTCTCATTCCGCGAGGCTAAGGACTTGGTCCTGGCGCGCCCAGCTCTGCCTGGGACGTCATATGCCTCAATAGTTAGAAAGGCACCCTCTGCTCCTGGCCCATCCAGGCCAACGAGCACGGTTGTTTCCGCGCCCATTCGGAGCCCTTCTGCGGGCTCTACCCAACCTGGGCGCTACCCTGGTAAAGCTGGCGGCAAAAAGGATTCATACCCTGCCCCGGCTAAAACCAGGGCTCCCCCCTCTTCCCCCAGCGTGACCGTTTCCCCGTAAGGCGAAACGGCCGCGCGCCTCCACCGAGTCGTTAGACTCACAGGAGGCAACACCCCTGAAGATGGTCGCTAGGCCATCTTCCGGGGTTCCTAAAGTTGTTCCCCGAAAGGAGGACAGCAACAAAGGAGCTTCGGCTCCTTCGCCCATGCCCCGAGGTGGAGCGAGTGGCTCGGAGACGGTGGTTCCTCGAAAAGAGGGCCCCCTGCCTCCGAAGCCGCAACGCCCGCCTAAGGTTTCGAGGCAGAGGGAGGAAAAGACTCGCATGGCGAGCACAACCTCCCCCAATAAGTCCTCGAAGACGACAGCGCCTTCAGCGCTTTGTCCGGAAAACAGCTCCCGTGGTTCTGCCCCCGGGAAGCGTACGGCCATTCCCGTGAGGGTCTTCAATTCGAGGAGGGCCCCCGCGTCTCCTCCGAGCTAGGCCTGGAGGGCATATTCCTTCAATGGAATTGCCGTGGACTCCGGGCCAACTGGGAGTAGTTGCGGAGGCTCGTCTCATCCCGTTCCCCGTTAGCTATCGTTTTGCAGGAGACCATGCTAGGCGTGTGCCCCCTGCCCGCCCTTCCAGGGTATAAGGGTCTTGCGACCCCACCACCGCGGGATGGCCGGGCTGGGGAATGCGTGGTTTACACCCGGCATGATGTCTCCGTTCTTCCTTTCTCTTTAGATACCTCCTTTCAGGCAGTGGCTGTGCAGCTGCACCTGGATAGGAGGTATACTCTGATTTCTGCGTACATTCCACCGTCAGCTGACTTCGACGCGGGGGACTTCCGCCGCGTCGTGGCACGGTTGCCGAGGCCCTATCTCTTGCTTGGAGATCTGAACGGCAGGCATCCTCTCTGGGGAGATTACTCCATAAATCCCAGGGGACAAGTCCTTGCCGATCTGATCGAAGAGCTTGAGATGGGTGTCGTAAACGTGGATGAGTTTACGCATCACTATCGGAGAACCGCTTCATTTTCTTGCCTCTACCTATCTTTGTGCTTTTCGGATGCACAACCTGATTTTGATTGGGAGGTGGTCGGTGACCTCCATGGTAGTGATCACTTTCCCATTCAAATATCATTTTCAGGGCAACTGCCGCCTGAGAGGTCACCTCGGTGGTGCTTGGCGCGGGCGCGGTGGCCTGCATTTTAGGAAATGACTGAATTCTCTATCTCAGTCGAGGAGTTTAGGTCGGTAGATGAGGCTGTTGAGTTCTTCTCCGGCAACCTCATCGCCGTGGGCCTGACTACTATTCCTAGGACGTCTGGCCGTTTTGCACGCCGACCACTCCCATGGTGGTCGGCCGAGTGTGAGACGGCCCTCAAACAGAAGCGTTATTCCTACATGCGCTATAAGCGCCGCCCCAACGATTTCACTGTCGCTGAATTTCGTCGGGCTAGGGCTAGGTTCCGGTATATTTCGAAGCACGCCCGCCGTTCTTCTTGGCGGGCATACGTGTCTTCACTTAACGGGAAGACCCCTTTAGCTGAGGTGTGGAAGCGAGTCAGAAGGATTCGGGGCAAGTTCTCGCAGGACCTCCCTCCCGTTCTCCAGGAGAATGGGACTTCAATCTCGGACCCCGCGTCCGTGGCGGAATCCTTAGCGACCTCTACTTCCGCATTCTCTTGCAGTGATGCTGCTCCGCCAGCATTCAATGCACGTCGTGATGTCGCAGAAGACCGCCGGCTGGACTTTACCTCGAGAGGCGGAGAACCCTTCAACGACAAGTTTACTGTGAGTGAGTTGCGTTCCGCTCTCGCTTCGTGCGCGGACACCGCCCATGGTCCGGACGATGTCCCGTACGCCATGCTTCGACACCTGGGTGAGCGAGGCATGGCCTTTCTGTTAGATTTGTTCAACAGGATCTGGGTGGAAGGTTTTCTCCCAGACTCCTGGCGAATCGCTACTGTGCTCGCCTTTCGCAAGCCGGGAGAGATCACTCTACTCCGACCGGTTTCCGCCCAATCTCTCTAACCTCTTGCGTGTGCAAGTTGATTGAGAAATTGGTAAATGTTAGATTAGCCTATTTCCTGTACAGCGGAGGCCATCTGTCTTCTGCACAGTGCGGCTTCCGTAAGTTCCACTCCACGTCGGATGCTCTGCTCCGACTGGAAAATGCCGTCTGCGAGGCTTTCCTTCGTAGACAGCACTACGCCACGGTGTTTTTTGATCTGGAGAAGGCCTATGATACCGCATGGCGATACGGTATCATGGAGACTCTCCACACGATGGGGGCGAGGGGACGCCTCCCAATGTTTATATCTGAATTTTTGCGAGATCGTCGATTCCGCGTACGGGTGGGGGGAGCCCTCTCCGGCCCAATGGAGCAGGAAGAGGGTGTCCCGCAGGGAAGTGTCCTCAGTGTTTCACTCTTTGCCCTGGGCATCAACGGCATCACCTTGGTCCTGCCGGAAGATGTTCTCGCTACGCTCTACGTGGACGACCTTTCGATCTCTTTTGGCGCGGCCCAGATGCCAACTCTGGAGCGTCGACTCCAACAGGCACTGAACCGCGTCTCTCGCTATGCCGAAGCGCACAGGTTTCGGTTTTCTTTGGCCAAGACTAAGGTGGTGCACTTCTGCCGCCATCCACGGCTTTACCCCGACCCAGATTTGTTTCTTAATGGGGTGCGCCTGGATGTGGTTGAGTCGCACCGTTTCCTTGGTCTTGTATTCGACCGACGCCTCACCTGGGAGGCTCATATTCGCAGCCTTAGGGTCTCTTGTACCCGCGCCATGGACATTCTCCGTTCCGTGACGTTCAGCGCTTGGGGCGCTGATAGGGCTACTGCCTTACTTTTTTATCGATCCTTTGTTCGCTCGAAGCTCGACTACGGATGCGAGTTTTATGCATCGGCAGCCGAGCGTTTATTGCGGAAGGTGGATTCGATCCACCACACTGGCCTTCGCCTCGCGACCGGTGCCTTCCGCACTTTCCCCATTGAGAGCCTGTTGGTCGATGCTGGGGATATGCCACTCGCTCTGCGCCGCGTGCAGTGCATCACTCGCCTGTACGCACGAGCCCGGCGACTCCCTCAGTCGCCAACAGCTCTCACTGCATCCGCAGCTGATCTCGATGGTGCCTGTGCCGCCGAGAGACGCCAGTCATACCCTAAGCCCTTTGGGTTTAGGGCCAGGAAACTCCTTCGGAAGGTAGATATAGCTCTCGGGCAGGTGGCGCCCCTGGTTCTGCCCAGGACGTCACACTGGAGGGTACCACATTTGGCTATTTGTCGCCACGCCTCTGCTCCCAAAGCTTGTACGGCGCCGGGAGTATTGCGTTCGACCTTTTTGGAGCACACATCGTGTCACGCTGGAACCGTGCCAGTGTATACGGATGGCTCCAAGTTCCAAGAGGGGGTCGGCTTCCACGCCGTATCCCGTCTGTTTGAAGTCAGCGGGGCTCTACCAGGCGCTGCGTCTGTCTTCACGGCCGAGCTGGTGGCAATACACCACTCGGTACGGGAGATTACGCGACGTGCCCGGTTCGGAGACCGGATTGTGATCTATAGCGACTCATAAAGCGCCCTGAGTGCTCTCGGGGCATTGGAATCTCCGCATCCCCTGGTTCGCGATATCCGTGACGCCACGGTTTTGGCGAGCCGGGCAGATGTCGAGATTGTCTTCTGCTGGGTTCCTGGACATGTAGGAATTGCGGGGAATGAGCGCGCCAAAGAGTCCGCGAGGGCTCTGCGACCAGACCAGCGTTTCGCTCTTCCTCACACTGACTACAGGGCAGGAGTACGGGTAGCTCTTCGGACTGCTTGGCAAAGAAGATGGGAGACGGTCGAAGGGAACTTAAAGTTGCGTGCCATTGCGCCGCGACTGTTCCCATGGACCTATTCCCCAATGCCGCGGCGGCTTCAGGTTGCTTTCTGTCGTCTCCAAATCGGGCACACTCGTGTGAAGCATCGCTATTTGATGGAGCGCTCGCCTGCGCCCTATTGCAACGACTGCGTCGTCCCTCAGACTATTCGGCACATTCTTGTCGAATGTTCCAGTCTGGGTGATCCTCGCGCATGACACCTGTCCCGGTACCGGGATGTACGGGGTCGTGTGGTGGATTCGATCCACCACACCGGCCTTCGCCTTACGACCGGTGCCTTCCGCACTTTCCCCATTGAGAGCCTGTTGGTCGCTGCTAGGGAGATGCCACTCGCTCTGCGCCGCGTGCAGTGCATCACTCGCCTGAATGCGCGAGCCCGGCGCCTCCCTCAGTCGCCAACAGCTTTCACTGCATCCGCAGCTGATCTCGACGGTGTCTATGCCGCCGAGCGACGCCAGTCATACCCTAAGCCCTTTGGGTTTAGGGCCAGGAAACTCCTTCGAGAGCTAGATAGCTTGTACGGCGCCGGGAGTATTGCATTCGACCTTTTTGGAGCACACCTCGTGTCACGCTGGAACCGTGCCAGTGTATACGAATGGCTCCAAGTCCCAAGAGGGGGTCGGCTTCCACGCCGTATCCCCTCTGTTTGAAGTCAGCGGGGCTCTGCCAGGCGCTGCCTCTGTCTTCACGGCCGAGCTGGTGGCAATACACCACTTGGTACGGGAGATTATGCGACGTGCCCGGTTCGGAGACCAGATTGTGATCTATAGCGACTCACAAAGCGCCCTGAGGGCTTTCGGGGCATTGGAATCTCCGCATCCCCTGTTTCGCGATATCCGTGTCGCCATGGTTTTGGCGAGCCGGGCAGATGTCGAGTTATCTTCTGCTGGGTTCCTGGACATGTAGGAATTGCGGGCAATGAGCGCGCCGATGAGGGCGCCTAAAGAGTCCGCGAGGACTCTGCAACCGGACCAGCGTTTCGCTCTTCCTCACACCGACTACATGGCAGGAATACGGACATCTCTTCGGACTGCTTGGCAAAGAAGATTGGAGACGGTCGAAGGGAACTTAAAGTTGCGTTTCATTGCGCCACGACTGTTCCCATGGACCTATCCCCCAATTCCGCGACGGCTTCAGGTCGCTTTCTGTCTTCTCCGAATCGGGCACACTCGTGTGACGCATCGCTATCTGATGGAGCGCTCGCCAGCGCCCTATTGAGACGACTGTGTCGTCCCCCAGACTGTTCGGCACATTCTTGTCGAATGTTCCAGTCTGGGTGATCTTCGCGCACGATACCTGTCCCGTACCGTGATGGGCGGGGTCGCTACCGCCTGTCCCTTGTGCTCGGGACGGGTTCGTGCACATTGACATGTGGACTTGTATACTTTTGGGGGGAGGCCTGGGCTTCTCCCCTTTATTTAAGAAGGTTCTATTTTTTTCTTTGTTTGTTATTGTTATCCTTGTAGGTTGCACACTCCGGCACCGGGGTGAGGGCGACCTCTCCCTGATGCCCGAAATTGCTTCCTAATTGTTAAGTTTTTCATATTTTTATCATTGTTATGTTTTCATATTTTTATTAAAGTAGCCTAGTTCTAGGCTGTCGTGTTTCCGGCGACTTATGCCTAAGTGGGCAGTTGCCAGATGGGCTCTATAAAAAAAAAAAATTAAAAATCTTTTATACCCAACAGTGGGGTACCCTCTTTTCACTTACACCTGGTACCTGGAGGAGCAGCGCACCCTCCTGGCACAGTGAAAATAAGGAAAGTGGCTCTGTGGCAATGACGTGTGACGGTACAGTCCCCATTTTCTCCCTCTGCCCCCACTTTTTCTATGACTATCTCCTCTTTATTTTCTCTACCGGCAAGAGATTGGATCGTGTAACTGGGGCTAACACCCCTGTCACAACTGAAACCTGTAGGACCCTTCTTAGACTGTTTCACTCAGTATCCAGAGGAATGACATTTCCTCCCGGTCTGAGTGCAAATGGATGACTGTCTCACTAGGGTGACTTAACTCCTTGACTGAGGCTGGGAAAACTGGTGTGTTTACCCCTCGCTCTCTCTTCACTCACTTTATCCTATGAGTATCCCCTCCATTTTTTATGCAAGAGATGGATGGTATACCCAGTGGTAAACGCCTGCTTTACCTCAATTTATGTCTTAAGTCACTTGCATCCTTTTAAATGTGTAAAATACAACACCTGCTCTCAATGTCAATATTGTCATATCTAACCTCTTCTTTGCAGGGTGCATTCTGCATCTTCCCTTATTGTAATTTATGTTTTGTTTCTTTCTCTTCTCAGTCAATTAGTACAAAGTGTTGCATGGAGTTTCCTTAACCTCCCAACGGTTGTGAAAATTTAGTTGACTTCAAGATGGCACACTTGAGCACTTTGCGAAGGTATCTCTGTTGAATATGAGAGAGGCTAAACCCCCAAGTAACCCTGGCAAACGAGTTGTGACTAAGACTTCAACCTTGCTTCTGTGCCCTCTAATACTCCTGGAATCGTCTTTGAAGGTACTTATCACCGGGGTGACATGGAGAGCCTTGTTGGACACATGGAGCTCGGAGAACTTCGTCTTTAGCACACTCGTGCACAGTCTTAAGCTCTTCATCAACAGATTTGATGGAGCAATTACCATGGCATCCAGTATTCGTGATAACCCACGTTACAAAGTGGTGCTATCTCGACGTTAAAACCAAGAATCGAAACTATGAGAAAGTTCCTGGTACTGGACGACTGTTGCTCTGATATGATCCTCCGGATTGCGTTCCTCCGTCAGCATTCGTCGCTTAGGCTCTAATTTGGCGGCCCTCATTCTAACTTGAAAGTTGTATCTTTGGCAGCAATGTCAATAGATCTCCCTAGCATCTATCTCCCGATTGTCATCCCATTGCTATAAAGTCCCTTCGGTTCGGGGAGTGCGATCGGAGATTCCTCGCGTGGTCGAAGAAGGGATCATCGCGCCATCAGATTCTCCCTGGAAGACACGAGTGCATGTCGTGAATAACAGAAAAGAAAAGTTTGTTCGTCGACTACTTTTGAACTATAAATAGGTTTACCTACGCACTGACGAACCTTGAGGATCTTTTAACAAGATTTTGGGCTATAAGTTCTTTAGGACAATCGACTTGCGTAGTATGTACCATTGCATCCCCTTACACCCGGAGGATAAAATCTACACTGGCTTCGAGGTCGACTTTTCCAGTTCAGTCCCCTAAGCTTCGGACTCACAAATCAGTTTGCTTGTTTCCAAAGAATCATGGACGACTTCACCCAGCTTAAAGCCACCTTTGCTTACCTGGACGATGTCACGATTTGCGGACGTACTTAGAAGAGCATGACTCTAATCTAACCTGTTTCCTCGAAGTCGTGTGCACCTACAACTTAACATTGAACAAAGAAAAATGTAAGTTCACTACCGACACCGCCAACCTACTAGGGTATCAGGTGCACCCCAATGAGCTCCGACCAGACCCCTCTCCATGACATGCCAGTCCCATCTGATAGAAAGTCTGTCACGGCTGCTCGGCCTCTGCATACTACGCCAAATGGGTCCCACGGTTCTTTCACAGAATAAACCCTTAGTCGACGCCTCATTACCCTTGTCAGATGAGGCTAAAACCGCCATTGTGAACGTAAAGTGAGCGCAAAGGTCGATGAAAAGGACCCGTTTACTGTTGAAACTGATGCCTCTGAGTCAGCGATCTTGACTACTCTCAAGCAGAGCGGCTAGCTGGCCTGTCGCATTCTTCTCCAACCCTGACTTCGTCTGAGAGAAGGTACTGCGCATCAGAGAAAGAAGCCTATGCAATCATTGAATCAGTTAAAAGATGGGGCCAGTTTCTTCTTGGACGCGAGTCTAACCTAATCAATGGTCAGCGTTCAGTCTCCTAGAACAAAATCAAGACGAGATAATGGCCCTTTGGCGTTTGGAACTTATGCCTATATCCCAGAACTCAACCGCTGACGCTCTTTCAAGTGGATTTTTTCCTCTGTCGTTCCCGCTGTTGCTTGTAATATTGCCATCGTGCTCTGCCATTCCAGTGTTGAACGAGTGATGCATTTTGTGCTGACAAGGAATTTTCCCTACACTCTAGAAGAAGTTAGGAGCATTGTATCGGAGTGCGACACCCGCCGCAGACTTAAGCCTCGGTACCATCGTCCAGAGGCAAGAGCTCGTTCGAGCTCTCGGCCATCGATTTCAAGCCCTGCCCCCCCCCCCTTCCTTCATCTTCTCTGATTTCTCTATCTCAGTTGATGAGTTTAGATCGGTGGATGAGGCCGTTGTGTTCTTCTCATGTAACCTCATCCCCGTGGAGCTCAGTACTATTCGTGAACGTCTGGCGTTTTGCACGCCGACCACTTCCGTGGTGGTCAGCCGAGTATGAGTATGAGATGCTTCTCAAACAGAAGCGTTATAACTACATGAGCTATAAACGCCGCTCGAACGATTTCACCGTCGGTAAATTTCGTCGAGCTAGTGCTCGGTTCCGGTATGTTTCGAAGCACGCCCGCGACTCTTCCTGGCGGGCATACGCGTCTTCACTTAACAGAAAAGACCCCTCTAACGGAGGTGTGGAAGCCAGTCAAAAGGATTCGGGGCAAGTTATCACAGGACCCTGCTGACCGCAATTTTCCGGCCAAGTCCTTCGCGATCGCTTTCTCCGCATTCTCTAGTAGGGATGCTGCTCCGCCAGTATCCAATGCACGTCTTGATGTCACTGAAAACCACCAACTGGAGGTGAAGAACCATTCAATGACAAGTTTATAATTCACTGAGTAGCGTTCCGCTCTCGCTTCGTGCGCGGACACCACCCCTGACCTGGACGATGTCCCGTATGCCAGGCTTCGACACCTGGGTGAGCGAGGCATGGCCTTTCTCTTAGATTTGTTCAACAGGATCTGGGCAGAAGGTATCCCCCAGACTCCTGGAGAATGGCTACTGTGCTCGCTTTTTGCAAACCGGGGAGAGATCCCTATACCCCGAACAGTTTCCGCCCAATCTCTCTAATTTCCTGCCTGTGCAAGTTGGTGGAGAAAATGGTAAATGTTAGATTAGCCTTTTTTTCTGGACACCGGAGGCCATCTGTCTCTTCTACACAGTGCGGCTTCCGCAAGTTCCACTCCACGTCGGATGCTCTGCTCCGACTGGAAAATGCCGTCTGCGAAGCCTATGATACCGCATGGCGATACGGTATCATGGAGACTCTCCACACGATGGGGGCGAGGGGACGCCTCCCAATGTTTATATCTGAATTTTTGTGAGATCGTCGATTCCGCGTACGGGTGGGGGGAGCCCTCTCCGGCCCAATGGAGCAGGAAGAGGGTGTCCCGCAGGGAAGTGTCCTCATTGTCACACTCTTTGCCCTGATCATCAACGGCATCACCTCGGTGCTGCCGAAAGATGTTCTCGCTACGCTCTACGTGGACGACCTTTCGATCTTTTGGTGCGGCCCAGATGCCAACTCTGGAGCGTCGACTCCAACAGGCATTGAACCGCGTCTCTCGCTATGCCAAAGCGCACAGGTTTCGGTTTTCCTTGGCCAAGACTAAGGTGGTGCACTTCTGCTGCCGCCATCCACGGCTCCATCCCAATCGGAACTTATTCCTATACAATGTTCGCCTTGAAGTGGTGTTTCGCACTCTTAGCGTCTCTTGTACCCGTGCCATCGACATTCTTCGTCGTTTCGTGACTTTCAGCACTTACGTCGCTGATAGGGCTTCTGTCTTGCTTTTCTAGCGATCTTTTGCTTGTTCGAAGCTTGACTACATTTGTGGCGAGTTTTATGCATCCGCAGCGCAGCGTGTATTGCGGACTGGGGACTCGATCCACCACGTGTCTCCGCCTGGGGACCGATGCCTTCCGCATGTCCCTCATTGAGAGCCTACCTGTCGATGCTGGGGAGATACTACTCGCTCTGCGCCTTACATAGTACATTATGCTTCTGTAGGCGCGAGCCTGGTTCCTTCCTCAGTCGCCAACGGCTGTCACTGCATCCGCGGCCGATCTCAAGAGCTCGGTATAGCTCACGCGCCGGTGGCGCCCCTGGTTCTGCCCAGGATGCTACTTTTCACTTTGTTGCCACACGCACGTTATCTGCCCCAGTACCGGGACGAGCGGAGCCGCTACCGCTTGTCCCTGTAGTCGTCACTGATTCATGCACACAGACTTGGAGACAATAAACTTTGGGGGCGAGGCTGGCCTCCCCTCCACTTTAATTGACTGTTTCTTGCAGGTCGCTTGTTCCTGCGCTGGGGCAGTCGGGCCTACCCTCGACGCAGGAGCGCGCTTCCTTCTTGTTGCCTTTTTGCTTTCTTTTCTTTTTTAATGTCTTTTTTTAGCCTTTGTCCTTTTTTATCTTTGTTATTTACACATTATTTATTTATTAATCTAGCCTAGTAGTAGGTTCTGCTGTGAGTACGGCGACTTATGCCCTAGTAGGTAGTAACCAGATGGGCTCCTTAAAAAAAAATACTGTCCCTCAGTCTCGAATGGCTCTCATTGCATATGCAGCCGCTCTTGATGGTGATTCTTATGCCGCTGTGAGACGCCATTCATACCCTGAGCCGTTCGGGTTTAGGGCTAAGGAAACTGCGAGAGGTCACCATAGCTCTCGAAACCGGTGGTGTCTCTGTTTCTGTCCACTACGCCACCCAGGGAAGTACCACCTTCGACTATTTGTCGTCACGACTCTCGCAAAGCTTCAACATCACTGGGGAGTATTGCGTTCTAACTTTTTAAGAGTACATTACCTGTCATACTGTAGCCTTGCCAGTGTACACTGAAATACGAGGAGGGGGAACAGCCGCCATGCCGTACCCCCCTTGTTTTGAAATTCCAATCTGAGCCTGTTGCAATACTCCGCTTGTACTGGAGATATCGTCCCCTGTTCGGAGCCCGGATTTTTAGTTATACCGACTCACAAAGCGCCCTGAGTACTCTTGTCCCATTGGAAAATTCACACCCCCTGGTTCACGGATTCCGTAACGCCACGGCTGCCTTGAACCGGGCGTATGTCGAGATTATCTTAAAGTTGCGCGCTATTGTGCTGAGACTGTTCCCGTGGACAAATACGTCGCCCGGGCGCTAAAAGCCGCCGACTGGTCTTCACTTCCAGAAGCTGGGAAGTGTTCATTGACGTGCTTCGCTTCCT
The DNA here is from genome assembly GCA_963969495.1 of Ceratothoa steindachneri. Taxonomy (NCBI): domain Eukaryota; kingdom Metazoa; phylum Arthropoda; class Malacostraca; order Isopoda; family Cymothoidae; genus Ceratothoa; species Ceratothoa steindachneri. The sequence goes on along the minus strand of OZ018331.1, from coordinate 39,552,311 downwards.
CCTACTGCTTCGACGGCTTCAGGTCGCTTTATGTTGTCCTCGAATCGGGCACACTCCCTAGACGCACCTTACTGGTACCCTCAGATTTCTCGGTACATTCTTATTAAGTGTCCCAGTCTATGAGGTCTTCTTTCACGTTACTGGTATCGGTACCGGACGAGTGGGGTCATTGGTTCGCTACCGCTTGTCTCCTCTGCTTGGGAAATCTTCGTGTATACCCGATTGTGGACTTTCCTGTTATGGGAGGAGGCTGGCTGCCTCTATTTTATTTAACCTTTTTTATGCTGGGGAGGGGGATCGGCTCCCTCCAACACCGGAACTTTTCTTTTTATTTTGCTTTTTTGTGGGTTGGTTTTATGTTTTCCCTCTTGTTTTTCTTTTTCTCTACTGATTTTCGTTGGGGTTTTTTTTTAACATAAACTAGCCTTCATACTGTTTCATTAGGAAGACTGTATGCCCTTTATGGCATTTGTCAGATGAGACCCCCCCCTCCCCCCATTAATTAAAAAAAGTGTATTGTATGTGCGCCATCGCCCAATTATTGGGCGGAATTGTATTAAGCTTATCTCCTACCCTCCTTTTGCCCCGTAAGGGGCGCGGCGATTTGCCATCCTGGCCGCCGTGCTGACGGGATCCAGCGCTCCGTCCGGCCCCAGCTTAGCCTCTCTTTCTTCCTTCAAAATACTTGTTTCCTCTCTTTTCACACAACCTCTCCCACAACTTTCTCTGGTCAGCCTCTAATTTCACAGGGTAGATGCTGACCTTCCTTTCAGCCAACCGTCCCGCATCGGGGCTGAGGGGGTGGGGGACAAAGTTCCCTAACCCCTGAGCTCCGGTCTGGGGTGGCTGGTTTTTAACAACCTGCTTCATCCCCACCCATACCTTCCACACATCCCTTTTCCTCTCCTCTTCACAATCTATATTTTTTACGCTGTGTCTAAGGTGGAGCCGCCATGCCGATGGACTGCCAGGCCACCAGGCGGGAGGGGTGGTCCCAAATGGCGGCGCCTGGCTCTGCCGGGCTTGTAAGCACCTCTCGCAGTGCGGGCTACTGCGAGAGGTGTGCGCGATTGCATCCCGTGTTTAAAAAAGGGTCACCATGCCCAATGATGAAGATAAAAAAAAAAAAACCCAACCCTCAACTTCCCCTGTTCCATCGACGGAGCCGCCCTCGGGCAGCTCCAGCAAAAAAATGGAGGTCCCCCCCCCCTGTGCTTGCACAGGGGACCCTCCATATTTCTCTAACCGGAGAGGAGGCTTACTCCTCTCCTTCGCCTACGGGGGCAGGGGACTCCCCCTCACCCCCTTCTCTGGAGGTGCTTTCGGGCACCTCCCTTTTCCCAGCGGCAGTCCCCTCTTTTCTTTCCAAGGAGACTGCCAAGAAAGCCAGCAGGCAGCCCTTAGCCAGCCGCTCCCCATCAAAGCGGCTTGGTAGGGCAAACCCCCTTAGGGGGGAGAGGGAAGCCAGGCCCCTTCGGTCGCTTCCCTCAAAAGACCTGCTGGCAAGAATTTTAAACCTTGCTGGGGTCAAGGCCTGTGCCTCCCCACACAAGACTGGCGACACTGCCAAGGGGACCTGCGATGTCCTGGGAGGGGATGGCCAACTGGAGGCCCATCCTGTGATAGACATGGTCCTTGAGGAGACCCAGCCTCAGACGGTAGGGCCTTCCATGGGGGGAAATTCGGGCTCGGCGCCAAGCACCGAACCCGAATCCGCCCCTATGCAAGGTCCTCCTCAAATGGCTGAGGGCTCCGAGGCAGTAAAAGGAGGGGAGGGATATCCTCCGACAGGTGCCCCCACGACAACCAGGACCTTCTCCATTTCGGAGAGGGACCTGGCTGAGGCCGGTCCATCTGGCCTGGGGGCTTCTGCCGGCGGAGGTGAAAAGCGGGTTCATTCCCCGCCCTCCTCTCCAAAAAAGAAAAAGACAAAAAAGACGAAAAAGACTCGGGGCTCCTCTCCACCCGCGGGGGCTGCGGGGACGGATGGGTCTGCTACCACTTTGGTAGGCGACCAAGCCAAGATCGGCACATCCGGCCCCTCTACCCGCTCGTGTGCAGAGCCCCTGACCAAGATTAACACCAAAAGTGCACAGGGCGGAGCCTCGATGACATCGGGGCCCCTCATTCAGAGGTTACCTGGCGTTTTCGAGCCCGCTGCCTTCAAACGCTTCCTCGTTATTCGCTCCACTGATGGCACCAAGTTGTCCAAGGGCAACATGATCCATCAGAGGAGAGGATTAGCTAGTGCAATTGGTAGAGAGCCGAAAGTGACCCGTTCCTCGGACGGGAGCCTTCTGGCGAATGCGGCGAATCCCGCCGAGGCGGCCAAGATATGTGCTCTTCGGACACTTCATGGCACCCCGGCGAGGGTGACACCGCACTCTACCATGAACTTTGTGAAAGGAGTAGTTTATGCGAGGGAACTCGTTGACTACTCCATTGAAGACATCACCCTAGAGCTGGCCGACCATGGGGCGGTCAAGGTCGAACGTGTGATGAAAAAACAGGGAGGGGCTTCGAGACCCACCCCTACACTCTTCGTCACGTTCGACTGTTTCAAGCTCCCTGAGTCGGTGCGTGCTGGTTGGTACCGCTACCGCGTGAAAGCATTCGTGCCACTGCCGCGGCGGTGCTATTACTGTCACCGCTTCGGCCATACGAATCGCTCATGTAGACGTGCAAAGTCGGGGTCACCCGAAGTCTGTGTAAATTGCTCCAAGGTCGCACACGATAAGTCCAAATCGTGTGTGGCCAAGTGTGTCAATTGCGGAGAGCCGCACCCTGCTTCTTCGAAGCAATGTGGTGCATATCTCCTGGAGAAAGAAATCCTGGCCGTTCAGGCCCAGGATAGACTCTCATTCCGCGAGGCTAAGGACTTGGTCCTGGCGCGCCCAGCTCTGCCTGGGACGTCATATGCCTCAGTAGTTCGAAAGGCACCCTCTGCTCCTGGCCCATCCAGGCCAACGAGCACGGTTGTTTCCGCGCCCATTCGGAGCCCTTCTGCGGGCTCTACCCAACCCGGGCGCTCCCCTGGTAAAGCTGGCGGCAAAAAGGGTTCATACCCAGCCCCGGCTAAAACCAGGGCTCCCCCCTCTTCCCCCAGCGTGACCGTTTCCCGCAAGGCGAAACGGCCACGCGCCTCCACCGAGTCGTTAAACTCACAGGAGGCAACACCCCTGAAGATGGTCGCTAGGCCATCTTCAGGGGTTCCTAAAGCTGTCCCCCGAAAGGAGGACAGCAACAAAGGAGCTTCGGCTCCTTCGCCCACACCCCGAGGTGGAGCGAGTGGCTCGGAGACGGTGGTTCCTCGAAAAGAGGCCCCCCCGCCTCCGAAGCCGCATCGCCCGCCTAAGGTTTCGAGGCGGAGGGAGGAAAAGACTCGCATGGCGAGCCCAACCTCCCCCAATAAGTCCTCGAAGGCGACAGCGCCTCCAGCGCTTTGTCCGGCCAACAGCGCCCGGGGTTCTGCCCCCGGGAAGCGTACGGCCATTTTCGTGAGGGTCTTCAATTCGAGGAGGGCACCCGCGTCTCCTCCGAGCTAGGCCTGGAGGGCATATTCCTTCAATGGAATTGCCGTGGACTCCGGGCCAACTGGGAGGAGCTGCGGAGGCTCGCCTCGTCCCGTTCCCCGTTAGCTATTTTTTTGCAGGAGACCATGCTAGGCGTGTGCCCCCTGCCTGCCCTCCCGGGGTATAAGGGTCTTGCGACCCCACCACCGCGGGATGGCCGGGCTGGGGGATGCGCAGTTTACACCCGGCATGATGTCTCCGTTCTTCCTTTCTCTTTAGATACCTCCTTTCAGACAGTGGCTGTGCAGCTGCACCTGGATAGGAGGTATACTATCATTTCTGCGTACATTCCACCGTCAGCTGACTTCGACGTGGGGGACTTCCGCCGCGTCGTGGCACGGTTACCGAGGCCCTATCTCTTGCTTGGAGATCTGAACGGCAGGCATCCTCTCTGGGGAGATTACTCCATAAATCCCAGGGGACAAGTCCTTGCCGATCTGATCGAAGAGCTTGAGATGGGTGTCCTAAACGTGGATGAGTTTACGCATCACTGTCCGAGAACCGCTTCATTTTCTTGCCTTGACCTATCTTTGTGCTCTTCGGATGCACAGCCTGATTTTGATTGGGGGGTGGTCGATGACCTCCATGGTAGTGATCACTTTCCCATTCAAATATCATTTTCAGGGCAACTGCCGCCTGAGAGACCACCTCGGTGGTGCTTGGCGCGGGCGTGGTGGCCTGCATTTCAGGAAATGACTGAATTCTCTATCTCAGTCGAGGAGTTTAGGTCGGTAGATGAGGCCGTTGAGTTCTTCTCCGGCAACCTCATCGCCGTGGGCCTGACTACTATTCCTAGGACGTCTGGCCGTTTTGCACGCCGACCACTCCCATGGTGGTCGGCCGAGTGTGAGACGGCCCTCAAACAGAAGCGTTATGCCTACATGCGCTATAAGCGCCGCCCGAACGATTTCACTGTCGCTGAATTTCGTCGGGCTAGGGCTAGGTTCCGGTATATTTCGAAGCACGCCCGCCGCTCTTCTTGGCGGGCATACGTGTCTTCACTAAACGGGAAGACCCCTTTAGCTGAGGTGTGGAAGCGAGTCAAAAGGATTCGGGGCAAGTTCTCGCAGGACCTCCCTCCCGTTCTCCAGGAGAATGGGACCGCAATCTCGGACCCCGCGTCCGTGGCGGAATCCTTAGCGATCGCTTTCTCCGCATTCTCTAGCCGTGATGCTGCTCCGCCAGCATCCAATGCACGTCGTGATGTCGCGGAAGGCCGCCGGCTGGACTTTACCTCCAGAGGCGGAGAACCCTTCAACGACAAGTTTACTGTGAGTGAGTTGCGTTCCGCTCTCGCTTCGTGCGCGGACACCGCCCATGGTCCGGACGATGTCCCGTACGCCATGCTTCGACACCTGGGTGAGCGAGGCATGGCCTTTCTGTTAGATCTGTTCAACAGGATCTGGGTGGAAGGTCTTCTCCCAGACTCCTGGCGAATCGCTACTGTGCTCGCCTTTCGCAAGCCGGGGAGAGATCACTCTACTCCGACCGGTTTCCGCCCAATCTCTCTAACCTCTTGCGTGTGCAAGTTGATGGAGAAATTGGTAAATGTTAGATTAGCCTATTTCCTGGACAGCGGAGGCCATCTGTCTTCTGCACAGTGCGGCTTCCGTAAGTTTCACTCCACGTCGGATGCTCTGCTCCGACTGGAAAATGCCGTCTGCGAGGCTTTCCTTCGTACACAGCACTACGCCACGGTGTTTTTTGATCTGGAGAAGGCCTATGATACCGCATGGCGATACGGTATCATGGAGACTCTCCACACGATGGGGGCGAGGGGACGCCTCCCAATGTTTATATCTGAATTTTTGCGAGATCGTCGATTCCGCGTACGGGTGGGGGGAGCCCTCTCTGCCCCAAAGGAGCAGGAAGAGGGTGTCCCGCAGGGAAGTGTCCTCAGTGGCACACTCTTTGCCCTGAGCATCAACGGCATCACCTCGGTTCTGCCAGAAGATGTTCTCGCTACGCTCTACGTGGACGACCTTTCGATCTCTTTTGGCGCGGCCCAGATGCCAACTCTGGAGCGTCGACTCCAACAGGCATTGAACCGCGTCTCTCGCTATGCCGAAGCGCACAGGTTTCGGTTTTCTTTGGCCAAGACTAAGGTGGTGCACTTCTGCCGCCATCCACGGCTTCACCCCGACCCAGATTTGCTTCTTAATGGGGTGCGCCTGGATGTGGTTGAGTCGCACCGTTTCCTTGGTCTTGTATTCGACCGACGCCTCACCTGGGAGGCTCATATTCGCAGCCTTAGGGTCTCTTGTACCCGCGCCATGGACATTCTCCGTTCCGTGACGTTCAGCGCTTGGGGCGCTGATAGGGCTACCGCCTTACTTTTTTATCGATCCTTTGTTCGCTCGAAGCTCGACTACGGATGCGAGTTTTATGAATCCGCAGCCGAGCGTTTATTGCGGAAGGTGGATTCAATCCACCACACCGGCCTTTGCCTTGCGACCGGTGCCTTCCGCACTTCCCCCATTGAGAGCCTGTTGGTCGATGCTGGGGAGATGCCACTCGCTCTGCGCCGCGTGCAGTGCATCACTCGCCTGTACGCGCGAGCCCGGCGCCTCCCTCAGTCGCCAACAGCTCTCACTGCATCCGCAGCTGATTTCGATGGTGCCTATGCCGCCGAGAGACGCCAGTCATACCCTAAGCCCTTTGGGTTTAGGGCCAGGAAACTCCTTCGAGAGGTAGATATAGCTATCGGGCCGGTGGTGCCCCTGGTTCTGCCCAGGACGCCACCCTGGAGGGTACCAATTTGGCTATTTGTCGCCACGCCTCTGCTCCCAACGCTTGTACTGCGCCGGGAGTATTGCGTTCGACCTTTTTGGAGCACACATCGTGTCACGCTGGTACCGTGCCAGTTTATACGGATGGCTCCAAGTCCCAAGAGGGGGTCGGCTTCCACGCCGTATCCCCTCTGTTTGAAGTCAGCGGGGCTCTACCAGGCGATGCGTCTGTCTTCACGGCCGAGCTGGTGGCAATACACCACTCGGTACGGGAGATTACGCGACGTGCCCGGTTCGGAGACCGGATTGTGATCTATAGCGACTCATAAAGCGCCCTGAGTGCTCTCGGGGCATTGGAATCTCCGCATCCCCTGGTTCGCGATATCCGTGACGCCACGGTTTTGGCGAGCCGGGCAGATGTCGAGATTATCTTCTGCTGGGTTCCTGGACATGTAGGAATTGCGGGGAATGAGCGCGCCAAAGAGTCCGCGAGGACTCTGCGACCGGACCAGCGTTTCGCTCTTCCTCACACCGACTACATGGCAGGAATACGGGCAGCTCTTCGGACTGCTTGGCAAAGAAGATGGGAGACGGTCGAAGGGAACTTAAAGTTGCGTGCCATTGCGCCGCGACTGTTCCCATGGACCTATCCCCCAATGCCGCGGCGGCTTCAGGTTGCTTTCTGTCGTCTCCGAATCGGACACACTCGTGTGACGCATCGCTATCTGATGGAGTGCTCGCCTGCACCCTATTGCAACGACCTCGTCGTCCCCCAGACTGTTCGGCACATTCTTGTCGAATGTCCCAGTCTGGGTGATCTTCGCGCACGATACCTGTCCCAGTACCGGGATGGGCGGGGTCGCTACCGCCTGTCCCTTGTGCTCGGGACAGATTCGTGCACATTGACTTGTGGACTTGTTGACTTCTTGGGGGAGGCCGGCCTTCTCCCTATTATTTAAGCAAGGTTTGTTTGTTTTTTTGTTTTGTTTTGTTGTTTTTTTTTGGTTTTGTTTTTTGTTTGTTTTTTTCTTTGGTTGCACGCTCCTGCGCCGGGGGGACCTCTCCCCGACGCACCAGCTTGCTTCCTTTTCCCCTTTTGGGGTAGTTTTTTTTTTTTTTCTCTCTTTAATTTTATTTTAAAGTAGCCTAGAACTAGGCCAGTTTTAATACGGCGACTAATGCCCAAGTAGTCAGTCGCCAGATGAGCTCTTTAAAAAAAAAAAAAAAAAAACCCTCCTTTTGAGGGGCTCACCCTTGTCATTGGCATCGTTGCTGCAGCTGACATCCAGTGTATTGTGTGTCCCGTGTGTATCCTCTGCCTGTGTGAGGATCTAAATCTCTATATCTTTTACACATTTCACTCTTTCATTACAGATCTTAAAAACTTTATGTGGGATACGCCCTTGTTTATTTTTGCTTTAAATTCGAATATAAACAAAGGTTCCTTCCTGTGATGGTAGTAAGGCTACCATGAAACCATTCCATCTCTCAATTGAACTTCCGAACACTCTATTGTAGGTGCCATCTTTTGCATGTGACCTTAATGGCTCGACCCCCCTTTTTTGGCCAGAATTTCTTGATATGTGTCGAGATGTTTATCGCCGCCGTTGTTCACCGGTATGCCTTCTCCTACAAGGCTTATGTTGATCCCGATTACATGGGAGCGAACTGTTGTCACGCCTTCCTCCTTATTTGGGATGTTTCTGATGTTCGCTCAGACATACGCGAACATGTCCATATTGTCAGTAAGTGCTTTTTAGTTTTGCTTGCCTTACCCCTGTATTCATGGTTTAGTAAAATGTACTCTTAAGTACTCAAGCTATGGAACTTGGATTCATTTTTTCTTCCCATAATTTCACTCTTAAGAAGTTTTAAAAGCTTTGCAACATAAATCCTCAATTTTTATTTTGGTTTTGAGGAAACTAGAAGTTCGAATTTGGATATTAGAATTAGGAAGAGTCCCTCGACAAATGAGACCGTGATGAATTTCTGTAGGGAAATTGAACGCCGATTCCCACCCTTGGATACAAATTAATAACCCATAGTTTGATGTGGATTTCCTACCACGGGTCCACTCTGGGCCCCATCCCATACGTAAGCACACCCAATGTGCCTTAGTTTAACCCGAAATTAAATGAAATTTATTTGCCTGCCCCCTACCTCTCTTCTACCCCTATGAAAGGCCGCCACGCTCCGGGGTGGTGGCTCAGATTCCTAAGGGAGGAGATATTGTGTGTAGTACGTGGTTGTGTAAGATGAGGGCAGTCGATGCAAGGATTATTCTATGTTTGTATTGTAGTATAGTGGAGTGGCAGGATTACTTGGCCTTTTCTTTGTAGCGATTTCTCTGATTGGTTTAGTAAGGAGGGGGGCCTAGTTTAGGATGTTGTTTGGTGGTACTGTGTTCAATATAGACTGGCTTAAGAAGCCTCCTTTGATAATATTAATAAGAATGCGCCAGTCGGTTTTGAATGAACTTGGAGGTTTGGCAGCATGAGATTCCCGCTTGACAAACAATTTTATCCCTTACTCTCCCTATTTGTTAGTCGCGTGAGCCCGACTCTAGGTGGGGTGGTAACCATTTTACTTTTCAATGAGATTTTGGGGGGCAATAACATCGTAACTATTCTGCCGATTCTAACGAAATTTGAAACCCTTTTGTTGTTTTACATTCTCTTTCGAATGATATAATTGCCAAGGTCCTCCCAAGATTAGTCCGGGACTTATTGAAACTTTCGAAGGTCATAAGTCAGAATAATTGAGAGCACACGACTTATGTCTGTTGACCTTGTGTTGTTAAATTATTGAATGAAAAATTAGCGTCGCCTGTGTTCGATCCTTGGCTTGATACCTGACAACTATCCTAAGGGCTGGAGGAATAGGACTCAATGGAAACTTCACGAACTCTCCGCCCATTGGGCAGATACGCTGATTACTCCCATTCCACCCATCGGCTAAGGAACTTTAAACTCATCATCACAGCCAATCACAACACCGCTATCATTTCCCTACCCGCCTTCACAACATAGCATACCCACTCTCTGCCAGTGGAGTACTAGGTTCGCCCATAGGGTTGGGATACTCATGACACAGAACGACGAAGGGTTCTCTGGTCCCTTGTTGGCTTCAAGACAACGTACCCCTCACCAATGGGACCGGCCCCTGATGCCTTCAGACTCACCAGTGCTTGTCATTCTGATCTTTATGTGCATTACACAATCCGTTCGGGGGGATCTGGCCCACGATGCGAGGGACGGATGGTCTTAACTTACAGGACGCCTTCAAATAACAACCCTCCCCCCCCCACACACACACAGTTTGACGTCGATGCACATCAATGCCTCAGCATAACAGCATGGGTGATTGCGACATCCCTGTATATTGCTCCTAGGAAATAACCCCTCGGGCGCGCCGCTTCCCAGGTTTAGTCGTCTTTTATGACACGCTAGTGGAGGAAGTGGGTACCAAGTACAGGTTTCACCAAGAGTTCGAGCACTGTTAGTTGCTGGTTTTGTGTTTTACTTGTTTCAGGTATGTCGTGAATATGCGTGTCTGGCTCCTGGTGCAATGGCGGCATAGGCGGTGAGGCCAGTGCGTGTTTAGTTTTGGTTAGAGACCGCACCGGAGCCTTGTTAGGGTGACCCATGTGTGACGAGGTGGGTTTGATTTTTCTAGTTTAATATCCGATGGAGTCTTATCGAAGAGGTGATGTCTACTGGGGCGGGGGGTGGAGTTCCTTTTGCGCTTTATGTAGTTGGTCGAAATGAGTGGGTGCTCGAGTTGTAGAGGCATAGGCGAGCGAGGGACGGATATACTGCGTGTAAGTGTGGACGATAGATAGCCCTGATGTTCCTGAGAATGTTCATTTTTGTGTGTGTTTAGTTTTGGTTAGGGACTGCACCGGAGCTTTTCCAGGGCGACCCGTGTGTGTCGAGGTAGGGTTGATATCTGATGGATATCCTTTGTGTTTTTCTTAGTGGTATGGTAGCAGTGCCACTTCAATCTATACAATTCTAGTAATATTCCCTACATTTTCACTACTCTCTATACCAACCTCCTTTCAAACTTATGCCATCGTTGGTTTTACCTTCGTAGTTTTAAATAATAATAATAATTACTTTGGAAAGAGAGCATCTCAACCCCAGCGAGAGTAAGCCTCGTTGGGGGGTGGGGGAGGGGGTAGTCATCAGATTGAAGAAGCCTTATTTGTCTGGATGTTGTGGTGGTTGCTAGGCAACCCAACCACTGGTTGAAAAAACACAATAAATTATGTCCCTAAATGAGATATGCACTGAATGTCTGATGGGAACCCGAAAAATGAGGCTGGCTGGCATCAACGCCACTACACGCATGACCGGACGGAGTCCGTGACAACCCCGCCCATTACCATTATTACGTATTATGCCGGGGAAGTTTCTGATTGCTCGGCTTTGCCGGCTAGCGGCCACTATCAGGATTTAGTCGCCTTTTACGACTCACCGGAAGGAGATGGGCATTTTTCCTGCCGCACATACAGGCGAAATGAAAATTAACCTCTGTTCTGCACTCTTTGGGGCGGTAGAGGGTATTTTTCAGTTGGACCCTACATTTTAGTGAGTGGTGAAAAGCACTGTGACTCCATCCAATGACTTACATACCCGACGTGGCTTAACTTGGTTGTCGATCAGAAGCGGCCTTCCACTGGTCTAGGACGAATAAAATCCTTGTATTTATTCCTAAGGTCAGGGCATGACGAGAAGCTTGAGTTCACGGGGGAAAGTGGGTAAATGGCCTGGAACGGCCAGAGACACCGATGGCAGCCGAGGTGGTGAGCGCACTCGTCTGATTCCTCCCCCAGAGACCCGTGGGCTCGTAGGGAACTTGCCCAACATGAGCCATCGATACATGTCCACGTCGGAATCTGAGCACGACCTTCTCATTGAAGAGGTAAGAGAATGGGACATTGTACTCGATAGCGGGGTTTGAGTACGTGTGTTTTATGCCCCAACTTGTTCCTCGAGGTTAACCATTCAATCCATCCCCAAATTTCGAGTATATTCATATATTCACCTTTTTAACATGATTCTTTAGTATTCCCTCCCTCCCCAAGTTTCGAGTTACTTGTGTCCTTGCCGCCTTTCGCTATTCCATTTTTTTTATTATATTCACCTTTTTAACATCATCTCTATTTGCACCCTCGTACTTTTACCATCAAGTGAAAATCCTGTGTTGGTTACGAAGTTCCTAAAATAAATGGCTACCCAATAACTGTGGGGGGAGGGGGGAATTTATGTTGTCAAATCAACTGTCGTGTCTTCTGATCTCTCCAGGGTGAAGAAGGTAGTGACTTGGAAGACGTGAGAAGAATGTGACACCCCAGTGCCCCTCGCCCTGGCACGATCGTTTAGAGGGTGAATGGCACTTTAAATCCTGAAGAAATATTTGAAAAGCTGACCTAAATGATTGTTACTATAAACTTGATCGAGTCTGAAAAGCTTCAAGTTTCACAATTGTAAATGGAAAACGCGGATGCTTTCAAACTCTGCTCCTCCAGCTCTTTGGTGATATAATTGTTTAAAAAAAGACATCGTGCTAATTCCTAAAATTATAGGGTTTTTTTTCTAGCTATAATGTACCAAAAATAGGGAGGCCGATGTATTTTAGTGTAAATAATCTAATTATAAAATGTGTCTTAAGTTTAGACTATAATTTCCTTTTAGTGACTCTATTTAAATTCTGTACCTGTCGTTTTCACTGACGAATTACGTGTTTGAACGTTCTTCAAGGGTGATTCTTTCCTGAAACACTTATGCAATCAAAATTAGGGGATTTAGATTTTAGAATGATTCCAAAAATCACCCTGCCTTTAGCATCTCTAATGCTGATCTCAATATAGGTCACTTCTACTCTTTTGTGTATAATCGTGTAACTTTTTAATAGGCAAAAGAAAGTATTAACCATTTTCACTTTTTACTTAGTAAATCCTCAGTAAGGAACCACGATATATTTAGAAATAAGCTTGCATCTTTTATTAAATTTGAAATTTATCTTTCACTGTAGTGAGAGGAATATATGCTCCTTGTAGCCCATACATGTAATCACTTTTTTTTTTACTTAAAGGAGTCGACATAGATTAAACATCGGAGCTTGGTGCACATTGCACATGTTTAGAGCACAAAAGAGTTTTATAAATCACTCTTAATATTATTGGACACGTTTTTTGATGAATATAGCAGCATGTAATATGATTAGATTTCATTGTGTTTAGTATAGATTTATAGCAGTAGGTATAGTTCGCAACTGGGAAGCTTTAATAGTGACAAATTTTGTAGTGGGCAGATTATATTTAATCAGCCTGTTTCATTAGGATTAGGCACACGGATAAAAACCTTGTGAACCTTGTATTTATTTATTTTTTTTTAATTAGACTGAAAACTGGTGGTCATTATGACAAGCACATAGATTAATTAAAACTGGTGGTATTTATGACAAGTACATATATTTATCAAACATTAATTTGCATTGCAAAGATCTCTTTACTGTTTGTTAAATAGTTTGTGCCCATAGCATTTAGAGGTTAAAACTTGAAACTACTTAGAAAAGATATGGTTGTAAATTTTCTTCTGGTTTTGATTTGGTTAGATGCCTCGTCTCTAAAGGAAATCAGAAATCATTTAGATAATGACCATTGTCCATTTTTTGATCGCCTCTTTTGTTGGCAGTAGATTCTTTTATCTTTCATTTTTAACTCCAACTTAAGCCAGATGAGCCAATAGTGCAAAAGGGGCTTTGAATCCTTAAATTAATTGTCCATTTTCCACTTTGAGCACACTGAATATATTAGGCGCTTATTCGTTAAACCAGTGGTTTTCAACCTTTTTATGAATCTGGCAGCCGTGTCACCCTAATTATAAAATAATTTACGGATAAATACTTAATTACGTGAAAAACACTTCAAAATTAGCCAGAATTGACATTTAACTTAATTTAATCGAAAATATATAAATCTTACCTTTAAAAGTTTATGGGAAATTTGAGCTGGATGAGTATCACATAATTCTTTAATATTGGGACGTGAAGTTGACAAGGCAGCTCTCGTTTCTTCATTCACTGTCTGCAATCTTCCTCTTTTCGTTGTTTTTATGTTGCACAAAAGCAGAGAAGCTTCAAAATACTTTTAAGCGTCGTTAGTTTTTTTTAGAAGTGTTTGAAATACATATTTTAAAAATGATTTCTCGGTTGCTCTTATGGCACCCTTGGCTCTCGCGGTCCCCCGGTTGAAAACCACTGCATTATATTATACGTGACCGTTTCTAAGTTTTACCATTCAGTTCTAGCCAGTAAATGAAAATAAAGACATTAAATAATAATCAACTGAGCTTATGCTCTCGAGTTGTAGAGTAAAAGGTAAGAATTAGTTGCAGATTGTTTGAAATTTGCCTGGAAATTGTTGTACATCTATAAAATGACAAAATAATTATATAGTGTTAAAGCTTTTAGTTAATACTGGAGATATATGATGCTTTGAAACTATCCAGTCCGGGCAAAAATAGAAGCCTACTTTCATGGTATCCATGCCGTTGCTGCTGCTTAGGCTCGTGTCTCCAGGCCTGCCGCATCGACCTGACGAGGATCTCTAGATTTCCAACATTGGGCCTATCTACAGATTGAGTGTTGTCCATTTTAAATTATGTGCTCTGTGTAGGGTTTAAGGTGGCAGCAAGTGTCTATGTTGGTTAAGCAGATGGTGTTAAGGTTTGGGTGGTGAGCACATCGGTGTCTCGCCAAGGTGGGTCATTTATGTGACGTAGGAAGGTTCACTCTTTTGTGCCTTCAGTTGCTACAGCATCGATGAAATGGCATAGACCGCAAATTACATGGTTCTGTTGTACGTCTGATGGGGATCTAGTTTGGGGGTGGGAGAATAAATACCCTGTAGTATCTTAGTGTATTAGATCTCTTGAGTGTTGTGTGGCAAAACACTACTTCACTAAGGTAGAATTGTTTTTGATTGGGGAAAGGGCTACTTTCTTGGTATGAAGTCCCCCAATAAAAATGGCAAACGAGAAGTGGGGAGCAAATTATTAATAATCCCATGGTCATTGCAGTACATATAAGATAAGAGGGAAAAGTCCAAACATATTGAGATAAAAAGAAAGTATTTTGCATTTTTAGGAAATCCCTCAAAAAAAAAAAAGTATTTCAAAAGTGTAAAGAATTGTGAAAGGCAATTTGGCTTTTGTCTGTCAGACAAAATATATAGATATTCTATAAAGCTTTATTTCGTTATGAAATTAGTTCATTATTAGACCAAAAACCACTTATTAATATCTAATTTTTAAATTTCCCATTCTCTTTTTTTGTTCTTAGAGTAAAATTTTCATTAGGGTTTTGTTTCCATATTTCAATAATTTATATAAATATTCCTAAAGCTAACGGTTAACCTTTGATTTGTGCTTTGATGCTAACCATGAGATTTAAATCGTTCCTTTGATTTAAGATCCTCGGTTAAAATAAATTTAATAAATGTATGCCAGAATTTAAAAGATAAAGCAGTTTTGTTAGCACAATGTGCAGTTGTGGAATGGTGTTTCTGAGACAGTGGAAAATCACGTTTTCTTGAATCTTTTAAAGTGAAAAACAGGTTTGTTTACTTGTTTTTTTCTCTATTTTTTAATGTACCTTGATAATTAGGGCTCAAGACTGGTTATTGGGTGTCAGTGACAGAAGAGGGAAATGATAGAATAAACCACCTTAAATTTAGTTAATGGCAAAGAGTTTCGACCCTGATCCAAGGTATTCAGGAGATTATTATACAAACAAGCCACCACCCCCTTCCCTTTTCCTTCTATGTAGGGGCAATCAAATTTATTCACGATGCCCTCCTGGCACCTTGGTGGTGGCATACTCTTCCCATCAAAGGACCCACTCAAGGGGATTTTATGGGTAACCATGCGGGAGCTGACATCTGGAGGACGCCCTTCCTGCTTTGCATCCTAAACAGGATGCCTGGCTGAGTGGAAACCACACTATTTCGAAGTTGAACCACTTTGATTGTGGCTAATGGTTGGATGTAGTCGCTATTCGGGTCTCCTTCACAATGGCTGTCATGCAACTCCTAGATACCCGTGGTGGCTCCCCCAGACCAGTTGCAAAGTCCCTACCAAATTATTTATATACCTAACACTTTAATTACATCCGTTTTCACCATTTTCTTTACAAATCTCTCCTTATAAACTTTCTTGTCGAGATTCCCGCGTTGGATTACGTTTAGTTTTAAGTTACAACAACCCCTTAAGCGCTAACAATCCTTTTAATTTTGTTATAATATTTAAATGACGGATATTAGTGTTTTTTGCACACACACACACACACACACACACACAAGCTCAACAGTTGCCTGTTGAAGCTTTCGTTAAGTATGAAGTTCCAGGAACTTTTTGGTACCTCTGGAAATATACTCCCGATTGATTATAAGAAATATTTGCACTCAGATTCAATGCCATTCTAGAGAGCAATGAGGCACCAAATAGCTATTTGATCTTCATAAATAGTCAACTATTTCGAGTGGGAGGGTCACTTTTTCTTTGGGATTTTAGAAGTGCTTCATTGAATAATGTTTAGCTTGTGATATTTACATTTTTAAGAGAGAATTGAAGGTCGAAATTGAGTTTGTAATGCTATGCTAACTTGTTAAAACTGCATATATTCCATTATGCTAGCGCGGTATTATTAAGGGAGAGTGTGAATTGGTTATCCTCTGATGTAGCTAATTGCCAATTTCTATTTAATCATTTTTACCCATTCTCCGCTTTAGAGTGTATTTTTAAGTTTTTGTAACCTCTTTAACATATTTATTTCCATCATATAAATAATATGTTCCATTCTTCGTCGCCGCGCCCGATTTGAGTTAGAATTTGAGTAGTCATATGGACCGTTTGAGAGGACGCGCTCAATTCTTTACAGGGACCTTCAAGTTCCTGCTTCTGCAATCTTTAACATTCCCCTTTCTTATTCTATTTAGCCACTTTATTCTACACGTAGTGAAAATGTTCCTCTAACTTCGTCAGGTTCCTTTTTTCCGTCAAATGGCGGTTAGTTGCGTTGAATTCGGGATATCCGACTCGCGCTAAGACGGCACTAAGTCTCCTTCAACTCATTCACTACTTAGTAGTGAACGGAATTAAGTCGGAGATCCTCCTGGATCAAGAAAGGATTGGCGTTGACTAACTAACTTGGAGATTATTTTGAGACTGACGTTTAGGCTAATCACTCGTATTTATCTTTAAATTGGGAAACCTCTCCCAGAAGATGTGACGTATGTTAGAGCCAATCATAGCTGTGAGAAAGGAAGAAAAATGAGATGGAACATAAATTTAAGGGTTGTTTTTTATTGAAATCTAACTCGGCCGTAAATATACGGGATAATTCCTTAAGGCTTTAAATAGAATTCAGCATTCAACGATACCCAGTATTTTCCTTACAAATAAGGCGAGCGCAAACAGTCACTACTTAATTGCTATCTCAACTTTAGGAGAGAATTTTCTTGTATCGTTCTGTGAAAAGTCGCTTCGACTGTAAGATTTATTAAGAAAACTAAGAAAGTCCTCATACTCTATTCTGAGAGGTAGAAAATCTGATGTGGAAGTTATTTTTTTATTAAAATAAATCGTGAAACTACGTCAAATGGATTTTTAAAAATGCGTTAAGAATTTAGGGATATAACATTCAGCCAAATTCATCATATTTGATTTTTTTTTAATTCGCTAAAAATAAATATGTATATATTTAATAAAATCCAATGAATTTCAGATGCTTCCTTTTTCCAATATACTCCCATACTGTAATTTTATTATTATATCCTAGCAGCTAAACAGTAACTTACAGTATTTCTACAGTAATCATGCTATTGCAGCAATTATGCATGTTCTATTAAGGCCATCCTGTACCTCTCCGACAGTAAAAAAAATAAAATCCTGAACTTACCTTAAGGCCATCCTGTACCTCCGATGGTAAAAAAATAAAATCTGGAACTTACCGTAAGGCCATCCTGTACCTCTCCGACAGAAAAAAAATAATAAAATAAAATCCTGAACTTACCTTAAGACTATCTTGTACACGCTCCAGATGCTACGAGTACATACCGTAAATTTTCCCCGTAAGGGGCGCGGTGATTTGCCATCCTGGCCGCCGTGCTGACGGGACTTAGCACCCCGTCCGACCCAAGCTTAGCCTCTTCTTGTTTCAGACAGCGTGTATTTCTCCCCTACATCGTCGCTTTTCATACAACCTCTCCCACAACTTTCTCTGGTCAGCCTCTAATTTAACAGGGTAGATGCTGACCTTCTCAGCCAACCGTCCCGGATCGGAGGGGGAGGGGAGGATAATGTTCCGTAACCCCTGAGCTCCGGTCAGGGGTGGTTGGTTTTTAACAACCTGCTTCATCCCCACCCATACCTTGCTCACTATCCCCTTTCCTTCTCACTTCATCTATCTTTGTTTTTTACGCCTTGTCCAAGGTGGTGGCGCCATGCCGACGGACTGCCAGGCCACCAGGCGGGAGGGGTGGTCCTGAATGGCGGCACCTGGCTCTTCCAGGCTTGTACGCACCCCTCGCAGGGCGGGCTACTGCGAGGGGTGATGAGCTATTGCATCCCGTTGTAAATTTAGGGTCATCATGCCCAATGATGAGAAAACAAAATCTCCCCTTAATTTTGCCTTGTACATCGACGGAGCCGCCCTCGGGCAGCTCCAAAGAAAAATGTTGCCCCCCATCTCCCCTGGGCTTGCACAGGGACCCTCCAAACTTCCCTAACCGGAGAGGAGGCTTACTCTTCTACTACGACTACGGGTGCAGGGGACTCCCCCTTCTCTGGAGGTGCTTTCGGGCACCCTGTTTCCAGCAGCAGTCCCTCCTTTTCTTTCAGAGGGGACTAGCAAGAAAGCCAGCAGGCAGCCCATAGCCGACCGCTTCCCAATGAAGCGGCTCGGTAGGGCAGCCCCCTTAGGGGGAAGAGGGAAGCCAGGACACTTCGTTCGCTTCCCTCAAAAGACCTGCTGGCAAGAATATTGAACCTTGCCGGGGTCAAGGCCTGTGCCTCCCCAGACATGACTAGTGACGCTGCCAACGGGACCTGCGATGTCCTGGGAGGGGATGGCCAACTGGAGGCCCCTCCTGAGATAGACATGGTCCTCGAGGCAACCCAGCCTCAGACGGTAGGGCCTTCCATGGGAGGGAATCCGGGCTCGGCGCCAAGCACCGAACCCGAATCCGCCCCTATGCAAGGTCCTCAAACGACTCGGGTTTCCAAGGCAGTACAAGGAGGGGAGGGATCTCCAACTGGTACCCCTGCGACTACCAGGACCTTCTCCATCTCGGAGAAGGACGTGGCTGAGGCCGGTCCATCTGGCCTAGGGGCTTCTGCCGGCAGAGGGGAGAAGCGGGTTCATTCCCCGCCCTCTGGGTTGTTCCCAGAGAAGCTCTGGCCTTCTCGTGGCGAGGGGGGTCAGCCCTGGGCCTCCTAGGAGACCGATGGTGCTGCTAACAAGACTTTTAACATGCCCCTGTTTTTTTCCTCTATTAAGCTCTTCCACTGCCCTTTATTTACCCCTCTTCCTTCACCTATCTAGTGGCCCTTACTATACGCGACCTCTGCTCGTTTAATGGATTGATTCTGAATTGTTCTTTCATGAAGGTGAAAGAGGCTGGGCATCTCCACCGCCTTCGTCTACTGCATGCCCAAGGAGAAACCCATCTTTGGCCCCTTTTCTCCGTGCGTAGGAGAACTCGGGGCAGCCTCTTATGTTTCAAAAGATGATGTGGTGGATCCGTATCCATTCTCCAAGAGGACATATCGGACGTAACTGATTGTATAGTTGCAGTAGTGCCGGGCCCTTGTAGGCCTCCATGGTGAGGAGCCCCGGGGGAGAATGCGAAGTTTTTTTCTTTTTGCAATGGCTTGCCATAAACCTAAAACCTTCCCTTCTCGTAAGCGTTTTCGGGCCAAACGTTCCTTAGCTCCCCTTTCAGCCTTCCCTCGCTCGCTGGACCCCTTTTCAACGAAGTAGACCCAGATCTAGATTATGCTCTCTTTTTTGTCACGAATTCATCATCCGACATCCCACTTGCAAAAGTCGATGTGCTTGACGTCAATGAATCGAGTCCCGCTCTGGTGAACCCCGCCGGATGTGGTCAAGAGGTAGTGGTGATGTCGTAGTCGAGGTGTCATCCCACTCTCAACACAACCTTGTGCGAAATCTATCTTCGATAGCTGAAATTCCAATAACTGTCTCGCCCCATCCGCGTCAGAATTTTGTCAAAGGTGTCGTCCGTTCAAACGAACTAAGGGTCTACAACCCCACCCGCCTTGAGAGTAAGCTTAGTACCCAACGTGTCTCACACGTACACAGGGTAACTAAAACATTAGGCTCCACTAAAGTCCCAACCGCCACACTGATTTTAACATTCGAACGACAAGATCTGCCGCAGTATATTAAAGCTGGGTACCTTCGTGTCCCGGTAAGCCCCTACATCGAACTACCAGACGCTGCTTCAATTGCAATCAATTTGGACATGGTTGGCCGTGTCTGTCGGCACCCTCGCTCCTGCGTGAATTGTAGCTCTGACTACCATGGCCTCGAATGCACCTAAACAACTCGCTGTGCCAACTGCGGAGGTATTCACAGTGCTGCGTCAAAACTCTGCTCTATATTTTTATATGAAAAGGAAGTTCTCGCTTTGCGTGACTCCCTACGTCTAGATATAAGAGAGGCCCGCCAGCGTGCCCGAGCACAAACCTCGCCACTCGGCCGGCTCTTCTCTGACGTTTTACGTGACGCTGGACGAAACCGACCATCACGCGTGAGTTCCGACCAGCCTGAAGCACTTCACCCTAGATCTACTCGCAGCGTCGAAAACATTCAGAATATGCAGTCGAAGCATCGCTCTCACACCGAGATAACCAATGTAGCCCCCCTCTCTTCAGCAGCTCTAGCTAGGAGATACGCTCAGGGTGAGACACTTGAAGACACCAGACGCTGTTTGAAAGAATCCTCAACATCGACCAGTGAAGGTTCATCCACCCGGCCTTGAGACCCAAAGCCCAGTGGTAAGAGGAAGGATTCCTCATCTGGGTTATCGACCACCAATAAGCGGACAGCCTCTGGAGCTGACTCGGCCGAACCCCGAGAATCTTCAATGAACTCCTTTCCTATGGGTGAACATTCTATGCCCTTAAGTCCGTCCCGCCCTTCACATAACTTAGCCCCATCCTGATCCAAATGATGGCAGATATACACCGAGCTCCACACACCTCGCTCAGATCACCTGTTCGTTCCGCTCACCCTTCAACCCAAGATCCGATGGAAGCAGTTGATACTCCAACATCACTAATCGCGGCGGGTGGACCAACTCCTCAGACACCGAAAATACCCTTAACCCATGAATCCGGATCTACCGGCCAAAAATTCCTTCTTGATCTTCCTTTTCCGCCAGGTTGTGAGCCCTAATTACAATCAAGGGCCTCGGTCGGTTCTCCAAAACCTACGAAAAAAGCCCCAGTTACTGCTCCATCTAGGATCTCTTTCCCTGTAAAAGCAGGCTCCTCAAAATCAGCTCTTCGTCTCCCAAGCTCTTTGGGACGAACCTCAAATACAATATCGGCCTCAAAAGAGAAAAAGATATCCACAGTGGTACCTAATCGTCACACATATCTTCCATTTTACAATGGAATTGTCAAGGAGTTCTTCCAAAGTGGGAAGAACTCAAAATTCTTTTGACGACTATCCACCCAGGTGTTATTTGTCTTCAGGAGAATAAACTGGGCATACGGCCCTTTCCGCCGGTACCCGGCTTTCTCACTTTCAACTCTATTGCTCCTGCTGGAAGCCCCTCTCATGGGGGAGTGTCAATCATGGTATCTTCATCCCACCATGTTTCTCCCATTTCCCTACATACTACCCTCCAAGCTGTTGCCATGAGGGTTTTTCTTACTAAGATTTTTACCGTTTGATCTATTTACCTACCCCCTTGTTTATCATTGTCAAGACCCGACCTTTTAGAATTTATAGACCAGTTGTGCTCCCCATTCTTATTACTAGGAGATTTTAACGCCCGTCGCCCATACTGGGGTGACATCACTCGAAATGCCAAAGGCAGTGTTTTAGAGTCTCTTTTATTATCTGACTTTCTTTGTGTCTTAAATACTGGCGATTTTACCTCTTATCATGTCCAGACTGATTCTTTTAGCTGTGTTGACCTGTCTGTTTGTTCCCCTGATTGTTTCACGGAATTTCGATGGTCAATTCTTGACGATCTCCATGGGAGTGACCACTTCCCTATGTCTTGTCGGCCCTTCAAGTTAGCCCTCCTACAACCATGTCCCTTAAGTGGGACTTAGGTCATGCAGATTGGGAAGGTTTCCAAGAGGCGTCCTTCACAAATGCATCCTTGGGGAACTTCAATGGAGTGGACGCGGCAGTAGAATACTTTACATCGACTATCTACAATGCAGCAACACAGACCACCCTACGGAGGCGACCTGCCACGGGCCGCTCAACCGTGCCCTGGTGACCTCGACTTGTGCAACAGCTATCAAAAATTACAAGTTAGCCCATGCCTGATTCCGAAAGAACCCAACTTTGTGCAACAAGGTCGACCGAAGCCAAGCTCATGTGCTTCGCCAAAGAACCCTTCGTCAGGCTCGCCAAAATTCATGGCGCAGATACGTTTCATCAATTTCCTCTCTGACACCTACTGCTGAGACCTGGAAGAGGATTAATAAGATCAGGAGCCGTTATGCTAATCATCATGCCCCCACACTCAACTTAGACGGTCCCTTGGAGAATTACGGCCTGGCGGTCAGCAATGCTTTTGCTGACCACTTCCGTGCCGTCAGCAGTGTCAGCCGTTACGATAAGGCTTTTCAATCCTACAAATCGAAGGAAGAATCTCATTCTCTCAACT
This sequence comes from Ceratothoa steindachneri, assembly GCA_963969495.1. Lineage (NCBI taxonomy): Eukaryota > Metazoa > Arthropoda > Malacostraca > Isopoda > Cymothoidae > Ceratothoa > Ceratothoa steindachneri. The sequence continues at coordinate 39,530,067 of OZ018331.1, read as the reverse complement.
TCACAACAAAATCTAACCTTCCGTATAACGCTCTATTCGGCATCCATGAGCTGCAAAGCGCTTTGTTCCTCTGCAGGTCTACTTTCCCTGGCCTTGATGAGATTCATTTCGATATGTTTCGGCACCTACATCCACATTCTACTCTCTTCCTACTTGATTTGTACAACCTTATATGGGTGAAGGGTTTTTACCCGTCATCATGGCGCATTGGGATCATCCTTTCCTTTGTCAAACCAGGCAGGGATGGGTTGGATGCAGATCACTACCGCCCTATAGCTCTCACCAGTTGTTTGAGTAAGTTGCTGGAAAAAATGATATTGGAGCGCCTAAACTGGTTCCTAGAAACCAATTACCTTCTCTCTCCATTTCAATGTGGCTTCCGCAAAGGTCATAGTACCCTTGACCTACTAGTACGTTTCGAGGGATCGGTCCGGAAAGCTTTCTCATTAAAGCACCGAGTCCTGGCCAAATTTTCGATATTGAGAAAGCCTACGACACAACATGGGGATACGGCATCTTGAAGCAGTTATACGTCTAGGGGATGAAAGGCCTTTCACCTTCACTTATTCAAAGTTTTTTAGCAGATCGATCCTTCAAGGTACGTGTTGGAGACGCATACTCTGACCTGCAACCCCAAGAGGAGGGAGTTCCTCAGGTCTGTGTTTTAAGTGTCTTATGTTTTATAATTGCCATCAATGATATTATTTCGTCTCTCCCAAAGGGTGTATCGGCAACTCTGTTTGTCGATGATTTAGCACTATACTGTTCCTCACCTCGCCTTCCATCAGCAGCGTGGCGACTACAACTGGCGGTTGATGCTGTATCCAAAAGGGCACAACTTAAGGGATTCCGCTTTTCCACGTACAAAACAAAAAGCAATGTATTTCCACCGAGGCAGAGGGGTTCTTCCGCCATCTATCTCCCTACAAGGCGAAGATATAGAGTTTGTCTCCGAGAATTGGTTCCTTGGCGTAACTCTCGATCCAAAATTATCCTGGTTACCACACCTACGCCGACTTCGAACAGGCTGTCTGCGGGCTCTAGACATTTTGAAAGTCCTCTCACACACTTCGTGGGGCAGTGACCGACAAACATTGTGGACATTATACACAGCCCTCGTCCAATCCAAATTGGATTATGGCTGTCAAATTTACTCATCGGCTTCCCCTTCAACCCTTAAAAGGCTGAACCCCATTCGAAACCTCGGAGTTCGCCTTTCTATGGAGCCTTCCGTACTTCTCCTGTCCACAGCCTTTACTGCGAGAGCGGGGTACTTCCTCTGCCCTAACATAGACTTCAAATCTGCATGCGATACCTCTGCCGAGTATAGCAAGCCCCTGTATCAGAGGTCTACAGATTCCTGTATGCTGCCGAATCAATGGTGGCATATGATAAGTTGCCATCTTTACCCTGCCCTTTGAACCTTCGCATAGGAGATCATCTCTCTAACCTGGGTGCTCCAAGGGTCCTTACCCTTCCATCCTTACTGACCCCTAGTTGGCTTGCTCCTCTCCCCACAGTATGTACCAACATGTGGAGCCTGGAGAAGTCCTCCATGGACCTTCGCATCATTAAGAACCTGTTCTTAGAGCATTCGATCTCCCACAAACAATGCTGCCCACTATACACTGATGGCTCTAAGTCAGACAGTGGCGTGGGTGCCGCAGCTATCAACTCAGGAGGAGAATTTCTAACTCTATCTTTGCCGCCAGCAGCACCCATTTTTACCGCTGAACTTTCAGCAATCCTTTTAGCCTTTAGACTCATCCATTTTACCTTTTAGTGATTTTGTCATTTTTTCCGACACAAGGAGTGTCTCACAGTCAATTAGATCTTTTAATACATCCCATCCCCTAGTCACAGAAATTTGCAACTGGCTGATCCAAAATGCATCCCGATATGGAATTATTTTTTGCTGGGTCCCTGGGCATGTGGGGGTCCTGAGCAACGAGAAGGCTGGCCCACTCAGCACATTTTGTGTCCTCTGAGAACTCGGCGCTGCCTTTTAGGGACTACTTTCCTTCAATAAGAAAGTATATTTTTTAAATGTGGCAGAATGAATGGGATGACTGTTCACCATCCAAACTATACAAAATTAAAAATTCTATTAGCTCTTGGCCCGGCGAATCCCGCCGAGGCGGCCAAGATAAGTGCTCTTCGGACACTTCATGGCACCCCGGTGAGTGTGACGCCGCGCTCTACCATCAACTTTGTGAAAGGAGTAGTTTATGCGATGGAACTCGTTGACTATGCCATAGAGAACATCACCCTAGAGCTGACCTACCACAGGGCAGTCAAGGTCGAACGTGTGATGAGAAAACAGAGAGGGGCCTCGAGACCCACCCCTACACTCTTTGTCACGTTCGACTGGGACAAGCTCACTGAGTCGGTGCGTGCCGGTTGGTACCGCTACCGCGTAAAGGTATTCGTGCCACTGCCGCGGCGGTGCTATTACTGTCACCGCTTCGTCCATACGAATAATTCTTGTAGACGTGCAAAGTCGGGGTCACCCGAAGTCTGTGTAAATTGCTCCAAGGCCGCACACGATAAGTCTAAATAGTGTGTGGCCAATTGTGTTAATTGCGGAGAGCCGCACCCCGCTTCTTCGAAGCAATGTGGTGCATATCTCCTTGAGAAAGAAATCCTGGCCGTTCAGGCCCAGGATTGACTTAGTCCTGGCGCGCCTGACTCTGCCTGGGACGTATTATGACTCAATGGTTAGAAAGGCTTCCTCTGCTCCTGGCCTATCCAGGCCAACTAGGACGGTTGTCTCCGCACCCATTTGGAGCCCCTTTTGCAGGTTCTACTCAACCCGGGCGGTCTCCTGATAAAGCTGGCAGCACAAAGGGTTCACACCCAGCCCTGGATAAAAGCACAGCTTCCCCCAGCTTGACCGTTTCCCGGGAAAAGAGGGCCCCCCACCTCCGAAACCGCAACGCCCGCCTAAGGTTTCGAGGTGGAAGGAGGAAAAGACTCGCATGGCGAGCCCAACCTCGCACAATAAGTTAAAGGCGACAGTGCCTTCTGCGCTTTGTCCGGCCAACAGCGCCCAGGGTTCTGACCCCGGGAAGCGTACGGCCATTCCCGTGTGGGTCTTCTGTTCGAAGAGGGCCCCCGCGTCTCCTCCGGGCTAGGCCAGAAGGGCATATTCCTTCAATGGAATTGCCGTGGACTCCGGGCCGACTGGGAGGAGCTGCAGAGGCTCGTCTTGTCCCGTTCCCCGTTCGCTATTTTTCTGCAGGAGACCATGCTAGGCGCGTGCCCCCTGCCCGCCCTCCCAGGGTATAAGGGTCTTGCGACCCCACCACCGCGGGATGGCCGGGCTGGGGGACGCCAGGTTTACACCCGGCATGATGTCTGCGTTCTTCCTTTCACTTTAGATACCTCCTTTCAGCCAATGGCTGTGCAGCTTCACCTGGATAGGAGGTATACTATCATTTCTGCGTACATTCCACCGTCAGCTGACTTCGAAGCGGGGGACTTCCGCCGCGTCGTGGCACGGTTGCCGAGGCCCTTTCTCTTGCTTGGAGATCTAAACAGCAGGCATCCTCTCTGAGGAGATACTCAATAAATCCCAGTGCGCCCTCTGCTCCTAGCCCATCCAGGCCAACGAGCACGGTTGTTTCCGCACCCATTTGGAGCCCCTTTTGCAGGTTCTACTCTCCTCGGGCAGTCCACTGGTAAAGCTGGCAGCACAAAGCGTTCACACCCAGCACCGGATAAAAGCACAGCTTCCCCCAGCTTGACCGTTTCCCGGGAAAAGAGGGTCTCCCGCCTCCGAAACCGCGACGCCCGCCTAAGGTTTCGAGGAGGAAGGAGGCAAAAACTCACATGGCGAGCCCAACCTCGCCAAATAAGTCAAAGGCGACAGCGCCTTCTGCGCTTTGTTCGGCCAACAGTGCCCGGGGTTCTGTCTCTGGGAAGAGTACGGCCATTCCAGTGTGGGTCTTCTGTTCGAAGAGGGCCCCCGCGTCTCCTCCGAGCTAGGCCTGGAGGGCATATTCCTTCAATGGAATTGCCGTGGACTCGGGGCCAACTGGGAGGAGCTGCGTAGGCTCGTCTTGTCCCGTTCCCCGTTCGCTATTTTTCTGCAGGATACCATGCTAAGCGCGTGCCCCCTGCCCACCCTACCATGGTATAAGGGTCTTGCGACCCCACCACCACGAGATGGCCGGGCTGGGGCGTGCGAAGTTTACACCCGGCATGATGTCTTCGTTCTTCCTTTCACTTTAGATACCTCCTTTCAGGCAGTGGCTGTGCAGCTTCACCTTGATAGGAGGTATACTATTATTTCTGCGTACATTCCACCGTCAGCTGACTTCGACGCGGGGGACTTCCGCCGCGTCGTGGCATGGTTGCCGAGGCCCTTTCTCTTGCTTGGAGATCTGAACAGCAGGCATCCTCTCTGGGTAGATTACTCCATAAATCCCAGGGGACCAGGCTGTTCCGATCTGATTGAAGAGCTTGAGATAGGTGTCCTAAATGTGAATGAATTTACGCATCACTGCCCGAGAACCGCTTCATTTTCTTGCCTTGATCTATCTTTGTGCTCTTCGGATGCACAGCCTGATTTTGATTGGGGGTGGTCGATGACCTCCATGGTAGTGATCACTTTTCCATTCAAATATCATTTTCAGGGCAACTGCCGCCTGAGAGCCCACCTCGGTGGTGCTTGGCGCGGGTACGGTGGCCTGCATTTAAGGAAATGACTGAATTCTCTATCTCAGTCGAGGAGTTTAGGTCGGTAGATGAGGCCCTTGAGTTCTCAGGTAACCTCATTGCCGCGGGCCTGACTACTATTCCCAGGACGTCTGGCCGTTCTGCACGCTGACCACTCCCGTGGTGGTCGGCCATCTAACAGAAATGTTATGCCTACATGCGCTATAAGCGCCGCCCGAACGATTTACCTGTCGCTGAATTTCGTAGGGCTAGGTTCATTTATATTTCGAATCACGCCCGCCTCTCTTCTTGGCGGGCATACGTGTCTACACTCACCGGGAAGACCTCTCTGGCAGAGGTGGGAAGGCGAGTCAAAAGGGTTCAGGGCAAGTTCTCGCAGGACCCTCATCCCGTTCTCCAAGAGCTACAAGGAAAATAAGTACCCTAGAAGACATTACGGTCCATACAAGGAGGGCACTTTTGGCGCAATCTTCGAAAGTGTCCGTTGGCAACCTCGAAAATCACTCGCGAGGATCTTAACGGAGATTTCGCAAGACTTTATCTAGTCTTAACTTGAACTGGTCAACAGATTCACTGTTGACAACTTCTGTCGGCAGTGCATTTCAACTACCGCAGATATTGTTAATGAAGAATTTTCCACACAGGTCACGGTGGAATCGCTTCAGTTCAAGTTTAAAGCCGTGATTTCTTGTTCTTCCCTCATGAGCTGGAAAATATCCCCATAGTCCAGCCTGTCGAAGCTTCGAAGTATTTTAAACACTTCGATAAGCTGACCACGTAGTCTCCGGGTCTCCAGCGAGAACATATCTAATTCCCTAAATCTATCTTCATAACTTTTATGTCTGATAGAGAGAATCAGTTTGGTTGCCCTTCCTTGCACGCGTTCCAACCTCGCGATGTCCTTTCAAAATGAAGGACTCCAAAATTGTACGGCATACTCCAGGTGCGGTCGGACGAGGGAGTTGTGCAGACACAGTACTATCTCCTTGTTCCGATATCCAAACTGGGGCTTTATATACCCTAACATCTTTTGGGCTTTCTTCTCTACCTCAATACACTGTTTCAAGAACTTGAGGTCACTCATGATAGTTAAACCCAAGTCCTTCTCAGTGTCGGTGGATTCAAGAGCAGTGCCCTTGAGGATATAGGGTGATTGAGGATTTTGGTGGCCGATATGCATCACTTGGCATTTGTTAACGTTGAAAGGCATTTGCCACGTATCAGACCACTCCCCAATCTTTCGAAGATCATCTTGCAGGTCGGCAGTATTTCCATCCTTTGCAACGTTCATACCAAGCTTGGTATCGTCGGCAAATTTAGAAATCTTGGCTACCATGTCGTTGACGTAGATGATGAATAGTAGTCTTCCGAGGACAGAACCTTGAGGCATTCCGCTAGTAACGGGCACCCACTCAGAAGCCTGTCCATTTACCACCACCCGTTGCCGTCTGCCACTTAGCCAGTTCTCTATCCAGCCGGCTACTTTTCCGTCTATGCCCAGCACTCGCACTTTCCGGAGAAGGCGGTGGTGTGGTACCATATCAAAGGCTTTCTGAAAGTCTAAGTAGAACACATCCACCGCCTTGTCCCGATCGTGCTCACTGAAGACGAAGTGGAAGAATCCCACAAGGTTCCTCAGGCATGATCGTTGCCTTCGGAAGCCGTGCTGGGAACTCCTTAGTAGCAGCTTTGACTCAAAATGCGACGTCATTTTGTCCACCATCATGCTTTCCATGAGTTTACCGACTATCGAGGTCAGACTGATAGGTCGGTAGTTCGACGGTTGGCTACGTTCTTCTTGAAGATAAGAATCACCTCCGCTTCACGCCAGTCTCTAGGAACGCATTCGGTCCGGATTGACATGTTGAAGATTGCGCTCAGGTGTCCTGACACTTGATCGCGCACTTCTTTCAACACTTTAGGTAGAAACCCATCTGGGCTAGGTGACTTATTCGTCATTAGGTCAGTGATCTTCTTTTTCATTTCTCCTTCGGTGAAGTCCAAATCCTCCAACTTTTCCCCCGAGTAGGAATCCGTCGGGTGAGGGATGAAGCCACACTCTTCAGTAAACACTGAAGAGAAGTAGTCGTCGAAGAGGTTAGCATTTTCTGCATCTGAGTGCTTTAATGTCCCCTCCTCGTTCCTCAAAGGCAAAATCGTTCGACAGATTGGTTTACGGCTGCTCACATATCTAAAAAACTCCTTGGGATTCTCTTTACAGAGTCTCGCCACTCGGAGTTTCTCAGACCGCTTAGCCGCCCTTATGCTGGACTTCACTCTTCTGGCTAGCCTCCGGTATTCGTCAAAGTCACCCGAGATCTTCGATTGCCGGTACACATTTCTCTTCTTCCTAAGCAGTTGGCTGATTTCTCGATTAAACCACTTTGGTTGAACAGAAGACCGACGGGGACATTTCAGAGGGATGAAACGAGATTGAAGACTCATGAATGTGGTTTTGAAACTGTTCCACGAGTCTTCAACAACATTGCTCACTTCTAGCCTCGCGTCAGTCAGTCCAGCGTGTAGACCTGCAAAGTTTGCTCTACTCAAATCAAATTTCCTCGATTTACTAGTAGCAGGCTCTGCCTTGGGGACTTTGACTACAAATCTAATTAGTCGGTGGTCATTGTCACCGAGCTCTTCGCCAACAGAGAGGTCCTCAAGGATGTCATCCTCGGAGGTGAAAACCAAGTCGAGGATATTGTCTCCTCTCGTTGGCTCTCTTACCTATTGAGTCGGAACTCGTTGTTCGCGAACTCCAGGAGTAGTGCGTTCTTGCCACGGGTTTCCTGGTTTCCAAGTCAACTTGTGCGTTGAAATACCCCATGACGATACACACTCTGTCTTTTACAAGTTCTCCTAGTAGCTGGTACAGATCTCTGTCCTTTTCAACGAGTTGGGCAGGAGGTTTATAAAGCACCAAGGTCCTGTATTTGGCAGGACCTATCTCTAGGTCAACACCTAGTAGTTCATGGTCGGATACGATGTTGCAATCCGTCGAGTTGAGAGTATTCTAGACATACAACATCACACCGCAACCCTCTCTGTCTGGCTTATCTTTCAGGAAGAGCTGGTAACCGGGAATCGTGAATTCACCTTCAAAATCTCAGCTTATGGTTTTTATCCATGACTCCGTTATGGCCACCATCTCAGGTTCCTCTGTTGCTACGAGGCCACTGAGCTCAAGAAACTTATTCCTGATTGACCTCGCATTGAACAGAAGAATTTTGAGGGAGTCTCCCAGTGTAGGACTCCCTACGCTCTTCCGTTTCCCAGCTTCTTTTGTGTGGCAGTACCCCCTCTTTGCCACATCTAAGAACGTCGTTCCAGGAGTGACACGGGCATAATGTCTTACGTCCGCCTTCACTATGGGTCGGACGTTCCTTTGCGTCCGCTCTACATCCTGGATTAAGTTACAGAGTACAGCCTTTCCCTTGAATTAAAGGTGCACTCCGTCCCTTCGTTAGAGGTCGTTTCGACCATAAAAGGTGTGGTAAAGGTCCAGAAAAAAAGCCCCTCTTCTGCCGTACAGAGGTCGGCCAGGCGCTGGTTCAAGGTCACGTTCCTTGAGTGAGCTGTCCGGCTATGACCTCTTCTTGGGAGCATCCCTAAAACGACCCATCTGCGAGTTCTCAATCCGCAGTCGTCCACGGCTCCCATGACCGTGCTGAGAATTTTCTCCCTGGGGCCTATTTTGCCTCCTCGGAAGTAGAGGCCATTTCCACTCACCATCAGGGCAACGACTGAATTCTTGGAGATCTGAGATTTCTCAGCCTCTACCCTGATGTCGTGGTCTTCCTGTCCTGGCTGGCAGCATACCTTCACACTAGTGCGAAGGCGGGCCGCTAGCAGGGGCTGCAAACATCGTGCTTGGGAATCGCCCACATGGGTAACCCTCGGAAATTTCCGTGCAGAGGTTTGAGGCTTTCCTTCTGGAAACGAACTCTCGGTTCCCTCTTTCCTCTCTATCTTATTTTTCTTGTCCTTCTTTTTCTTATTCATCTTTTCCCCAATATCTTCCTTTGTTATATACTCTTCTGTTTTTATCTTTTCTTCTTCTGCTTCTACTTTATCTTCTGCTTCAACTTTATCTTCTGTTTCAACTTCTTTTCCCGTTTCTTTCCCTTCTTTTTCTTTGAGGGTTTATCCGTAGCATGCGGATCTAGCTCTGGGGGTAATAGTGCAGATGCAGTGTTTACTACAGGGCTTGACGTTAACTCTGCTATTCTGAGGTCTAGCCTCCAAATCAGTCCCACGTGTTCCAATTCCAGGCTGTTTATTTTCTCCTGCAACTTCCTAGACCTTTCCTCGGAAAAGAATGGGACCGCAATCTCGGACCAGCGTCCGTGGCGGAATCCTTCGCGACCATCTTCTCCGTATTCTCTAGTCGGGATGCTGCTCCGCCAGCAAGGAGCTCTTAAAAAAAAAATGCTCCGCCAGCATTCAATGCACGCTGTGATGTCGCGGAAGGCCGCCGGCTGGACTTTGCCCCTAGAGGCGGAAAACCCTTCAACGACAGGTTTACTGTGAGTGAGTTTCGTTCCGCTCTTGCTTCGTGCCCGGACACCGCCCAAGGTCTGGACGATGTCCCGTACGCCATGCTTCGACACCTGGGTGAGCGAGGCTTGGCCTTTCTGTTAGATTTGTTCAACAGGATCTGGGTAGAGGGTCTCCTCCCAGATTCCTGGCGAATCGCTACTGTGCTCGCCTCCGGCAGGTTTCCGCCCAATCTCTCTAACCTCTCGCGTGTGCAAGTTGATGGAGAAATTGGTAAATGTTAGATTAGCCTTTTTCCTGGATAGCGGAGGCCATCTGTCTTGTGCAGTGTGGCTTCCGCAAGTTCTGCTCCGACTGGAAAATGCCGTCTGCGGGGTCTTTATTCGTCGAAAGCACTACGCCACGGTGTTTTTCGATCTGGAGAAGGCCTATGATACCGCATGGCGATACAGTATCATAGAGACTCTCCACACGATGAGGGCGAGGGGACCCCTCCCAATGTTTATATCTGAATTTTTGCGAGATCGTCGATTCCACGTACGGGTGGGGGGAGCCCTCTCCGGCCTAAAAGAGCAGGAAGAGGGTGTCCCGCAGGGAAGTGTCCTCAGTGTCACTCTCTTTGCCCTGAGCATCAACGGCATCACCTCAGTGCTGCCGGAAGATGTTCTCGCTACGCTCTACGTGGACGACCTTGGGATCTCTTTGGGCGCGACCCAGATGGCAACTCTAGAGCGTCGACTACAACAGGCATTGAACCGCGTCTCTCGCTATGCCGAAACGCACAGTTTCGGTTTTCCTTGGCCAAGACTGAGCTGGTGCACTTCTGCCGCCATCCACGGCTCCACCCAGACCCAGACTTGTTTCTTAATGAGGTACGCCTGGAAGTGGTTGAATCCCACCGTTTCCTTGGTCTTGGATTTGACCGACGCCTCACCCGTCTCATATTCGCAGCCTTAGGGTCTCTTGTACCCGCGCCATCGATATTCTCCGTTACGTGACGTTCAGCGCTCGACTACGGATGCGAGTTTGATGCATCCGCAGCCGTGCGTTTATTGTGGAAGGTGGACTTGATCCACCACACTGGCCTTCGCCTTGCGACCGGTGCCTTCCGCACTTCCCAAAATGAGAGCCTACTAGTCGATGCTGGGGAGATGCCACTCGCTCTACGCCGTCTACAGTGAATCATTCCCCTGTACGCGCAAGCCCGGTGCCTCCCTCATTCGCCAACAGCTCTCACTGCATTCGCAGCCGATTCTCTCTACTACAACACTTGAATGACCTTAGTTTACTGGGGAATTGCGACGCTTCTTTCTTTTCAACCGATCTTTGGTGACCATCAGATTCCTAGTAGGATCTCAGGGTACTTTCCTTTCCTTCGATACAGAATCCCGATGGGGAGCGAGTAGGATAAGATAGCCAGATTCCAGTCTTGACTGTTTTGTCGAGATGTAAGTCCTTTAATCATATCTATGGATCACTTTGCGTGCTGTGCCAGTGGACATTTTGTGGTCCCAATCTATTCGTTGCTGAACACGAACGATTAAGAATCGCGAGACCTCTCGGTTCCTTTAAGGCTATTTTATACATATTTTTACCTCTCGTAAGTTCATCCTCTTCAAAACATTTCTGGTGATGCTTTCGTTTGTTCCCACCTAACTATCGCTTCATTTTTTTTTTAACCTTAGTTTCATTGTTTCCTTTCATTTACAGAATTGAAACCCGTAGAACTGGTTTCTTGTAACCTTTCCGATGTCAGAGGCATTACCCTAAAGGATTTCAAAGAGTCCTTGAAGAAGGTCAGGAAATCTGTTCCCGAAGCCTCTCTCACTCAGTACGAAAAGTGGAATGCCCAGTTCGATGACGTCTCTACTTAGATCTTTTACCCTCCCCCGCCCTTCATGTCCATTTCCGAATTCACTTGAAACTTATTTTTATGGTCTTAGGACAATAAAATCACAACCTATGTAAGAATTTATGCGTTAATTTGAGACGAACATTCCCCCCGCCCCCTGATTATTACCATTCACTATAATGACTACCACTTTAAAGCATCACTAGTCGTTATAAAATATAAGCTAAAAGTACTCGTTCTCATCCATTATTGTAGTAATTCTTAGTTGTTACTAATTCTATATCAAATTGAATTTGAATTGAATGTAGCAACCTTTCAATATTCACATATGCAAACCGAGGTTTTCATTTTTGTGTACGACACAAGAGGCCACTGCCTGCCATTCATCACCAGCACAATAAATCTTTGTGATGAAGTTATTTACATTTTCTAATATTCTTTTTTAAAGCATAAAATAAACTTATTTTAAGCATTTTTTTTCCTCCTTGCGCCTAACTTCAATGTAATCAATTCATGACGAAATCCTGAACAATGGATAGGAAAATTGATGTCCAGGAATAAAAGTTTATTCATGAATTGGAAGAGCTTTAACACTTAAGTTCATGGCTGAAGGCGACTAAATGTGGTCGCTTTTAAGCATGAAGTGTACGAATCGGTTGGGTAACTCGCTTAGGTGTTGCAAGAATCTTCTAAATTCCCCAAGATTCTTTTGCAGAGGTTGGTCGTTGGCCCTGACCCATCTGCAGGAGGCTATTTCTTACAGGGATGGGGGGGGGGGGCACTCCAAAATTGGACTCTTTTTGAGAAGCAATATATCAACCATTGCAACTAGGGACATGAAATAAAAACAAATGAAAGATTAATCCTTATGAATATTCTTTTTAAAAAATCGTTAGTTATCTTAATGAGTCGATTAGCCTTTAAAAGATGGAAAAAGCATTTTTTGATTGATCTGCGAAGAAGATGAAAGAAAAAGTTTTGGGAGGACCAGCAACATTCGGCTGCGATTGACCATAAAGAAGGGCATATTGAACCATTCATTAAAATTTAAATTGAGTTATTTTTTAAACTTTTTTAAAAGTTTCAATTTAGAAAATAAAAGTTTACATTATTTTAAAAGGCTACTTGACTCATCTTTGTTTTTATTTCATGTGCCTAGCTGCAGTGGTTATTGTGATATTACTTCTCAAAAACTGTCCAATTTCTTTGGGCGGGGGGGCACCCTGTATATTCCAAACCTAGACGATTCACGCTCTTTATCTGATGGTATTGACGCTAACAGGACAATTATTGGGAGATATGGTTGAGCTGAAAAAAAATTAGATGCTTCTTCCTAAAAAATTAGGCTTCTTTGAAAAAAGCGAAGTGCAAAGATATCTTATCAAAATTTAATAGAAACACCCTTCCCTAAAAAAAGGACGCTAATGCAAAATGTCTAGAGAAATTCTAAGTGGAGTTGACTCTTCCCAGGACCAGTCGTCACAGAATTAATCTACCTTAAATGTCAATAAAAATGCAAGCGAGGAACTTTTGTTAAGAGTAGTAATTTTAGTCGCAATCAAGCAATGTTGATATTTTTCAGGGAAATGGAAAACCTTTGGTCACAGTAGATTTTCACTTAACTTACCTAAAATTTCACCTATCACAGTTCATATAAAATTCTGTTAATATAAAATGAAAAGAACTGAATATAAAAATATTTGTAACGACGAACATTAAATTTCCTTGGTCTTAATGGACTCAAAACACCGAGCCAATTTGACCTTGAGAAAGGCAAACTCAAAGAAGTGAACAGTATGCGCCACATAATCCTTGTTCTGCTGGATAATCATTAGTTATGCTAAATCCTTGTGATCTGTGGTCGACTTCCCACAACCCAGGAGTCTGCAAAATCTGAAACAAAGAAGCAAATCAGTGGTGTGGATACATTTCAAAAGTAGAAGAGACATAGTTCCCTGAAGTTTAAATTTTGGGTGGCAGATAAAAAGTGGAAAATTGTGTTCGAATGAAAGGAGGAGTTGTTTGATACACAGTGTGAACAAGAGAATGTGATATCGTTGATGAATTATATAACTATAAAAAAAAAACGATAAATGTATTTTGACAAATTTAGAGGGTTTTAAGCCGTTTTGCACATTGCCGTGTTATGGTACGATCAGAATTACGACTTACCCCAGAAACTTATCTCCCATTACTTTCATATTACCTCACCCTGCACAAATTCAACCATGAGCACTAAAACTTCATAGCAAGTACCCATTGATCCATTTTCCGCTCTAGGCGGCGTCCTATTTCCGTCAACCTTAGAATCAGACTTATGACTGGTGGGGGTCAAATTCGGGCCCTCATGAGAAGTGACCTGGAAAGTTCACAATTCTTCCATGACGAATGGGAACGGCGCTGCTCGCCAAAAGAATCATTTTCCAGGGCAGGTAGTTTCATATCCTATCAGACCCAGATATGAGGTGGCTCATGCTTTCTGTTCGGGTGTGACAGAGCCTACATCTCTCGCCTGCAGCCATCACAGCCCTCTTTTTCACACCTTTGGTTTGTAGCCCTTGCCCTTAAAGACCCCACTATAAATTTTCCGTCATTAAAGTTCGAATCCTTTTTCTAGCCAATTTAGAGCTCCTTATTAGCGTACTCTGAGCTTTTCTATTCATCTCCCAGCTCTTTTGCGGCTTCTTGCTATGTGGATGTGGTGGGTCTTTTGCATTTGGCATACAACTCTTAATGCATCGGCCCCAAAGTGGTTCGCTAGCTTTGTGATGGATGTTTGTTCTAAGAGCCATGTTTCGCTACTAACCTGGTAGTGTGATCTTGCGAGTTATTGTGTGGTGCTTATTATACACCTTGGACGACGCTAAAAGCTTGGTAGGGAAAGAAGTTAAGATTTCTCAGTTCTCTGTGAATCAATTTTGATAACTTTTTCCCAGCTGGTCTACGCAATATGGCAACACTAAAGTTAGGTTTTATTATGCTGCGTTACGTCCTTCAATTTTTATTTCAGATTCATCGTTTTGGGGGTGAAACCACGCTAAGAGTATATATGCTCTTTAAGGAAATGGGACGTCGCAGAGGCCTCAACAATGAAGAAAATCTTACATCATTGAGGAAAGTGCTAACCAAATTTCATTTGGTGTTGTCCTCCGAAACGGAGGATAGCTTTGTGAGTCCCGGGACGGGCTTATGATCACATTCGGAGGGTTTACCTCCTGCGAGTCTAACGGCTCTGTGGCAGCGCGCGGCCGTTTCACCTTACAGGAAACGGTCACGCTGGGGGAGTGGGAGCCCTGGTTTAGCCAAGGCTGGGTGTGAACTCTGTGCCACCAGCTCTACCAGGGACGCGCCCGGGGGAATGGGGGTAGAACCCGCAGAAGGGTTCCGAATGAGCGCGGAAATGACCGTCCTTGTAGGCATGGAAGGGCCACGAGTAGAGGGTGCATTTTTTTTTTAATTGAGGCATAAGACGTCCCAGGCAACGCCGGGCGCACCAGAACCAAGTCCTTAACCTCTCGAACGGAGACGATCCGCAGCCTGAACGGGTAGAATTTCATTCTCCAGGATATAGGCGTCACATTGCTTCGAGGAAGCAGCGTGCTGCTCTCCGCAATTGACACACTTGAGCATACACTACCAGGACTTATCGTGTGCGGCCTTGGAGCACCTTACACAGAATTCGGACGGGTCACATCCGGGACCATCTCCAGCTCAAGAGAGGCCTTCAACTGGCTATCCTTCCACAAAGTGTCGGGTATCCCCCGCCAGGCACTCAAAGGGCCTATGGTACGTCACTGGAGTCCGGCATAACAACCCTCATTGGTAAGGGGGAGCAGGCATGCCGGCAACTTGACAAACCTCTGATTAAGGAGGTGCGCGGGCAACGTCTAAGGGACTATGCCGCTTCTTACCCATTTAACAGGTGTGTGGTGGCTCACCTGACCCCAGCAGGGCCGAGAAAGCAAAGGGGGACGAGCTGTAAGTGGAGAGTCGCATGGAGGCAGTTCTGCACCGAACCAGTCCAAAAAAAGGGAGCGAGAAGCGCCCTCTGCGCAAGAAGAGATGGAGCTGCCTGGAAGCCCCTCCACCTGTTAGAGTGCTTTTGTATCTTAGCTCCTCGTCCCCACCAACACCAAGGTGGGGCGAGGATTTACAGAAGGGGGGGGGGGCGTAGTCCTATCACTTGGGGAAAGTTTGTGAAGACCTACCCCAAACATTCAAAATCCCTACCCTTTTGATCCTCAAAGAAAAAAAAGGTGATCGGTGCGCTCTAGCTGTCTCGGGTTTTCGGGACTTTTCAAGGGTCCGCCCTGGGTCCGATAAAAAATGGTGTTCGCAACCTAGGACAGTGAGCACACTGACACAAGTTACTCAGTGGCCAGTCCTTACCCAAAGGTCGTAGGTCCAAACTGGGTAGCCAGAGAAGTAGGGCAGATATCCTTACTGGGATGTAGTAATCCTCAACAGGATCTGAAGATCTGTTGTGGCAGACCCAGAGACTTTTAGTTGGCGGACAGCAAACAAGGCAGTAAAACTCACCTGCCACAAGCAGTAGATCCTTATGCACCCGAGAACACTCTCAGGGCGGTGGTCCGCCCACTACACACAGGGAAGTGGTTAGTGGAGAAAGAACGATTATAAATGCCCCCAACGCCCAGGTCCTCTCATGGCCTGGTCTCTTGCAATCTGCAGGCGTTAAGGGCTTTGCTTAGAGAGGTTACAAAGCTTCTCTTCTGGCACAGCATGGGAAAGCGGGTCAGGTCCTTAAGCTTAGACAGAGGGTTGGTGGATACTTGTAAGAGAAAAAGGAATGCTGAGAGGAAGTGCACCAACAAGTTACCCAGGCCCAGTCAAAGTTCAATTCAACTCAGTTCCTCTTGGTACCAAGTGCAGGTAGACCAATAGATGAAGGAAAAGTCGTAGAGTAAAAAAAAAAAGTAGCGCTGAGAGGGAATGAGGGGAAAAGTCTACCAACAACTTTCCCAGTCCCCATCAGATAGTTCGTGTCAACCCTGTGACGGGGCTTCCCTAATTTGCACTCAGGCCGACGGGGGGGGGGGGATGTGTAGCTTCTCCGAGTAACCCCCCCCCCCTCCTGTGGGAGATTAAGCACAAAAACAGAACACAAAACACTGAGGATAACACTACACCAAAGAAAGAATGCACAACAAGACTGGTTTGCAAAAACCAGGGCTATCGAATTAGGAGACAGCATCTGAGAAGCTTTGTTTTATGCAGTTCTTTTAGTTGTTCATTATTTTCAACATAGTTTGCGGGAATCCATGAAGAGCAAGTGTAATTTTGTTGTCTGGGTGTTTTCTTCTACTATCACTATATTGTAACCTTTAGGGTTAACAATAAGGAGCCTGCTGAGAGGATCAAGCATCAGGGAGAAGAGGCGAGAGTGTGTCTCCCTGAAATATGCTTGCTTATTTTAAGATTCTGAATGTTGAATTTGCCGCTTTCAGTCAGCTAAGTTAAATGTCATTTCCCAACTGATCATTTTTTATTTCTGGGTAGACTTTGTAAAGGTGGAGACACTCCAGTATCCATGGGTGCAGAACACTGCCAAATGCCTTCTGTTAGTTAACCCATTCTGAGTTACCTCCCTCGCCTTTTACAGTCCTTCAGTATTGTTTAATTTATTAGGAGTTGGTCTTTTGTACCCATCCAGTTTCTCCTGAATCATTTATGTTAGCTGATTAAGAATCTACTACTGTCCAGATGGTCATGTATCCTGTCTGCTAATAGACCTGCGAGTTGTTTATATGTTGTGGTCAGACAGTAAATTGGGAGGTATGGTGGTTTCTTCTTTGGTGAGCCATTTCAAACATAATTGCTCTCCCAGTAGAAATCTGTGAAATGGTCTTACATATTGGGCATGTATGGTGTTTTGTTCTTTAAATAGAAGTTGGGTAGCTTGTTTGGCCGAGGCTTTTTGAAAATAGAGAAACTGGCAAACTTCATTCTCAGTTCCTGAGAGTCTTGGTTTGGCAGCATTGCAGGATCTGCTGTTGCTGTTCCATTGTGTTTAGCATGATTTTCAAAAATTGGTCACCAGTAGTTTTTCAATCATCCTTACCTGGTTATTGATTATAGCGCAGAAGAATTCTCAGTGGTTGAATATGAATACACTGACATGATTTTGTTGTGTGTATTTCTTAATGCTCTGGCAAGGGCTGGGACGTCTCTTTGTAGCTCTAGGGCTATATTTTCTAATTGTTTTTTTGCAAGGTCATAATTGTTTGTGCATGTGGCTGGTGGACCTACTTTGAGTAACTTGTACGGATCGTTTTCTACATGGGGGTGTGGTGTGATTTACCAGTTTTGTTTTTAAATTTTGGGGGCTCCCATGTGATTTATTAGTGTACCTCAAAGTCTTGCATATGTGGTACAAACTTTAGTTCTTTCCCATTAAATACTTTGTTAGGAACCTTCTAATCATGCTTAGCTTTAATGGCCAGAAAGGCACCCAACAATAGCTCAGGGCATATCAAATCAAGTATATTCTCTTTTGCTGTCCTTGTCCAAACAGGATGCATCTTCTCTACTTTCCTTTAGCACTGAATCATGTTTTTTAACCCACTCTTTTTTATATAATGTATTCTTAATCTTAATAGCAGTTTCTTCTAAGATTTACAATCTTATCAACAACTCAATCACATATACATCCGGCATACCTAGGCTTCCATTGCTTCCTCCACAGACATCTTTCACTGTAATTACTCCTTTATATACACCAACAATAGTCCCCCTAACAACTATTATCAAGTATACTTGATCCCTACTTGAGAATAGCTATCCACTTTAGTTCTATACAGTACCAAAGATTCCTTGATAAAAATGGCAACCCCTTCTCTTGTTTTACTCCATCTCAAACTTCTAATTTAATCCCCTTTATTTTCCTGAACCATCGACATTACATCTGAAGGCCAGACGTCCAAGTCTCAATAATTGCTAAAATAAAGCGACAAAAATTCCTAGAAATAAAATTTTGATGCTTTTGTTAAATAAAAGGGCGTTTGTTCTAAAAAGCACTGCAAAAATATTGATTCAGTAAGAATTTTTTTTTTCTTCAACTCCAAGTATATTTAAACAATCACCAAGAAAGAGGGCTAAATAATATGTAAAGACAGCTTCCTGCCACAATTGCTTTCATTTAGCCTCTTTACTTTTCTTTCCTAAGATCTAGCTGTGAAGAAACACAGCTTCCTACTATGAATGCAAGTCATATTGGATAGTTATTGGATGGGAACACAATTAGCGTCGACCATGTTAATGACCTAAGGTTTGGAATCAAGATCTACACACTTAAATTTCCCCACACTTCTAGAATAAATTAGTGCAATGTTAGTATTTGGCAGATTTAGCAAGACTCACTTATATTAACATACATAAAAATCCATCTTAGAATCCCTATCTTTTCATCCATGCAGCATCTGTTTCTTTATTCTTTTGTAGCTTAACATTAATTTTGCAATCTCTTGTAGCAGCTACCACCATGGGTAGAGCCATTTAATTAACATTAATCAAATCATTTTGGCAATACCAATAATGTCAGCCTCTTCAAATATAACTCAAGAATAATTGTTTCCTTCCAGTTTATTAACAAATTCCACAAGCCTTCCTATTTTTAATAAAATATTACTTGTAAACAAATTGAAGTACAGACCTTTTGTACTAGTTCTTCAAAGGCACACTGCACACCATCTTTGGTTTTTGCCGAAGCTTCAATAAAAAGCATGGTATGTTTCCTTGCAAATTTCATTCCTTCTTCACGGGTTACTTCTCTCTTCTCCTATAGAAGAAAGAACAATTAATATTGTCATAATTGACATTTATATAAAAAATATTCATATATCTTCATTTTTATACCTTATCAATTTTATTTCCAACCAGCATTTTTACTATATCAGATTTAGTGGAATATGTATCAAGTTCATTCAACCACATATCTAATTTGGCAAATGTGCTTCGATTGGTAACATCATAAACCAAAATTACTCCTTGAGCTCCTCTGTAATAACTTGGAGTGAGAGTACGAAATCTTTCTTGTCCTGCTGTATCCTATGAAAGAAAATTAAAAAAACTTTTAGGCCACAGACAAAAGTATCAGCCTTCCCAATACAAAATCAAAAGATGATTTATTAAAGGTAATTAAAAATTATCAATGCAGCTTTAAATACTTACCCATATTGCAAGTTTGGCACAATTATTGTCAATGTTGACAGTTTTCACCTTGAAGTCTACACCAATTGTTGCAGACTGCTCAGGATCAAAAGTATCATCGGTAAAACGAAGAAGTAAGCTAATGAGAAAAAAAATTATGTTATTATAAAAGATTGCATATGGAATCAAAACAGTTGCTTAACTTGAAACACCAGAATTTTACTCCTGTAAACTAAATATGCAGATCAGTCGCTAGCAAATCAAATCATTCATGCGGTTCTCAAAAAAATCAACTACTACTTTAATTGTCTTGTAAAAATTTCTTTGTCCCACCAAAAAATTTCATATGCACTAATAGTATTTTTATAAGGAACCATACATACTTATGCAATAAAACAATACCAAAAAATGGCAGACTAAAATCTAATTAATTATTTAAACAGAAACTACAGTAATTCCCTGATTAGCGTGAGGGTTTTGTTCCATGAAACTGCTGTGTTAATTGAAATCATACTAAGTGCAAATAGTAATCCATATAAAATTGGATAATATTTGTTAAATTTTTTAAAGTGAGCTTAATTCAATTGTATACTGCACTACAGGATAAAACACACCATAACAAAGTAAAATGAAAGTTTTTATTAATCAAAAGTTTATTAGAAATATTGAATTTATTTTTTAGATAAATATCTCATAAGGAAGCTTTGAACAGTATTTATTTATTTTTCCTCCTCAACCAATCGCAAATGGCACATAAGGACACTAAATTTTGGTGAACTTGCACGTTTCACTCAATATCAGGGTCAGCATCCATTCTCCTCCTTTGTGTTTTAGTTTACATGGTGTGAAACATTACATCCAACTCTTTTAAGGTCAACTCCTTTGCCACTGGTCTCAATATGGTGCATTTCTTTTACTGCAGAGAACAGTGATATCACTTTCATTGCAATCTTATATCCTTAGAGACAAAAGACATTCCATCTCAATCATCGCAACACTTCTATTTTTAGTGTTCTGCATACAACCAAATGAAGTTGATGCAACTTTACCCTTTTTTAAAAAAGCTTTCCAACTTCTTCAAAATAGTCTATACTGTCGATTCACTCATACCATATACGTGACCTATTTTTGTGTTGGTCATACCACATGCATGTTTTTTTTATTATCTCAAATTTTTGTTCTACACTAATTACATTTCACTTTTTATCAGTCATCTTGCATTGGATTTTTTTTTTTATCCATTGTAATGAGGGTTAGGCCTACCAAAATAATTAAATGATGATGAATTATTATAGCAGGATAATAAATGTAACAACTTAACACCATCACTTATAAAGCATGACTGTCAGAATTGTGAGTCATGATGGACGGGTTTTGAGACATTTTCATGTGTAAATTTCTACAAGCTGCTCTATGGAAGATTGTGTTAAATCAAATATCAAATCACATTAATCAAGGTTAGGCATCAATTCATTACTCCTGTTAATTGGGGTATTACTATACTGTGGAATTTATACAAGATTGGCCTAAAATAGACAGTTTTTGTATTTTTTTTCTATGTTGCAAGGGTGAAATGACTAAACTATTTTTGCACTATAAACCTCTCATACCCAGCATCCTTCTCTTTGTCTATTTAAACTCTTCTCACTTGAAATCTTTCCTTCTTTTTCCATACCAGTCTTATTCCCATATACTAACAATGATACGAGCTAGGGATGGTAAAAGAACTGAAAATGTAAGAAATGGCTCTACCAGGTACTGCATAAGTCCTGTTACCCCCTTTATGACTCTCTCAACAAAGGATATAATGAGAATTTTGATGAAGTTAGACACTTTTTATTGTTTTAACATATGTGTATAAATTATAATATTAATCAAAGTGGCCACTCTCAGCGGGGAACACAGACTCCACATTGTGGATGAAGTAATTCCTTGTGATGGCCCACACGTGGTTGACAGATGACTTCAGCTCATAGACATTGGTGTGGTGGACCTTGCCCTCCAAATGCGCACACACACTGCAGTTGAGGGGATTGAGGTCGGCAACTGTAGTGGCCAACCAGAAGTTCACATTCGACCCCAACCACTCTTGCATGGTTTTGGCAATATGGGCAGAGGTACTGTATACTGTCTTCTTCGTGATCTTTCTCAAACAGGGCAGGACTTTTGTGGACAAGATGTCTCTGTAATCGGCATCAGTGAGCCAGTAAGCGGCCGTGAACAACATTGAAGGCATCATCACAGAGGCATGGTGCTTGGTCTTTTAGTCATTTAACCGTCTGCCAGAATGTACGTGAGTCGGTTTCTACGTTCAGTCTGTCAATTAAATTATTCCAGAGTACATTCTGTTGGTCCTTTATCAGAGTCATTAGTTCGTCACGTATGTCGTGTTTGTCGGTGTGTGTTGATGTCGGGGCCAGTGAGGTTCACTTCATTGATCCGTTCCCTATACTCCCTCGCAAGGGATTTCATTCTAGGGGTCCATGAGGGGGCAGGGAGTGTTTTGTACTTAACTCGGGGAACAGCTTCCTTGTCGGCTTTTAATAAATTTTCATTCAATTTATCCAACTCCTCATCAATTTCTTCTAGGGAGGCATTATTTAAGGGTTCTGGGTTATAACTTTCGAGGAGTTGTTTATACTTATCCCAGTTGGCTCGAGCGTAGCTCTTTCGCTCTGGGATAGGGATTTGAATGGGGGAGGTTGAGACTCTAATAAGGATAGCCTGGTGGTCGCTGGGAATAGGGAGGCCCGGCTCAATGAAGTAATTATATGGGAACATATTGCTTGTTAGTACAATGTCTGGTTTGGTGGCTGACCTGTGAGTGATGAATGTGGGGAAGTCTGGTCCAATTCTAGTCATAATGTGTCTATCGCTAAGTGTCTCGAGATTCCTGCCTGCTGGGTTGGTTGACGTATAAACGGAGGCAGCGCTTCTTGCATTGAGGTCACTGGCAAAGAGAACGGTTTGCCGTGACCACATAGCTGCAAGAAGTTGGGAAGGGGCAAATACCCTCTCCTTAGGGGTTGGTACCCTGTTACCAGGACCAGGGGTCCCACTGCCTGACAGACCTCCACAGCAAGGTAAGATTCGTAGAGTCCACTTATTGATCTGAAGTCAAGACCTCTTTTCACAGCTATAGCACATCCGTCAAAATGTTCTCCGCTGTGATTTTTGGTCAAGACTTCGTAGGGAAAGGTTTTTAGTGGGTTTGTGTCATTTATTCCATGTTCGGAAATAAATATAACGTCTGGGTCGCATTGTCTCAATACATTTCCGTACACTGTCTGTTTATTTGTCCATCCGTCAGAGTTTAAGTGTAATATTTTTAGAGTCATCATTGTATAGTTCACTTAAGGGTTCTTGAGTGTAATATGATGTTTTTAGGACTTATTCTCTTACGAGCTTAGGTCCTTGTGGAGTGTTAGGAGGCGTGATAGTTTTTCCTGTCCGTTTTTTCCTGTATTCGCCATCAGTAAGGGTGACAAAAGAGTCCGGAGTCAGTTTAATAAAGCCTTGGAGTAAAGCCTCCTCGACCTGCTTTTCACTGTACTGGTCCGAGGTAAATTCCCATTTGTATTTTCCGGCTATTAAACCTTCTGATACATCAAGGGCATCCATCTCCTTAGGAAAAGGGGACCTTTCAGCAGCGAATACCTTCAAGTTAATTTTTCTTGAATGGTATGCGTGCCTAGATTCCCTCTTGCAAGAAGAGGACGATCTCGGGCATTTCTGGGGCTGCGAGGTTTTCCGTGAGCGGGGCGAACGTGCCCCTCCCTCGGCTCTCGCAACTCCAGTCTCCGTAGCCTCATTGTCAACCTGTGTGTGTGTGTGTGCGTGGGTGGTTTTGTTTTGGTGAGTTTCCGTTGATTGTTTTTGTTCTGTGCATGCTTTTGCAGCCTGGATCCTGGGGTCCCTGGAGGAGACTGGGGTTGTGGCATTGTTGGGAGTTGGGAGCTTCTGACAACTAGTCTAGCACTGGGGTTTGAGACTAATTTTCAGGATCTCCTCTGGCCGCGGGTTCGGAGGAAACCACATCTTTTGCATTACATTATGAGTTAGCATCTTATTAAGCTCATCTGCAAAGCACCCCGGGGAGGAGAGATTCGCAATATGAGCATAATATATGCAACAGATAATTTTAGTTGAGTTTTCATTCTCGACATGGAGAAATGTAGGGTTGCCTTTCAATTCCGCTACCGCAGCTTTTGCAACTTTGGCATGGGTGGTGTTGGCCTTAGTTTCTTCTTCCAGTTTTTGCAGGTTGGCTTTTTTCTTCAGAATTTGCTTTTTGATGGGGCAAGCCATGGAGAGTGTCTTATGTTCCCCGGCGCAGTTGAGACACTTCATGGAGGTGCTTTTACAGCTCCTCCAAGAATGGGTGTCCAATGCACAGATGGAACACAAGATAGCATTCCCTTTGGGGCAGTTGGCTGTAGTATGCTCCTCATACTTGTAGCATTTGAAGCACATTTCGAGGTCGATAAACTCCTCACATTCGACCTGCTCGGGGCAGATTCGAACGTTGAAGAGGAGCATACTGCCCTCCGTAGCCTTTACCGCCATTGCCGAATCAGTAAACACAATTTTGAAGACATGCGTGTAGTCCTTGGATTTAAGAACTTTCGCTACTTTAGCCCAAGAGTGATTTTTCTCGACCTCAGCATGAATTTTTTTAATGCTGTGGCCACCGACCCAAGCATCGAGGTGGCGAAGAATGACGCTGCAGTGCGTTTTAATCTGTGGAGGCGTGTGGGGTCTCAGGTTTATTTTCTTTAGGGATTCTGCCACTTTTTGGTAGGTGAGGACTTCACAGTCGCTCTCCTTTTGGCAGATAGCCGAATAACCATTGTGGGTGTCAATTAATCTCACTAGGGTTACCCCTCAAGTTTCCTGTGGGTGATTGCGAAGACCTCCCCCCAATCTGGCTTGGGGCCATCGGAGAGGGTCCTCAGCGGTATCCGCCGAGTCTCCCTCATTTATTTTTCCATTTCTGCATAGGGTCCGGAAAAGTACATTTTTGTGAAGACTTAGTGTGTTTGGCTGTGTTCGTGTGTGTGTGTATGTGTGATATTTTTCACCAGTGAGAAAAGAGCTAGTCAAAGAGAGTAGTCCCTGTCCAAAGCAAAAAATAGCCCAAGCAAATATGGCACTTTACCTTATGTGCAGGTGCTTTTCGAGAGCCTGCAGGTCCTTGGTCCACCTCAAAGGGAGTCCAATGAGGAAAATCGAGGGGGAGGGTGGAAACAAGTTCACCCTCGCTACCGGCGCACAAAACGAGTGAAAATTCACTTATTACTGCAATCCGTAATATCACTTACAACGTAGGCTGCCTAAGAACTCGTAAGCAAGGAATCACTTAACGCGCGAAAAACACTATCACAATTCCTATGCAAAATCAAATGAAAGGTTTGCTTTATCAGTACACGAGAGAATAGCTAGACTGGCTCAGGCAAGCAAAGCAGTCAATGGGAGATGTAGAAAATGGAAAGATAGGGCAAACTATTTTAACCGTTATATGAAAATAAATAAAGAAGTTGGATTTGAACCTGTGTCATCAAGCGCTCATTACTTATATGAGCATCATGGTCATATAAGCTACGAGTGCTTGATGACACAGGTTCAAATCAAACTTCTTTATTTATTTTCATATAACAGTTAAAATAGTTTGTCCTATTTCTCCATTTTCTACATCTCCCATTTTCCTTCTTAAGCGTTCATTGGTTCATGTGATATTCTCCTTAGCATTTTTCTGTGTTGTATTACCAATTTCCATTTCCTTGGGCCTTTAAATACATCTATATATCATGTGTCATGTAATTTTCAATTATTATATATAGTGTATGTGTGTGTGCACGCAACAAGCACACTAGTGGAGACACTCCTCTTCCACACAAAGTGGCTGTATCTAATAGACTAGACCAATCTAACAGCCCCTAAAGACTTTTAATTGGTTTATTTTAACTTTCACTTTTGCAATATCCTAAAACAAAACAGGAACCACTCACAACAAGAAAACACATCCAATTATTCAACACCCACATCAACCTAATCACTAAACTGTAAGCAATATATCAGCATAATAAATCATAAAACAAACAACCTATTGAGTAAAAATTCTGGAAATGGTCATGCACTTTAAAGTAAGATCCTCCAAAGTTTAAGAATATTCCTGAGTTAAATGAATTATATCCAGAAAATAATCAAGCCTTTATTTCTGAACATAACCCTGATCTGAGTGAGATTATTGTAAGAGTGGAAATTCATGCTCTACCCTGTTATCATTGTGGATCCAGACTTGAACATACACCTGAACCAACATCTATGCTAATAGATGCCAAAATTTGTGTTTGTCCAGATCTACCTTTTAATAATATTCTGAAAATCAATTCCTTTTCTTCTGACTTCAATAGACTAATAGTCTATTGTTGAATCTGTAATAGTCCATGTAATATGACTTCCAATATGCTTGTTGATTCTGGTGCCTTTGAAAGTTTGGCTTCTTAGAGAGCTTTATAGATATTTGCTTTTCACTTCTACAGAGAACCTTCTTATACGAGGGGCGGTCAATAAGTTTTGCAATCTGGATATAAGGAAAAGTGTTATATTATTTTTCAATATAACTACCCTCAACTTCAATGCACTTGTGCCACTTGTCCTCAGGCTTTGAATTCCCAACAACCAGAAATCTCCCGACTACTGTTCAATCCACTCCTGGACGGCGAGCTGGATATCTTCATTGTCCCCAAACCAGCGTCCACGCAGTGCAGCCTTGAGCTGGCAGAATAAAAAGTAGTCACTAGGGGCCAGATCTGGACTGTAGGGGGGATGGTTGAGCTACTCGAATCCACACTAGGGCAGGGCAGCTTGTGCAACTCTGGCCTTGTGGACTTTGACGACGTTGATAACACTTCCATGTGATATTCCAAGTTCTCGCTCAATTTCTTCGACCCTCAGCCGTCAATTTTCGAGGATCATCCTCTCCACACAGGCTACATTGTCCTCCTTGGTCATGTCTGACGGGCGTCATCTTCAAGGGACTCACAACCATGGCAGAACTCCTTATTCCAGTGAGCAATGGTTGCATAGGAAGGGGCAGTGTCGGTGTACACTTCAACCATGCGTTCATGGATCTCTTTTGCATTCTTGCCTTCCTTGGTCAAAAATTTGATCACTGCGCGGTGCTCAACCTTCTCCATTGTTGAAAGATTTGTGGGGTTTTGGGGTTTTTTTTTATTTAAGGGGCTATCTGGCGACTGCCGACTTAGGCATAAGTCGCCATAAACAAACAGCCTAGTTCTAGGCTACTTTAAAAAATTGAACAGGAAACAACAATAAAAAGAAATAACAATAACAAAGCAATAACAAAAACAATAACCAAAAACAACAACAACTAAACCTGGTTAAATGAAAGGGAGAAGGCCGGCCTCCCCCAAAAAGTCAATAAGTCCACCAGTCAAAGTGCACGCACTCGTCCCGAGTACAAGGGACAGGCGGTAGCGATCCTGCCCATCCCGGTACCGGGACAGGTGTCGTGCGTGAAGATCACCCAGACTGGGACATTCAATAAGAATGTGCCGAACAGTCTAGGGGACAACGCAGTCGTTGCAATAGGGTGCAGGGAAGCCCTCCATAAAATAGCGATGCGTCACACGAGTGTGCCCGATTCGGAGATGACAGAAAGCAACCTGAAGCCGCCACGGCTTTGGGGGATAGGTCCATGGGAACAGTCGTGGCGCAATGGCACGCAACTTTAAGTTCCTTTCGACCGCCTCCCACCTTCTTTGCCAAGCAGTCCGAAGAGCTGCCCGAATTCCTGCCATGTAGTCAGTGTGAGGAAGAGCGAAACGCTGGTCCGGTCGCAGAGTCCTCGCGGACTCTTTGGCGCGCTCATTCTCCGCAATTCCTACATGTCCAGGAACCCAGCAGAAGATAATCTCGACATCTGCCCGGCTCGCCAAAACCGTGGCGTCAGAGATTTCGCGAACCAGGGCATGCGGAGATTCCAATGCCCCGAGAGCACTCAGGGCACTTTGTGAGTCGCTATAGATCACAATCCGGTCTACGAACCGGGCACGTTGCGTAATCTCCCGTACCGAGTGGTGTATTGTCACCAGCTTGGCCGTGAAGACACGCAGTGCCTGGTAGAGCCCCGCTGACTTCAAACAGAGGGGATACGGCATGGAAGCCGCCCCCCTCTTGGGACTTGGAGCCATCCGTATATACTGGCACAGTACCAGAGTGACACGATGTGTGCTCCAAAAAGGTCGAACACAATACTCCCGGCGCAGTACAAGCTTTGGGAGCAGAGGCGTGGCGACAAATAGCCAAATGTGGTACCCTCCAGGGTGGCGTCCTGGGCAGAACCAGGGGCGCCACCGGCCCGAGAGCTATATCTACCTCTCGAAACAGGTTCCTGGCCCTAGGGTATGACTGGAGTCTCTCGGCGGCATAGGCACCATCGAGATCAGCTGCGGATGCAGTGAGAGCTGTTGGCGACTGAGGGAGGCGCCGGGCTCGCGCGTACAGGCGAGTGGCATCTCCCCAGCATCGACCAACAGGCTCTCAATGGGGGAAGTGCGGAAGGCATCGGTCGCAAGGCGAAGGCCGGTGTGGTGGATCGAATCCACCTTCGGCAATAAACGCTTGGCTGCGGATGCATAAAACTCGCATCTGTAGTCGAGCTTCGAGCGAACAAAGGATCGATAAAAAAGTAAGGCAGTAGCCCTATCAGCGCCCCAAGCGCTGAACGTCACGGAACGGAGAATGTCCATGGCGCGGGTACAAGAGACCCTAAGGCTGCGAATATGAGCCTCCCAGGTGAGGCGTCGGTCGGATACAAGACCAAGGAAATGGTGCGACTCAACCACATCCAGGCGCACCCCCATTAAGAAACAAATCTGGGTCGGGGTGAAGCCGTGGATGGCGGCAGAAGTGCACCACCTTAGTCTTGGCCAAAGAAAACCAAAACCTGTGCGCTTCGGCATAGCGAGAGACGTGGTTCAATGCCTGTTGGAGTCGACGCTGCAGAGTTGGCATCTGGGCCGTGCCAAAAGAGATCGAAAGGTCGCCACGTAGAGCGTAGCGAGAACATCTTCCGGCAGCACTGAGGTGATGCCGTTGATGCTCAGGGCAAAGAGTGTGACATTGAGGACACTTCCCTGCGGGACACCCTCTTCCTGTTCCTTTGGGCCGGAGAGGGCTCCCCCCACCCGTAGACGGAATCGACGATCTCGCAAAAATTCAGATATAAACATTGGGAGGAGTCCCCTCGCCCCCATCGTGTGGAGAGTCTCCATGATACCGTATCGCCATACGGTATCATAGGCCTTCTCCAGATCAAAAAACACTGTGGCGTAGTGCTGTCTCTGAAGGAAAGCCTCGCATACGGCATTTTCCAGTCGGAGCAGAGCATCCGACGTGGAGTGGAACTTACGGAAGCCGCACTGTGCAGAAGACAGATGGCCTCCGCTGTCCAGGAAATAGGCTAATCTAACATTTACCAATTTCTCCATCAACTTGCACACGCAAGAGGTTAGAGAGATTGGGCGGAGTTATTGCTTCCTTGCATTTGAGAGCTATATCTAGCTCTCGAAGGAGTTTCCTGGCCCTAAACCCAAAGGGCTTAGGGTATGACTGGCAGTATCAGCGGCATAGGCACTGTCAAAATCAGCTGCGGATGCACTGAGAGCTTTTGGCGACAGAGGCGCCAGGCTCATGCATACAGGCGAGTGATGCACTGTATGCAGCATAAAACGAGTGATATCTCCCCAGCATCGACTAGTAGGCTCTCAATGGGGAAAGTGCGGAAGGCACTGGTCACAAGGCGAAGGCCAGTGTCAATCAGTTAACAAGAAATAATTTTGAGCAACAAGCAAATATTTTCAATCCTACTTCCAAATATGTAGAAGGCTATTAATAGTTTTTAGGTTAGACACAGGTTGAAGATCCCCAATCCAGCGATCTAAAAACTGGATTGGTCTAAAAAAATGGCAATTTTCTTCAATATCCCATTTAACAATGGCTAAATTTTCCAAAAACTGGGAAGAATTCCAAGACATTTTACAGGTCACTGCACTAATGGCAACACTGTTTGAGGTCACAGTTGGTACATGTCTATTGTTTTTTTGGTAAATATGTAGACGAGCGGCCCGGCCGATAAGATGTACTATTTCGTCCATGTTTCAAAATGTTTCCCATTTTTGGAGTACATTTATAGGGGATGGCTCGTGGGGGGGTAAACACGATGTGTGGACCGCACTACGATGATCCTGAGTTTCATTAAATTGGGGGGGGGGGGTCTGGGGGACACATAAACCCCAGTATATAATCCTAATTTTTATAATGTTCTGACATTTACAGAGGTGAATGCTTTAACTACATCATGTCAGCAACTTTAATCGTTTTGCGAATTATAATAGGGGTTGGGGGTAGTGTATGACTTCAGAAATGATTGATTTGAATTTTTATTTTTTTTACTCACTTAATAGCTTTTTATTATCCTCCTTTGGAGTCATTTTTATTTGTGAATATATTTTTTCCCATTTAACTATTTTTATTCCCTTCTTTTATACATTTAAATGTAATTAGCTAGATCATTTAAAGGAACTATAATGCACATGAATATTCAGACACGGGTGAACAATAATATTTACACAAAATAAATTTTTCCAGCCGGGCCGCTCGTTTATATGTTTACCGTTTGTTTTTTTTGTCTGTTGTAGTTTGTTGCCAATGGCTGGCAGAATTCAAATCTTCACCACAGTAAGCAGTTATTCCTGTGACTGTTCTGGATATTTTTAGTGCTGCTTTCTGACTGCATATTACCAAGAAATATGTCTTAAATGTCCTGCAGATGCCCCAATGGGTAACAAGGAAAAGAAAAGGAAAGGAAACCATTCATTGTCTATTGCGAAGAAAGTGGATATACTTAAGAAAATGGAAAGAGGTGCATCAGTGCATAGTTTAAGTAAAGCATTTAATATCGGAACTTCATTAATCTATGATATCAAGAAACAAAAATAACAAATTCTGAAATTCTATGCAGAAAGTGATGGGCCAAAATTAATGGAAAACAGATAAATGTTACATAAAGCGAAGAATAACAACATTGATGGTGTGATGATAGAATGGATTAGACAATTAAAGGAGGGTCTAGGGGGCCTCGTATACTAAATAATATAATTTTATAATTGGTCATAAGACAAATATTGTAGCCTATAAACAGCGCCACCTACCATTCGCCCCTAAACTGTAGTGTTACCAAAGTAAATTAACAGCGTTTTTTGTTTGGTTATTTTCGGGCATTTTTGTACAAAAAATGGTGCCGGGTATATTTGAACTAGGACTCAAACGTGCATGAATATTCAGGCATGGGTGAATGAAATATAAACACACAAAAATCCACTTTTTCATGCGCACCGCCAATCTACATGTTTATCTCACCATAAACTTCGGCTCAGAATAAGTAGCTGGGAAAAATAGCCCCCAAAATAAGCTAGAATCACATCCACCCATATTCTACACAATTATCATATATTTGAACAGGGACAAAATATTGTGACGCCGCCAATCTTCAGGTTTACCACACCTTATTTAGCAGTTTATATATAGGTACCATACCTGAATTGATAATTAATTATGATACTGCTCTAAGATATAGTAGATTGCTAAATAAAAGAAAAGGATAATTGTTTTTAATGAGAAATATAATTAGTGGTGCCAAAGTGAAGGCAATGTCGAACCATCAACTGAACTTATACTCTTAAAATAGTTACCTTGATTTTCCAACGCTACTTTCACCAATTATTAAAATTTTAAGAGTGGTTAAGACCTCACAATCCGTCATTATTAACACTAGGCAGAAATCATAGACAAGCAAATAAAGTACGTATAAGGTTGGTATAAATTGTATTGCGAAGTCAGCTGTTTGTTCAGATAACTATATAGCATTTTAAGGAGTATGTGGGTTTTGGTCTATTTTGCGTTTACAAACTGCTTATTCGCCTCTGTAACAGCATCTCCTATTCAAGGCAATAGATTATTACAACCTTGTTTGAATCAAATAAAAAAATAATTAAAAATATATATTTTAGTTTTTCTACTTATCAGAAACGTGATTTTACATAGTAATGGGATGTTGGTGTAGTATGGGTTTTTCCAAAGGTTTATTATCGTAACTAAGATTAAAGTGCTTGCAAATCCACTGGATCATTGACAGTTGAACTAACAAAGCTTACGTCATTTACAAACGAGCTTGGCGACATTGAAAAGTGAGCAAGCCGTCGTATACACCTGAGTGAGCTTCACATTTTTTTGATTAGTTTTTATCGTTGACGCTTATATCTAAGAGTCAAAGACGTTACGCTGGTTAATGGAGCGGAGAAACTTTGTAGCACATACTACACCAAAAGGGATCCAATAGAAGTTAATTTAGCATCTAGGCGGAGTCACCAGATAAGAAATAACAAAGAATAAAAAAATGTAGGTTTTATTTCAAAAGTGCGCTCCTTTCGATACATTTTATTTTTTTCAGTTGAGGCCTGGAGTTTAACATGGGATCGTAATTAGAGGTATTTACAATGGATTGCAGTGACCGAGAAGTCCACCGGAATTGTATCTCAATCCTGTAAGTTCTCAACCCAATGTGGTTTAACGCTCCGAAGAGCTATTTCCATTTCTTAACTCTTCAAAGAGGAGTGTCTAGTACCTCAGGCCGTGACCTTTTTGGTTGAATATCTACTCTGGATAAGTTTTGCGCGCGCGATACTTGTTCCTAAACTGGGATGTAGGTAAATATGTAAATATAGATGTACACGTTTCTTGCAAACAAGTATGTAATCTTATGGTGTTCATGTTGTAAAATAGATAGGCCTGTGGCATCCAAATTGCAGGATATAATATGCCCGGCGAGGAACTCGACAAATAGAGGCTCGGTGGATCTACCGAATCCTAGAAATGGCTATTTGTTAAATTAAGGAAATAATATGCCACGTGCAATAAATTATTAAAGTACCAAAGAGAATTTAAAAGGATATATATATATATATATATATATATATATATATATATATATATATATATATATATATATATATATATATATATATATATATATAATTGTAAATCTATCAAATAAAAATAAAGTAAGTGGTTCGTCTGAGTCACGCAGAAACACATGAACATGAACATACACTGAAAACGAGTCTCGTGCGCACAAACATACGCATACTGGGAATAATTATCAACCTCAAAGGTCATAACGGGAAAAAACATGCAAGCTAGATGAACAAATTTAGGCTTTGACCAGCAAAATTTCACAAAGAATTGTAAGTGATAAGCGATTCCCTATAATTAAGATAAATCTGAGACATGAGGAATATGTAGGTACAACAGGTACACATAGCTGTCGTAACTCCGCCCAGGGAGTGGAAATAACAAACAAATTAGATCTCTGGGTCCGTCCCACGGACAAGTCAAGGTCACGACCCTTGGAAACGGCACACAATATAGAGAGATCGAGAGACACACATTAAGTTCGGCATTTATTTCATTCTATCATTAAGTCAAACATTCAGTAATCTCGATCAGTCAATTAGAATCAGCCAATCAGATAATCAATCAGTTCCTTAGTAGCGTTACGAAATCCCGTTAACTCGCCTAAATCCTGTCGCCTTTAGACTTTATACTTCGCGTAAAACGCCTACACACATTCAACAGACGGATAAAGTATGCCCAGTGCTTAAGGTCCTCGTTACTCGTCGAGTCAACTCTACCCGAACTCTCTCCCTGCCCACTGATCGAGACGGGTGATTTTAAGCAGTGTAACAACAACGAGGACTCTTAATTACACTCCACGTATAATTACCGACCGCGCATCCCACAAATTGTTTACTTTTGCGCAACAAATTATAACACCTCCCCCCCCCACCCACCCACATCATATAAGCTTCATCCCGCGTCAACATCATGGGCATTGTCACTTCATGCAGCAGCCAAAAAAGTCACCTGAAACCTACGGGCCGTATTATCAATATCGTTCGATCTGCTAATCATCTACAGGCCTGGAACTCTACAATGGATAGCAGCTGCCGAGAAGTTGCCGCGAGGTGTATCTCAATCCTGTAAGTTGTCAACCTAATGTGGCTTAATGATGTAATCGGAAGAACTGCTTCAACTTCCTAATTCTTCAGCGATGAGTGTGCGTGACGTTTTGGTTGAATGTTCCAGTCTAGAAAGGCTATATGGATGCTCAAGTCACCACTTTATTGCAGGGAAGATAAACGTAGCCGTCACCCGTTTATTATGGGAATGAGGAAACCCAGTTTGTAGGTTAAAATGACGCGGATATTTGGGAGAAGTCTCTGAAGTCCCACGAATGAGGTGATAGGTCGCGTTAATCTCGTATCTGACTCCAAAAGATACTCAAATAATATTCCGGCTTGGCTGGGCTCACCGAAGGCTTGTGATCGAGAAAGGACTGAGAGGAATCACGAAAAAAAATAAATGTTTAATTCCAACAAACAAAACAAGCAAAGCAAAAGAGAGACTCGCGTTTACATGATTGCGATCAGGGAAAATTTCACTACTGGTCAGGAAAGCTAGTGTTACGGAAACAAGACTTACGCAGATACAACGTAGGCGTTGCTACGCTAAACGAACTGTAATTAGTTCTTTAATATCGATCGTCTATCTGACTTAACTTCCTACCCAAGTGAGAATATCTCTCCTTCTCCATTTTTCTTCTATAAATAGTACAGGAGGCGTGGTCTCTTGGATCGCAATGTTTTAGCACCGCCCACTGGGCGTTATATTCCTTGTCCCATGGTCTCCAGAGGTCATCGATTAAATGGCGCCTACAAATTTGCACTTTCTCAATATAATTTTATTATCCTGAGAGGCAGATAGCTGTCTCGGCTAAATTCCATTTCCAGACGAGAAATGTTCGTTTTTAGTACACTGTCGACAAATTTTACTGCTATCTGAATTCTTGGCTTCCCGTTTACTTCCTTGAACGGTTTACAAATATATATATATATATATATATATATATATATATATATATATATATATATATATATATATATATATATATATATATATATATATATATATATATATATCCGCGAGGAAATTTGTTACAATTCGTCCTATTCCTGCGAGGCACTTTGCTGGTGCAATTTTAGTGCCAGGGCCATGCTCCCCACAAGGCTTTGCGCACGGTACTTATTTTGGAACTGCCTGGAATAGGAATAGGTACAGATTGATGAATGCGAATATTTTCCGATATCTAGGGCCTCAAAATATATATTATTTTCATTATGCATAAATGAATTTGGTCCGCGAAAGAATTTACCAAAATAGAAACTGTTTCATAAATTTACTCACAGTATGGGGATTCTTAAATACAAGGAGCGCGCAAACAACAAACTTGACAGGAAATCACGTGAACATAAATAAGGCCAGATTCAACGAGCGAATCTGCAGAACGAAAACTTTTCGAAATATTTTTTTGGGAGCGAGGCACCATCGATTTACATTAAATATTTGCTAGAGGTTTAGTGCAATTATGTTTTTTACTTTAACAAAATTATGGCAAGTATTAGAAAGTTGCAGAATATACTACAATAGCATTAATAATGAGAACAAGGATACAATAATGACAATTTAAACAAGCGAATCTGTAACACAACTCACACCCAACAAAATTACCCCTATTAAAATATATTTATACATATATACAAATCTTATTCCTAGAAATGACTGAACCTACTGGCCAGCAGGCCAGTACGTGTATACGTCCAAGAGAGCTGAATGCAATCTAGTGAAGGAAGGCAAAGGACTAATAGTCAAACGTTAGCCCAAAAGTGGTGCGCCGAGGCGTTGTCCAGAATGGACGGATGGCCCGGCATATGCGTCCTGAAGTTGATTCTCCGATGATAGGGCGATCAACGAAGGCGGAACTTACTCCAGACGTCGATGGTTCCAGCAAGAGTGGATGAGGCGACAGCATTTATGTTTAATTGGTAGGAATCATACAAGGGACAGGCAGAAAAATAGAAGATGCATCATCGGAAGTCTCTGGGTCATTAAGAATAACACAATAAGAATAAAGTGGCTTGGGCTGTTCATGATGAACAACGTCAATAAATGCTGGTTTCAGGCAGTCCTAGAGACAGTATTCTATTTAGTGCCAAGCTAAAGGAAATGGCCAGAAAAGGTCGATCATAAGCCAGTTGCAAAGGCGATCGAGCTAAATCGCAAAGGATGAGAACATAGACACTACCTGCCATCTCCTTCGGTACAAAGAAATTTTGATTCACATGCACTCTTTGGCCGGTATGGTGAATCTAAGCTACCGGTCGTAGCAAGTCACGTATGTATGCAGTAGGGTTGAAAAGATGAGGTAAAAGGCGTTTGGAAAAAAACACTGACGGGGAAGACGAACATACGTAACATAAGCTAATACTGCAGCAAGATAAACGACTCCACATAAGGATCAAAGGGATTAGCGTGGCATCGGCGAGTCTTGACCTGACAAATATAACGTTTGACGGCACCGTTTCTCTGAGCTAGGTAGCTCGTAGTACTGATACATAAAGAGTAAATAACTGTCAAGACCCCCTGGCATCGATGAGTTTCGAATTGGCTCCTATTTTGGGTCATAATAGTGCAAGGGACACCAGATGAGAAATCCAATCCGAGACGAAGGTTCGAGTAGCGAACAGAGAAAAAGATCAGCTACAGTCTATAGTTACTGCGTTAATCTATCGATTATAATAAGATAAGTTCAGCCATAATAGTACGATAATAGAATAACTATATTAATAGGGATCGAATCAAAATGCAAGGAAGGAAGAGGAGCCGGAGGTGTTTTGTATGGCGATCACCTTGGTACGTTGATAAGAGAAGAACGAGTGCGTATATTTAGCAACGCCGTTATTTATACGAAGAACACCAAACAATGTGTTATAAGTTAGCGAGCTTTTCGAACACTAGGGGTAAAAATGCCTTGATTTTGTTAAAAAACATTTCGACAGTATAAAAGTCTACCAGAATACGCTTGCCAGGGTTGTGTTTAAAATAAACTTCTCAAACGTTGATGGATTCTAGTTACGCAATACATGCGTTTCTAAGTCCTGTTCTTGAGCTTCCGCCAGAGAAACTTAACCGACCAGCAAAGGACAAGAGAATTACGTGCTCTAGTTGGACGAAATACGAGAGTGCGTCCGTACGACGCTTAAAGAACCTGCGACATAGCAAATTTCGCTCGTAAGCAGAAAGGGAAAATCAAAATAACAAACATCAACTGCAGAATGAACAGAATAGATTCTTAAAAATAAGAAGAGAAGGGGTAAACTGCTTGGTAAAATACCAGGAATTTCCGAAAATTTACTGGCTCTCTTATGTGAATCGGAAAGAAGGTAAGAGAAGAAATTAAGAGGTTGCCAATGGTCACAAACCTTCTACTTAAAGAAGGGACGGAATAAACTCTATCGGGAGTGTGTCCCAGGAGAAGAATGAACCAAACAAATAAAAGAACCAATAACTTTGATAACAAAGGGGCATTTTGCCAGGGACAAAGATACTCCCGCGCTAATTGCTACACTTCTTTAGTGAAATAAAAAACTTCCTAAGCCTCAGGAATTAACTGTAGAGGATAATTCATCTAAGATGTCGACAACAGCGTGTTCTAAGGCCACATAACTCGAGTACAGTCCTGGAAGTTTCTATGGAAGAAATTTAGTATCCTATTGAAAGTACAGAGTTGTTTTAGCGAGGAATTCTTATGAAAATCTCGCATTGCAGCAACTTTATAACAAAGAGGCCTTTTTATATATCAGGAGAAACAATATCTCATGAAAAAGAATTACGAGACATTCAAAAGTGTTGAATACGACACTATATTCTTCCAAGCAAAAAAAAGAAGACCTTTCCATGATGAGAAAGATGTTTCTCCTTATATAAAAACGCGAATAAAAGACATCTCGGAACCTGATCTATGAAAAGTTGAAATATCTCGAAATAGACGAAGGGAGTAGTGACAGCGGTGTTTTGAACATCATTGGGATGAAATAAGGATCTGGTTGAAAATTCGAACCAGTTCCAAGTGAAAGAAGAATATAAAAAAAACAAAGATAGACGAAGTAAAATCAGATGGTATGGTAAGTGTTACTTATGCGAGATAGTAAGTGCATTCAACGACCAGTAATTGTCCGAAACCCTAAAGTCATCCGGTATAGACTTCAGCTCTACCTGAATAGAAGAACCGCATGGAGACTTTGATAGACAGGTAATTCCGGTATTAAACATATATAGATTTGTTTGTTATTAGCCTATTAGTTGTTAGTTATCAGTTTATAGGGGGCTAGTTAGTTAGTTGTTTGTAGCCAGGAGACGGTTGGTTAAATGTTCACCGGTAGAGGTTGACTTGGTGGTCTCCCATCCAACATTCAAATACTAACAAGGCCCACTGTTGCTTAAATTTATCGTAGCGCCGTTGTAGAACTCAGGTCCCGAGCGCTGCCAATGGGCTTATTCCAGTTTTAGGGAAGATTATCCTCTCGCTTGATTTTAAAGATGATGACTGGGTAAGAGGACCTGCTGATTACCCGGGACTCAGCGAACCGTCCGGCCCCAGCTTAGCCCATTATCCTTCTTTCTGACAGACTGTGTTTTTACCCTACTTCTTTACTTTCCCTACAACCTCTAACAAAACTTTCTCTGGTCTGGCTCCAAATTCGCAGGGTAGACGCCGACCAGTTTCCTCTCAGTGGTGAGGAGACCCTGAACTCGGGTTTGGGGTGGTACGTTTTTAATAACCTACTTTACCCTAATTCTCACCTTCTTCTCATCCCCCTTTCTCCTCAACTGCTTATGGATTTTACGCCGAGCCTAAGGTGGAGCCGCCATGCTGATGGGCTGCCAGGCC
This sequence comes from Ceratothoa steindachneri, assembly GCA_963969495.1. Taxonomy (NCBI): domain Eukaryota; kingdom Metazoa; phylum Arthropoda; class Malacostraca; order Isopoda; family Cymothoidae; genus Ceratothoa; species Ceratothoa steindachneri. Next base: position 39,491,938 of record OZ018331.1, on the reverse strand, counting down.
AGTAAGAGGAAGGAGTGGCCTCAAATGGCGGCAGCCAGTTTTGCCGCTCCGTGTTTACCCTTCGCAGAGCGTGCTACTCCGTGGGGGGGGGGATTAGCGTATATGTCACCTGCTAAAAAAAGAGTCATCATGCCCAATGATGAGAACTTTTTCGTAAACTCACCCCCTTTACCTTCCCTTCTACCAACATTGGAGCACTCTTGGGCAGCTCCACCCAGAAAAGACCCCCCCCCCCTCCTGGGTTTGCCAAGGGACCCTCCAAACTTCTTTCACCGGAGAGGAGACTTAATCTTCTCCTAGACCTACAGGTGCAGGGCACTCCCCTTCACACCCCTCTATGGAGGTGCCCTTGGGCGTCTTCATCACTTCTACAGTGACAGTCCCTACTTTGTTTTCCCAGGGGACTGCCAAGAGAGCAGACAGGCGGCCCATAATTGACCGCTCCCTGGAGAAATGGCTTGATTGGGCCAACTCCCTTAGGGAAGCGAGAGATGGCAGGGTCAATCGGCCCGTGCCCCCTAATGTCCTGCGAGCGTATGCGACTAGTTTGCAGGGGGTCAATGTACCAGCCACCCTTCCTTGCTCGACGGATGCCGGTTCGCTGCATTAGAATGTTAAAAAAGGAACCTCAAATGGAATATGTGATGTCTTGGTGGGAAGGGCCACATGGGGCCCCCTCCCCATCCAAGATAGACATGGTCCCTAAGGTGAGCCAGCTCCAGACGGTAGGATCTTCCATGGGTTCGAACCCGAGTCCAACCCTATGCAAGCTCCTCCTCAGACAGCTCGTGTCCCCGAGGCCTCATAAGGAGGGAAGGGAACTACTTCCAGGGTTTTTACCCTTGTGAGAGCTAAGACCTTCTCCATTTCAGAGGAGGATCTTTCCGAGGCCAGCCCATCTGGCCTAAGGGCTCCTGCCGGCGGATGAGATAAGCAGGATCATTCCCCGCGCTCGTCTCCTAAAAAAAAACACACATAAAAAAGACGGGCCTGCTGCCGTTTCGCTAAGGGACTGAGCCAAGATCGGCAGGTCTGGCACCGGTGCTCTCCCAGGCGGGGAGTAAATCACCAAGACCAAAGGTGCGCAGAGCAGAGATTCGATAATGTCGGGGCCCCTCATTCAGAGACTATATGGAGTTTTCGAGCCTGCTGGCTCCACTGATGGCAGCATGTTGGCTAAGGGCAACCTGATCCATCAGAGGAGAGCTCTATCTGGCGTGATTGGTGGAGAGCCGAAGGTGACAGGTTTGTCGAACGGGAGCCTACTGGCGAATGCGTCGAATTCCTCAGGGGCGGCCATGATTAGTTCTCTTCGGACACTTGATGGCAGGCCGGTGAGTGTGTCCTCACACTCTAACATGAACTTCGTGAAAGGAGTGGTTTATGTGAGGGAACTCATCGACTACTCCATAGATGATATCAACTTTGAGATGGCTGACATTATTCATCACGTTCGACAGTGAAAAGCTCCCTGAGTCGATGCGTGCCGGCTGGTATCGCTACCGCGTGAAGGAATTCGTGCCACTGCCGCAGAGGTGATACTACTGCCACCGCTTCGGCCATACAAATCGCTAAGGTAGACGCGCAAAGTAGGGGTTAGCCGAATTATGTGTAAGTTGCTCCAAGGCCGCACACGATAAGTCCAAATCGTTTGTGGCCAAGTTTCTCATTTGCATAGAGCCGCACCCCGCTTCTTCGAAGCAATGTGGTGCGTATCTCCTCGAGAAGGAAATCCTGGCCGTTGAGGCCCAGGATCGTCTCTCATTTTGCGAGCCTAAGGACTTGGTCCTGGCACGCCCGGCGCTGCCTGGGACGTCTTATGCCTAAATGTTATGAGAGACACTGCTCCTGGCCCCTCCAGGCCTACGAGCAAGGTCGTTTCTACGCACATTCGGAACCCTTCTGTGGGTTCTATCCCCCTCCCCCCGGGCGCTCCTTAGGTAGAGCTGCGGCAGAAAGGGTTCATACCCAGTCCCCGGTAAAACTAGGGTTCCTCCTCCTTCCCCTAGCGTGACAGTTTCCCGTAAGGCAAAACAGCCGAGCGCCTCGACTAAAGTTGGGCGTGACGCCATTTTCCGGGGTTTCTAAAGCTGCCTCCCGATAGGAGGGCAGTAATAAAGGAGTTTCGGCTCTTACACCAACACCGAATGCTAAATATGGTGACTCGAAGGCGCTGGATTCTACAAAGAAGGGACTTCCGCCTCCGAAGCCGCCCCGCCTGCCTAAGGTTTCGAGGCAGAGGGAGGAAAAGACTCGCCTGCTGAGCCCAACCTCCCCCGATAAGTCCTCGAAGGCGACAGCGTTTTCAGCGAATTGTCGAGCCAACAGCGCCTGGATCTCGGCCTCTGGGAAGTGTACCGCCATTCCCGTGAGGGTCTTCTCTTCGAAGACGGCCCCGCATCTTCTCCCCCGTGCTTAGCCTGGAGCTCATAATTACTTTAATAGAATTGCCGCGGATTCCGGGCTAACTGGGAGTTGATGCAGAGGCTCGTCTCCTCCCGTCTTCCCTTAGCTATCTTTTTGTAGAAGAACATGCTAGGCGCATGCCCCTGCCTACCATCCCAGGGTATAAGGGTCTTGCGACTCCACCACCAGGGAATGGGGATCCGGCTGGATGATATGCCATTTACACCCAGCGTGATCTCCGTTCTTCTCTCCGCTTCAGACATCTCCTTTCAGGCAGTCGATGTGCAGCTGCACCTGGATAGCAAGTATACTGTTATGTATGCGTACCTTCAATCGTCAGGCTACTTTGACGCGGAAGACTTCCGCTGCGTCGTGGCACGGTTGCCGAGGCTCTTTCTCTTCTCGGAACCATGAACGGGAGACAAACCCTCTGGGGAGACTACTCTATCAATCCCAGGTGCAGGGTCCTTGCCGACCCGTTGGACGAGCTAGAGATATGTATCCTAAATGTGGATGGGTTTACGCATCATTGTCCAAGAACCGCTTCATTTTCCGGTCTCAAGCTATCTCTGTGCTTTCCGGATGCGCAGCCTGATTTTGAGTTCGGGATAGTGGATGACCACCATGGTAGTGATCACTTCAAATTCAAATATCATTTTCTTGGCAGCTGCCACCTGAGAGCTCGCTCCGGTGGTGCTTCGAGCGGGCACGGTGGTTCTCATTTCAGGAAAGGACTGATTTCTCTATCTCAGTCGATGAGCTTAGGTCGGTAGATGAAGCCGTTGAGTTCTTCTCGATCAACCTCACCGCCATGGGCCTAACTACTATTTCTAGAACTTTTGGCCGTTTTTCACTCCCTCAAACAGAAGTGTTATGCCTACACGTGCTATAAGGGACGCCCGAACGACTTCACTGTCGGTGAATTTTGTCGAGCTAGGACTAGGCTCCAGTATGTTTCGAAGCACGCCAGCCGCTCTTCTTGGCGGGCATACGTGTTTTTAGTTATAGGGAAAGGCCCCTCGGCAGAGGTGTGGAAGCGAGTCAAAAGGATTCGGGGCAAGTTTTTGCACGACCCCCCTCCCGTTTTACGAGAGAATTGGACTGCGATCTCGGACCCCGCTTCCGTGTCGGAATCCTTTGCGACCGCTTTCTCCACATTCTCTAGCCGGAATGCTGCTCAGCCAGCATTCAATGCGCGTAGTTAGGTTGAGGAAGGCCGCTGACTGTACTTTACATCCAGAGGCAGAGAACTTTTCAACAACATGTTAATTTTAATTGAGTTGCGTTCCGCTCTCGCTTAGTGCGCGGACACCGCCCCTTCTCCGGCTGATGTCCAGTACGCCTTGCTTCGACACCTGGATGAGCGAGGGGTGGCCTTTCTGTTAGATTTGTACAACAGGACCTGGATAGAAGGTATCCGCCCAGACTCCTAGTGAATCGCTACTGTGCTCGCTTTTCGCAAACCGGAAAGAGATCACTCTACCCCGCCCAGTTTCCGCCCAATTTCTCTAACGCCCTGCGTTAGCAACTTGATGAAGAAATTGTTAAATGTTAGATTAGCCTTTTTTCTTAACAGTGGAGACAATTTGTCTTCTGCACAATGCCTCTTTCGCATGTCCTTTCCACGTCGGATGCTCTACTGCGACTTGAAAATGCTGTCTGCAAGGCCTTCCTTCGTAGACAGAACTATGCCACGGTGTTTTTCGATCTGTAAAAGGCCAATGATACCGCATGGTGATACGATATCATGGAGACTCTCCCAATCTTTATATTTGAATTTATTCGAGATCGTCGATTCCGCGGACCAGATTCCAACCCTTGAACATCGATTCCAACAGGCATTGAACCGAGTATCCCGCTATGTCGAAGCACACAGGATTCGGTTTTCCTTGGCCAAGACTAATGTGGTGCACGTCTGCCGCCACCCCAGCTCCATCCCAGCCTAGACTTGTTTCTAAAGTGGGTTCGCCTGGAAGTGGTGGACCCGCAAAAAGTGACGTGGCACTTGCCGGGGCTAATTGTCAAATTGTGTTCCCGGAGTCTATCCAGAACAGCTTGGAGGGTGGACAAGTGTTGATCCGAATCTTAGGTGGCCACATAAACATTATCAAAATAGAAGGTGACGTTGGGTAAACTTCTAAAATCCTCATCATCATCCGGTTATAATTGCTACAAGCCATCACCAGCCCAAAAGAGAGCTGTCGGAACCTCATAAGCCCCTTCTCAGGGGGGAAAGCAGTAAATTTCTTCACTTCATCCCTCAGTGGGATCTGATAATAAGCCTTGCATAAATCAAACTCGGAGATGAAGTTGGCCTTCTCAAAAAGGTAAAGATTTTGATCTATGGTGCAGAATGGTTTGGCATCGAATACGGTAACCGAATTTAGCTTTCTAAAATCGATGCACATTCAATAAGACCATCGGCCTTCTTTACCATGACAACAAGGGAACAATAGTTGGACATCGAAGGCTCGATGATCTGCAACCTTAGAAGTTTATCCACTTAGATATTGAATGCTTCCCGGAGGTGTATAGGCAGGGGGTATGGTTTGGAAGGGATTGGTTCCAGGGTGGTTAGATGGATATTGTGCTCAAAGTGGGTAGCACAACCAGGGATCTCGGTTATTCCGTCATTAAAACGACTCAGTAGAGCTTGCAGTTGATCCTTTTGAATAGATGATAGCTGTTCGCATATCTTAATTTCCGCAGGCGGGGATTTAGTAAAGTCTGGCAAGACATGCAACGGATATTCTTTGTCTTTCTTCACGCAGGCGACTTGAAGTACGCAAAAGGGGTCCAGGGGGTAGCGAGGTTCCATGGGGGATTCTTCTTCGATTGCAACTATCTGGTTGATGCTCGCGCGCCGTAGTATCGCTTGGGCATATTAACATTGAAAAGCTTTCGTCCCAACGGGATTCCAATAAGGTAATTGAGGTGGCTACGCTTCTCGACCATGTGGTAGGGGCCGTTCCACAGGCTTAACAATTTTTTATTGTCCGTGGTAAGGAGAAGCAAAACTTCTTCTCCGGGGTTAAATTTCCTTTTTGGGGGACTTGCAATTTAAATGTCTTATACTTGTCAAAATTGATATCGGCGTTTTGAGACACAATTTCGGCGCACTTTTCCAGCCTCCTTCTTAAATTCAGTAGATACGAGTTAAAATTCTAGATATTTGGATCCAATTTCTGATTGGAATAAAGTTCCTTTAGGATACTTAGGGGGCCTCTGACGTTTCTACCATATAAAAGTTCAAAGGGGGCGAATCCTAATGTGCGATAGGGAAATTCATGGTAGCCTCTCGCACATTCCATTCCCACTCGCGTGAAAAGGAATGGTAAATAGTGGCTTGATCATCAATAATTGACCAACGTACTCAGTTAATTCGGAGGTGAATTGACGACCACGATCCAAGAGGATTTCTTTGGGCAGGTCCACACGGGAAACGATTGAAATAAAGGCTTTGGCGCAGGAGATGCTAACGATTTTCTTGAGGGGCACAGCCTCGGGGAACCGGGTGGCAAAATCGACCAACGTTAAAACGTAACTATGTCTTTCGCTCGACGGGGGGTGGATCGGTCTGATTAGGTTGATAGCTGCTCAGGAGAAGGGTTCAGAGATTAGTAGTCTATTCTGCAAAGGCGCAGGTCTGACTCGTCCTTTTAATGCTGTATTTTAGCAAATGACGCATGAACGACAATATCGCAGAAATTCGTCGGTCACGCAAGGCCAATAAAATATTTGAAGATCCTCTGAACGGTCTTCATGTGACTAAATTAACCTGAAAATAGGCTATCGTGAGCCGTATGGAGGGACGTGGGAGTGGTGTACACCTAGTGTGCGGAACTTGGTGTCGTTTTACTCGGTGTACAATCGATAGATGAGGTCGTCCTTGATGAGGAAGGAAATCACCTTATTCTCTCTAACGCTTTAGTGTGTTTTGTTCTGGGCTTTGGATCACAAGGGACGAAGAGACTAACATTCCCTCTGGCTTTTGGCGAAGTCATGGGTTATCGTACTTTGGAATTCGGGGATACACGGAGGTTGCAAAGGTGTAGAGGCTTTCAGTTCCTTCTTCGCGCGTAAACGGGTTGAGCCGCGGGGGCGGAAGAAATCTGAGGGGACTGACCAATTAGGTCAGAGCAAAACTTGATGGGATCTGCAACGACTTCAGCCCAACCAGTAAAATAAGCGCACTCAATGTAGCAGTGAACAATGAGGAATTTATTGGCGCGCCCTAAGTAATCATACAATACGGCAAACTTATCGTGGTCCGGAGCCACATGGGGAAGTATTTCATCGGATACAGCAATGCACGTGCACCCTGTATCACGGACGAGGATTGAGAGCCGCCCCCCAATCATTGCTCCAGTTTCAAATTGGAGGGCCTCAGGGATACTTTTATCGAACAAAAAGTTTACCTTGTGGCCAGCAGTATTCGGTGGGTTTGAAGAAGAGGGGGCTTCATTTTGCGACGGTGGGTGCGTAGAAGTGGCATGACATGGTGTGCCTGGTGAGAAGGAATGCTTCTAAACTGCGAGTTTTGAGGGCAGTTAGACCTCACGTGACCCGGAACTCCACCGGAATAGCATACAGTGGTCCTCATTGAGAACGACGAAGCAGGGGAGTTGAGAGCAAAGGGCTTGACATCACGATGGTCTGACTAGAAAAGAGGTTTAGGTTTGGTGGGCCCAGTCACCTTAACGAACTTATTCCCATTATTACGAACAAATTTGTTCTTGCTGGTTTGGATTTAGGAAATGGGGGTTCTAATTTCTTCCTTTCCTTCGGATAGCAGTTGTGGCTAGGCGCGTAGACGTCTGCCTTCTCGATGCATTCCTTGAGAGTAAGGCACATCCGGTCCTTCATGAAGGATATGATTTCCGAACCGAGTGACGCAAGAAATTGGTCCCTGAGTACAAAATCGACCAGGGCGTTGTATTCATGAGGCAACTTGGTCGCGTCAATCCCCCAATCAAAAATCAAAATTAAGCTGTAAGGAGTAGCCGAACTGTCGGAAGGTCTGGTTTGGTTGAATGAGACAGTGCCTAAATTTAGCTCGGTAGAAACCCGGGGTCATGTTGTAAGCGGCAAGCAACTCTGCTTTTAACAAGAAATAATCAATTGTTGTCTCTGACGGGAGGGAGATAAAAAGGTCCCTGAGTTGGGAGTTCAACAGGAGCAATATTTGTGCTACGCCGTCCGTCTCGATATCCCACTTGTTCACCTCAAAGATCTTTGAAGACGGGGAGTTTTGTAGTTGCCGACTGCGGTGCGTCTAATCTAGAACTTGATGAGTTAATGGAGAGCGTCTCTTCCTCACTCTGCTCATTTCAAATTCGCAATAGCGAATTCTCTCTTTCTTCTCGTTCCTCTTTTCTTTCTTTTCGTTCCTTTTCTTTCTTTTTGTTCCTTTTCTCTTTCTTCTCGTTCCTTTTCTCTTATTTCTCTCTTTTCTTTCGGCTCTTTCTTTTCTTTCTTCTTCCTCTGTGTAGGGTATCAGATCTTTGCCACTGAGTCCGAGTGACTCACCTTGGGCCTTGAAAATTTCAAACGGCGAATGCTGCTGGCTTTACGTGATGGGCACAACAACAAGAATTAACGCAAGACAATGAATATGGCGGAATTATTGATTCCTTTACGCAGGAACGGGAGTGCAAATGGTTTTACTAAACAAATGAAAACACGAACAAAAAGGGTAGATGAAACCCTCGCGAGAGAGCTTATGCGGTCGAGTTTCACTATGATTGAAGCGAGATTTAAAGCACTCCTAGCACAGCAATACGAAGAATGATATTATTTTTATTATACCTTCAACTTATGGCACGAGATGAGGCCTTGAAGGACAACAATTCAATTCCGTGGGGGAATAAAATTTATAGTTAAACACGGTCACTCAATAATCAATTCACAAATAAATAAATAAATAAATAAATGGGAACGAGAACAAATACCATAGGCGGGCGTTATCGCAATAAATTATCGCGATAACTTATGGCGATAACGATATCGGGTTATCGGTTATCCGATAATTTTTTCCGCGTTATCGATTCATCGGTATCACCGATACTTTTGGTTCCAAACTAGCGATAATTGATAATTTCAGTTTTTTGTTCCAGTTTAGCACAGGGGCGAGCTGCGCGTGCCTTGGAGGCAGAAATAGGTAGGTCAGAGCTGGGGACTAGCTGTCGGTCGAGAGGTCACGAGGTGTTGGTCCTGCGTGCTACCGGTTTTACGCGTTCTGTGATGATTTTTTTCATATGTTCCTGTGCTTCTTCCGTTCTATATATAATTTTGGATTTATCGGTTATCACCTTATCGAGCGATAAATTTATCGCCAGTGATCGATTATCGGTTATCACCGATAAGGTTATCGTTATCGATTATCGTAATACATTTTTTCGTTATCGTGTCCACATATGACAAATACACTTCGCAAATAGGTATGCACGGGTTATTTCACACTCTTGTAGGGTGACCCTAAACACCGGACACCAGAATATAATATAGATGTCGTAGGGTGAACGTGAAGAGGACACGCCAGAAGATCGGGATACAGATTGAAGTGCGAGGTTTAAATAAACAAAATCGAGTGCGGTTAGCCTAAATAATTCATTCTTAGAGGTTTGGGGATTAAAGAAACTAATGGTAGAAAAAGATATATCTTTACTATATACAAGGAAAATATTAGTAGCACAAGTAAATTAATGACAATAAATAAAATGAGTTTGGGGTATCAAACGAGGCAGGGGCGGATATAAATGACTCGACGGGTACGAGAGAACGAGAGAGGATGCATGGTGATTGCTTCCAGAGAAAGTGGGAGAGTGCAATTATCGGGGAGACTCACCTAAAGCCTAATTGACTGGAGGCGTGGATACGGCGAGTAAATGTGGCGCTGTAAAGTTGAACTTGCAAGATTCCTTCTTTAACCTCGCTGAGAAATGATCGAGTGAGTATTTCAGTCGTTGAACGAAGTCGATAACCGAAATGATAGATGCCTGTCAGTGTCTATCGTCTGTCGGTGGGAACTCTGGCCTTAAATACGAGCAAGGCCGGGTAGAGATGACGCGTCGCATTCGAAGCTGGAAACCGTTAAGAGGTGAAGCAGGGTGTACGAGACTGTACGGGGCTGTATGGTACTGGTTTTTCAAAGCTTTTCTCGAAGTGTTTATACTGCTTCGATGGAACGGGTCGCCCGGGGCCCCCAAACGGGGACGGTGATATCAGTAGACTTGGCGCGCAAGGGGGGGGGAGGATAGTCTCGGCGGCCGCACAGCTTTGCGCAAAGGTCCTTGAGGCCGTAGGTGTGACGGCGAGGAATGGAACCCAAAAAGGATTACGCGGTCCGCGAAAATCTCGCGGCTCCCTTGGGGCTGTATGGCCGTGCATGTGTATCTTCTCAGGCGCCACAGGTAGACGTTGGGTTCTAGGAAAGGGGGGGGGAACCTTCTCTCTCTGAGCCTCACCTTTAAAACTCCAGAACCAGAACCAAGATTAGCCAACAATTTAACCAAGGTTAACCAATAGATTGATCAAATTTCAATCAATTGATTGACCAAGATTAACCCTAATAAACCTGACGCCAATTTAATATATATAATAGATATTACTATATGTTGTAGAATAGGGTCAGGTTACGCCCTTTCTGCGTTTCTCAGCTGAGGTTGATGACGGCTATGTGCGTGGGAGATTTATAAAACAAGCAGAGTGCAAATTAGCTGAATGTAAGTTGGCCAAATAGACGACTATCTTGGAGGTTCCGGTAACAAAAATAACTTTACTAATATGCAAACTAATATTCTTTTACAAGGTTAAAAGAGGTTTTACAACAAGCTATATACACATTAGACGTACAGGAGTGTCAGCCGCTAAAGGGGGGGGGACTTGGCTGGGACGGTCGCCGTACAAAAAACGAACAATATTAACCGAGGGTCTCTCGAATAACCTTGAGCGAATATTAAGACGACGAATGAGGCTTACACTGCGGAGAGGGGGTGAGAAAGCACTTGCACAGGAGAGTTGCGCGTTGCTGTTACCTCGGAGATTTGGTCCGAGGGAGTAATCTTTGTCTTGGCGCAAAGTTGAAATAATAGTCTCTTCACAATGACTATTAACGGGATAAACTTAGAGATCTTGCTTCCGAGTTAAAACACGGATCGAGACGAGGCGCGTTGCGTTTGAGGAGCGGGTAGAACGAGTACGGGGTAGACTCACGCGAATTAAACGATAATAGCCGGAGCTTGAGAGGTTCTGAGAGAATTGGGTAGAGTCCAACAAGACGAGAATAGCGTATACTGACAGGGGGTGGGCAGAGGATACTGATGGTGCGGGTGGTGGCGGATACTGACGGGGCAAGGTGGGCGGCGGATACTGCCTTCCAACTTTGGCACCGGATGATTTACAGTGGGGTCGAATGGGGTCCCTCCCCCCTCCGTCAGAAGGAGAGGATTTCAGGGTACGACGTATTGGCAGGCGAGAGTAGTCTTGCCCTATTACCACGATCGCAAGAAGGTTCCTAAGTTGAGAAGAAGAAACTTTGTCTGACTTCCGTTGGGACCTTTTGTGCTCTCAAACTTGTCACGGCTTTCTGCGATGGCGGGCTTTCATGCCACAACGGCGTCTCGTGATTTCGCACTTCCATTAGCGCAGACAAAAAGGGTCGACCAGGTGTCTGTTGTTTCTCTCTCAATTGAAGGCGCGGCAGCGCGCATCTCCCCCCCCCCTTCTCTATCTCTCTCTCTCCCTCTCTCTCTCTCTGATTTCTGACACCTTGGTTCTCGATATCCGTGACACCACGGCGGTTCTGGCAAGCCGGACAGATTTTGAGATTATCTTCTGCTGCTTTCCCGGACATGAAGGAATTGCGGGGAATGAGCGCGCCGATGAAGATGCCAAAGGGTCCGCGAGGACTGGGCGACCAGACCAGCGTTTAGCTCTTCCTCACACCGATTACATGGCAGGAATATGGGCTGCCCTCCGTGCAGCTTTAAAAAGATGATGGGAGATGGTTGAGGGAAACTTAAAATTACGTGCTACTCCGCTGCGACGGCTTCAGTTTTCTTTCTGTCCTCTCCGAATTGGACACAGTCGCGGGGCTCACCGCCCTTTAATGGAGCGCTCACCAGCGCCTTATTGCGACGATTGCGTGTCCCCCAGACTGTTCGGTACATTCTTGTTGAATGTTGCATTCTGGGGGATCTTTGCGCACGGTACCTGTCCCGGTACCGGTAGGAGCGGGTCGCTAACGCTTTTCCCTTGTACGCAGGACTGGTTCGTGCACACGGACTTGAGGACTATAGGACTTTTTGAAAGAGGTTGGCCTCCTCCACTTTAAATGAAATTTTTGTAGGTCGCCTGTTGTATTGAGTACGACGACTTATCCCCAAGTAGGCAGTCGTCAGATGGGCTCCTAAAATTTTAAAAAAATAATAAAATACCTGGGGGAAAAGGAAGTTTGGAAGACTAATTCAAGGGCTCTTTATTAGGCGGAGAACTCGGTAGGTTTAGGCGCAATGGATTTGATTGAACGTATGCCGAGGTATTTGAGGCAGCCCTAGTAATGTTAGAGTTTATTTCGACTATCCTTGAATGACTGACTGACTACCTGGGATCTACCAGAGACGGTATATAATGTATCGAAAACAGTGGGCGTGGCCCACTGTTAGCCAATGATACACTTTGGGCAGAGCTTACTCGACTGAATATTTATTTGTGTGTACTCGGAGAAAGAGACAAGCTTTATCTTAAATTTCGAGAATAAGATTTCATGTTTCGCAACTCTGTACTATTAACTAAACTTATGCATCTCTCCTATCTTCAACTCAGTGTCAATAACTGCATCTGCAATGAAATTTGTTTGTACAGCTGTGGCGTTTCCCAGACCCGTGGTGAAAAGGTCTGGATAAATATCGAGGGGAGCGCCTTTCTGCATGTGGCTGCTTGTGCCCGTGTAAGTGTATATGCGTGTGAGTGTGTAAGCCTGTGAGAGACTCTCGAATTCAATGCCTCTAACTCTTTACAAGAACAGTATATATTATTATTATTTACATGGCCAAATGTTACATGTTCTTATTTACAGGAAAAAATGTTATACATTATTATATACATGACAAAATTTTATATATTATTACTTACATGACAAAGTGTTATATATTATTATTTATATGACAAAATGTTGTATACTTTTAGATTACTTACATGTGCATAATTATGCGCATGCCTATCTCAAGCTTTCGTAAGATTTATATGACACTCATCTGTAAGGTTTCATTGTCAATCCTATTACACCTTGTATGATGCACTACACATATACTCTAACTCCTTATGCATTGCAGAAAGTAGACCTGAAGGCTATACGTATATAAAGAGCGAAAACAAAACTTTGTTTTGTCACTATCTGGTGGGACTTTTCTTCAATGTTTAAAGGGAAAAGGTAGAGAACAACGAATGCGTTAAAAATAAAGATCGGCTTACGGGGGAGTGACAGAACAGGCAAATTTTGAGAAACGGAAAATAAACCATCTGGCTCCATATGGTAGGCGTCATGTTGATTGTAAAATGTGTTTTCAAGGAAGTTGCAAACGCCGTAGATGGTGAAACATTGGTGGAATAAGTTATAAAATTGTCAGGCGGGTGAACTCACATATTCGGAAAGCTCTGTGTTTCATTTGAGGGTAAAAATAAGGAAAATTAAGGGAGTATTACAAAATTCTGGTGATAATAAAATGCTGAAATAAATGTAGGTGAATATAATAGAGAAAACTCGAATGGAGACCAAGAATGAAGGAGATACTCGGTGGTTCAAACAACGAGACCAGTTTGGTTTAAAGCTATGTTCAGAGTTTCAGCTGAGCGACACGATTCAAATAATATTGGACTCAGGCGAAAAGTATGATTTGAAATGAATGAAATATTTCATTTGTACGATAAAATCTGAGCCCCCTTTATATATGGGTACAAACATGACACGAAGCTCGTATAATACCACACTATAAATATTGATGAAAGAAAAAAAAGATGATAAGAAAATGAATATTAAAAAAAAAAATGCACTAGGCCCCAGAAGAGTTCCGGGGATTGCAAGGTTAGCACATCTCGGTTATCTAGATATAGGGCTAGTGGAGATAGTAGCAAGGGGGGGTAGTAAAAGAAGGAAGGAAACAGGTAACTGCGGAGGACTCTCTTGTTCCTGGTGGGTGTAGGGCTGCCGGTGATACAGATGTGGGGATAGTAGACCTAGGTAGAGAGTGTAGGTCTGAGCCTATTACTTGTAGTAATAGGTGCAGTGTCGTACCTATGAAAGCTATGCTATGCATGTGAAGCAAATGAAGTGTCTGAAGTGCTTGTGGTAGGTAATTTATAGATTAAGTATTTAGACAAGACTTTTTTGTGTGAAAATAAGCTTAAGAGGATGATTGGAGGTTGTTTGAGAGGTGCATGTGTAGCGGATGTTAGTGAAAGTATGGTTAATGGAACTGGAATGAATGCAGTTGTTGTTTTGCGTGTGTGAGTGAATGACATAGGGGAAACTAGGTCCGATGAGATAGCGTCCAGAAAATAGGATTTACCGGGTTTTGCAAAAGTTCTATTACACCTGGGCTTTTTTTTTTATCTTTCGAGATGTTTAATTTTGTGATAGAAAAAGTTTCGTCTAATAAACATAAGTTCCACTTTTTCAGCACGTGTCATAAAACATTTTTTCTCATTGTGTGCAAGTGTGTCAAGCTGGAAGGGGAAAGAGTCGATATCTCTGCTCTCCTGCGCACGGGTACAACAAGTCCAACATCGCAAAGCGGCTCATCGCCAGCCGAATGACTGTCCATAGAGTCGCGGAGAGGCTCAGGAAAAGGGAAGACCTCAAAGATTTACCAAGTTCAGGCAGACCTCAAGTCATCCAACCGTTTGGTTGTGGAAAATGTCTTTAAAGGTGCCCAGAAACTCAAAATAATTGCGCTAGCAAAGAAGAAGAACAGTTTGGTGGCCACAGTGTCCAGGGGGTCAAGTAGGAGGGCGGCAAAGGGTTGAGGTGCATGGAAAGGCCTATACTCACCGTCCGTATGCAAGAACAACGGCGGGAGTGCTGTCGTCGCCTTCTCAACAACTTGAAGACTCATGAATATCGAGTTCTCATATTTTTTCTTAGGAAAAAACCTTCACGATCGATCCGGTCATCAAAAAGCAGAACGACCACGTGGTAAACTTCGGATAGGACGTCTCCGAGGTCTGCGACTTGTCTACAATCAAGCATCTGGCCTCCGTGAAGATGCTCGGCGTCGTGGCTTCAAATCGCGAGAAGATGCAGCCGGTGTAGTTCGCGGACGGTTACAAGTTCGCCGCGGTTGCAGGGACATCTTAACCACGAAAGTTCTGCCCTGAGTGAGTCAGATCACAAAGAAGGTGGATTAAGGCTTTCAGTAGGACGGTGTTTCGGCCAACACGGCCAAGACCGTGCATGAGTAGTTGGGGTCGAACATGAACTTTTGGTTGAAAGACTTTTGAACGCTGCAGTCGCCCGACCTAAATTGTTGACGAGGTGAAGTCCTCTATCATCCGCGTGTGGGCCAGCATGAGGAATGACTTTGTTTGCAACGTCTGCGCGGCCTTTAGGTCTCGCCTGGAGGTCGCGCTCGCCATGAGGGCGGCCACATTGATTAATATTACAATTTAAAAACATAGTTATATGTTATACCAGAGGTTCACAACCTGTGGCCACATGGCCTAAATGGGCTATGGCAAATTCCAGGTCCGCCACCGAAACTTTATAATTTTAGTGGGCCATAGGGCTAATATATGGGCCACAGCTCATTAAATGGGACATAAAACTTTTATTGACTCCTAGTCTTTGGATTAATGAAATTAAATCCATATATATATATAATTATTGTAATGACGTGATCTATTATTGCGGTTTACTATAGTCTAGTTGCAGATATTTCAATACTGAAACGGCCTCTTAAGGTCCTTTAGAAATAACCAGCCAGACCACGCCCGTCACCCACTCTATCAAGATACAGACCTACTTAAGAAAAAGCTATAGATAAAGCAACTCTAGCCTACTGTTTCCTATCATAGCCTAAATTACATATTACATTATTCTATTTACTAACCTCTACTAATAAATTATTGTGTCAATGACAACCACATCTGATGCAAACTTATTTACACTGGGATATTTACACTATTATGGTATTATTAATTTTAAACACTTTTCACTTCTTTCCGGAGGAGAGAGTAGTCCTCCGATGAAAGGACTGCAGCATGAAGTAAATCGCTGTCTCGGGAGGTAATGCAGCCAGAATATGGTAAAATTTCGTTTCTTCTCGTTGTATTCTTGAGATGTGAAATTGCGCCTACACAATTTTGAACCATCCTGAGACTGCTGCTTCATTAAAAACTGGTCTGATGGTGATTGCGTTCGTGAGTTCTACTTCTTGGAGTGGAAGAAAATGAGCAGCTTGTGGATGTCTTGATGCGTCACCTAGCGAATCCATTTTGCTGTGTGATCACGTATTTCGTTCAACGAAGAGGGGTCACCAGTTATAGAGTCTGGATAAGGTATTTGCTCTCGTAGTTTCGTAGGGTGGGTTAAGTGATCAACCGCTTCCTTATGGGGTGAAGGAATATATATATATATATATATATATATATATATATATATATATATATATATATATATATATATATATATATATATATATATATATATATGGTTGAGGAATAAGTTCTTGTGGTTTTATCAAATTTATTCATTACCATTAACAATTTTAGAAAAACTTCATTTATAATTGATAACAATATGCAATTTAATCAATAATGTATTCTCCGTTGTTATTTACGACTTCTTCCCAATGTTCAACTAGTTTTTTGATGCCTCTGCAATAAAAATCTCTGGATTTTGACTCGAAGAATTCGTCTAACCAGTTTCTTAATTCCACATCAGTATTGAACGAAACGCCGCGCAAATTGTTGGAGAGCGATCGGAACAGATGGAAATCCGATGGAACCAAGTCGGGTGAATATGGAGGATGCGGCAGGATTTCTCAATTAAGCGTTTGGATGGCGTCTTTTGTCATATTGGCAATATGAGGACGGGCATTGTCGTGTTGCAGAAGGACTCCATAACGTCGATGAGGTCGCTTTTCACGAATAGCTTCGGTGAGTTGATACATTTGTTGAACGTAGAGTTCTGCATTGGCAATCTCGTTGTTCACGAGGAGCTCATAAAGAATGATGCCTTCACAATCCCACCACGCACACAGCATCGTCTTTTGTGGATGAAGTCCTTGCTTTAATCGCGCAAGTGTTTTTTTTATTGGGGCTAAGCCATTGTTTTCAATCGTTCATATTGACATAAACACACCACTTTTCTTCGCCAGTGATGATGCGGTGAAGAAATCTGTCCTTATATCCACGAGTAGCCTTGTGACAAGCAAGCAAACCTGCGGCAATCGTGGAGCATTGAAATTTGTTGCTTTCGCTCAGAGCGTGCGCAACCCATGCACCGAGTTTTTTAACTTTCCGCTTCGAATGAAGGTGATTCACTACAGTTTTATGATCACACGTCAATTGTACAGCCAATTCTCTAGTCGATTGCCAAGGATTTTCATGAAGAAGGTCGTTCAATCGATCTTCATCCAACTTAATGGGGCGACCAGAACGTTCTTAGTCATTAAGATTGAAATGACCGTTTTTGAAACGTGAAAACCACCATTGAGCTGTCCTTTCTGATAAAGCATTTTCTCCGTACACAACACAAATATCGCGACGAGCTTTGGTTGGGTTTGCATTTTTCGCGTCTCGATTGAAAATGAATAACAACAAGTGTCGAAATTGCGCCTTTCTTTCAACTTGGCATTCCATTTTGAGGGTACAGAACAAAAATTAAATTAACACAACTTTTAAATAAACCGCAATGACATAGTACTCAACTTCAAGACGTAGCCTAAGCAAAAACCTAATAGTCTACGCTGTTAAGAGACGTAGTCTAACCTTTGCAAATTTTGCTCTCATTATTTATTATTATTTCTTAATATGTGCACAAATCACGTCAACAAGACTTAAATCAACACAACATTAAAAAACCCCCGCAAATATGGATTCTTAATTCCCTAGTATATAGCTGGAATAAGCTTCAAAATAGCGAACAGGAAATATAACTTTTCTTCTTGAATAATAATAACTTTTCTGACACTATCTTTACACAAAAGTACACCTATATAAATAGTTATTTCATCTACTCATAACACTACAAAAATTCAACCAATCAGGATTGATATACATTTAATAGTCATTCTTACGTTCATTTTTGTAATAACAGCCTTAGCGTTGACAAATTGATCAATCAGCTTTTAGACATAAGCACTGTAATAATTGCCCAATCAGCGCTATGATAGATTTAAAAGTTTACTAACGCTCAAACCGTTTGTACATAAACACAGCTAAAATTCATTTTCCGAAGTTTTAGACTTAGAAGAGATCTACAAGAAAATTAAGCTCACAGAAAAGTTTACACCCGGCAAAGGAAGAAAAGTCGAAGGGAAGTCTCATCAAGAAAATGCCATCGATTTTTACCTTTTCCCCACGCGGACTTCAAGAACAAGATCTATTTTGTATGGAGCCACGTATAGCCGACCCATGATATAGTACTGCATACTGGGGAGTTTAACTTCCTATTTACGAAAGCGGAATAATACAAAGCGGGAAGTTTGTCTTCCCATTTATAAGGTTCAATGTGTGAACCGTTTAAATTTTTCAGACGAATCTTTACTAGGTTCGATCCCCAGAGAGATACTGTTGAATTTTTTGAGGGGCACAGCCTCGGGCAACCTGGCGGCAAGATCGACCAGAATTAAAACGTGGCATTGCCTTTGCTCGACGGGGTCCCTTCTGTTAAGGCGCGGGTTTAACTCTCCCTTTAATTGTCGTCTTTTGGCAAATGTCGAACAAACGAAAATATCGCTGAATTTCGTCGGTCGCGCTAGGCCAATAAAAATATTTGAAGATCCTTTTGGCGGTCTTCGTGTGGCTGAAGTGGCCAGCAAAGAGACTTTCGTTAGCAATTTGAAAAATTGGAGGGACGTGGGAACGAGGTACGAATAGTGTGCGGGGCTCGATGTCGTTTTCCTCGGTTCACACGCGATAGAAGAGGTCGTCTTGATGAAGAATGAAATCACCTTATTCCCTCTGATGGTTTCGCACGTTTTGTTCCGAGCCTTTGTCCACAGGGGGCGAAGAGACTCGCATTCCCTCTGACTTTTAACAAAGTCACTGCTCATCGCACTCTCGATTTCGGGGGCACACGGGAGTTCCAAAGGTGTAGGTGCTTGAAGTTCCTTCTTCGCGCAGGAACGGGTATTTGAGCTACAAGGGCTGGAGTTACACGGAGGGGACTGACCAATTAGGACCGCACAAAACTTGATGGGGGCTGCACCGACTTTAGCCCAAATAGTAAAATATGCTCACTCAATATAGCAATTAATAATGAGGAATTTATTGGCGCGCCCAAAGTAATCATACACTACGGCAAACTTATCGTGATCCGAAGCCACAAGGGGGAGTACTTCATCTGAAACAATACACGTGCACCCTGTCACGGACGAGGGTGGAGATATGGCAAACATTCACTGCTCCAGTTTCGAATTGGAGGGCCCCAGGGGTACTTTTATCAAACAAAAAGTTTACCTGGTGGCCAGTGGTACTCAGCAGGTTTGAAGAAGAGAGCTTCATTTTGCGACGGTAGGGGCGCAGAAGTGTCACTGATTTGGTGCACCTGGTGAGAAATGCTTCTAAACTGTGAGTTCTGAGGGCAATTGGTACTTACGTAACCCTCATTCCTGGGGAACGACGAAGCAGGGTGTTTCGTCACCTTGACGAACTTGTTTCCACTGTTAGGAACAAATTTGTTCTTGCTTGCTTTTGTGGCTAGCCGTGTAGACGTCTGCCTCCTTGAGATTATGGCACTTCCGATCCTTCACAAAGGACCTGTTTTCCGAAAGGAGCGACGCAAGAAATTGGTTCTTGAGGACCAAATCGACCAGAGCGTCGTATACAGGAGGCACTTTGGACACATCAATCCAAAGATTAAAGTGACTCTGCAGGGAGTAGCCAAACTGACGGAAGGTCTGGTTTGGTTGAATGCGACAATACCTAAATTTAGCTCGGTATAATTCCTGTGTCATATTATGTGCGGCGAGTAGCTCGGCTTTGGACGAAGAGTACTCAATCGTTGCCTCTGAACGAAGGGAGATGAAAATTTGCCTGAGTTGGAAATTCAACAGGGGCAATAATTGTGCTACGCTGTCCGTTTAGATGTCCCAATGACTTACCTCGAAGATCTTCTCGAAGTGGGTGAGATAAGACGCGAAGTCTTCTCATTCTTTGAATACTGGGAGTTTTGTGGTCGCTGTATGCGGTGCGTCTAGTCTGGAGCTTGCGGAATTTATGGAGAGCGTCTCGTTCAAGGCCCTGCACATCTCCAATTCGTGGGAACGAATCCTCTCTCTTTCTTCGCGTTCCTTTTCTCTTTCTCTTCTCTCTTCCTCCTGGGTGTAGGCTATTAGACCTTTTCCGTTGAGTCAGAGGGACTCACCTTGGGCCTTGAAAATTGAAAACGAAGACATGCTACCGGTTTTACGAGAGGGAAGCGAAAACAAGAAATAAATTAACGCAAAAAAATGAATGTGGCGGGATTTCTAGTAACGCACGGAGGGAAGTGCGACCGGGTTTTGCTTGCCCCAACGAAATTACGAACAACAAAAGGAGAAAAACACTCGCGGAAAATAATGCAATTACTTCGCACGGTTCCGATTCTATCCGTATGATCACTCGAGAAAAACTTTTGGGAACGAGATTTTACCTAAATCTCCCCCCCCCCCTGTGATTGAGACGAGGGTTTCAGCACGACTAGTGACATCTATACATAGAACAATACAATTTCTAAATGTACCTTCAACTTACAGCAGACGAAATGAAGCCTTGAAGGACAATAATTCAATTCCGTGAAGGAATAGAATAATGGGGATGCACGGTCACGCAAAATCAATTCACACAAAAAAATTAATCGGAACGAAAAAAAATACAATTGTGTAAATAGTAATTCCTCACATTTTGATTTCCAGAACCGGAACCAGGATTAGCCAACAATTTAACCAAGGTTAACCAATTGACTAACCAAGATTAATCCCACTTCTGACACCAGTTTAATATAATATAGATATTACTATATGTCGTAGGTTGATGTTAGAACTCAACCTTCTCCAAATTCCTCAGCCAGAGAGAGAGAGAGAGAGAGAGAGAGAGAGAGAGAGAGGCCTTTGAACGGATTAGTCCGCTATGAGTGTGAGTGAAATTTTAAATACAAATCAGAGTGCAGTTGAGGTTGGCCAATGCTTAGCTACCTTTGAAGGTTCTGGGGGTAATATAAACGGAGTACAAAATATACTTTACTGCTATGAAAAAAATATATTTACAAAATTAAAATAGGTTTTAAGTAAGTATATAAACATAGGAGACGTACACGAGTATCGGCTTCAAAGAGCGACCTGGACGGTGTCGAGCACCATACACACGAACGGACAATGACAAATGGGACGCTCAAATGACCTTGAGCGCGCGCGAAGCCCAGATGACAGAGGCTTAAAGGAGGGGGGGGGGGAGCGCCTTGCACGTTACGGTTACCTCGAAGATTTGGTCAGAGGGAGTAATCCTGCCTTGTTAGAGGCGGCGTAGAGTCCACAATAATTGCCTCTTGACAAACGACTATTGCGCGAGATAAACTTAGATTTTGCCTTCGGGTTTAGAATACCGAATCGAGAATTTTACGCGTCGCGTTCTGGCAACGTGTACTAACGAGTACGGGTTTGACTCTCGCGAGTTCTACTATAATACACGGAACTTGACGGGTTCTGCAAGGGTTCGTGCGGAACTAACGGGAACGGGAAGATGGCAAATACTCGCGGATTCTCGGGACACAGGTGGTTACTGCTGTCCAAGTCTGGCGTCGGGCGTTTTATAGGGGCGAGACAGAGGGGCTTTTCCTCGCACATGAAGGAGGAGGGTTCCAGCTGACAGACGCTTCGTCGGGCGAGGTGGACTTTTCCTGATTAACGCCGTCGCAGGATGATTCCCGGCGGGGCCCTTCGTGCTCTTAAACTCATCTCAGACTTCTGCGAAATCGGGCCTTCAGCCCATCACGGGCTTCACAATTTTGTGCCTCGTTAGCGTGGATTAAAAAGGGTCGACCAAGTGTATCTTCTTTCTCTTTTCTCTCTCTCTCTCCCCTAAAGGGTGACCGCGGGCGTCTTTCCTTTTCTCTCTCTCTCTGACATCGACCTATAAGATATTTAGCACCATCGACCTAAGTAGTGGTTATTATTGTATTCCTCTTCACCCTGGGGATAAAGTTTACACTGCTTTTGAGGCGGATGGGATGCTTTTTCAATTTAAACGCTTGAGTTTCGGTTAACCAATGATGTTGCCTGCTTCCAGAGAATTATGGACGATTTCATGCGCAAAAATAATCTTGAGGACAAACTAGTATGCTTACCTAGACGATGTTACTATTTACGGCCGCATGCAAACGGAACATGCTAAAAAAACTAAGTTTCTCGAAGCTGCTGAGAAACATAAAATCATCTTAAATACAAAAAAAATTACCCCTTTCAACTAATAGTATATGTATTCTAGGTTATTAGGTTCGCCGGAATGAATTTCGCCCAGATCCTTCACGCCTTGCTGCTTTCAAGGATATGCCCATACCAACCAGCTAAAAATTGAGCATCACATTATCGTTTTTTTTTTTTTAAATTTGGATTGAGCAGAAAGATAAGGTGAATATGAGTATGAGCAGCTGTGGAGTGTGTAATAGTGGAATGACGAGCAGGAGTGGAGGCGTGGCGTGTGAGCGGTGTGAAAAGTGGTTCCACATGAGGAAGTGAGGAGGAGGACTAATGTGAGGATCTTCGAGGAGCTGATGAAGATAAAAGTGGCTTGGATGAGAGAGAAGAAAGGGAACACCAGCTTCATTGACACGGATGGTCCACTGAGAGATGACTAAATGTTTGCGGCAGATGGAGTGCACCTGAGTGAGGCTGGAAATGACAGGTTTGAACGACGTCTATGTAAGTGGCTGAGGGCAGGTGCGCTGTGCCCTATGAGCGAATGACGACCCAGGCCAAACGAGATGAGAGAGGAAAGAGCAGACATCAACCAAGCGGGTAATTGCATGAAGATAGGATGTATAAATGTTAGAAGATTGGGTGTAGGAAAGTATGAGGATGTTTGTAAATAGTTAAATGAGTAGAAGTTTGATGTTGTGGGACTGACAGAGACACACCTGAGGGGTGAGGTACGAATGGATGGAAATGAATATGTGATGATTGGTAAAGGACAAAAGAACCAGGAAAAATTAGGAGGGGGTATAGCCTTCCTCCACAGGAGATGGGACGTACACCATTTCATCCGTGTTCCAATATGTTTCACGTTTTTGGAGTAAAATTAAGGGGACGGCTCGTGTGGAGGTAAACACAATGGGGGACCACTCTACGATGATCCTGAGTTTCAATCAATTGGGGGGTCTGGGGGTCACAGCCCCCCAGTATATAATCCTAAGTGTTTATAGAATAATGTTCTAACGTTTACAGAAGTGAATGATTTAACCAAATCATGGTAATACTTCAGTTTAGGGGCGCTGTTTCTGAGCTACAAATTTGGGCCTTATGGCGCCAGACGTCAAAAAGCGAAGCCCCTCATTACGAAAGTAACTAAAAATGTTAATTGTTTGGCGAAAATAGCCTAAAGTAGGCGACACTATCGTCTTTATTATTTCGATAAACGTGCAGAGCCGATAGCACGTTTATCAAAATAACAAAGACGATAGCGCCGCCTAATTTAGGCTATTGCCGCAAAAAAAAAAAAAAAATTATTTACTTTGAAAATAGATTTCACCGAACTCTATCGGGACCAAGTTGCTTGTATGTTTCGTTCAGACGCGCAGAAACGATTTGTTAAAAAAAAAACGTGAGAACATTATTTTATAAACAATTACGATTATATATTGGGGGCTGTGCCCCCCAGACCCCAATTGAATGAAATCTTAGGGTCATCGCAGGGCGATCGTCTTAACGAGCCGTAGCCCGAAATTAGTGTAAAAGGGAACAGCGGAGGCGAACGCGTGACGTAAATCTTCAGGTTTACCCTATCTTCATCTTTTTTTACTATTATAATTGAGCCGCGCTTCTTTTAAATGAGACTACGATCTATAGAAAAGTATATTAATTTGACCGAGAAATTAACGCAAGTAGTATTGAAGTCGAACAAACCGCAGTCAGAGGTATCACGCTCTTTTAACTGCTCGGTTTCAGGCTGGCCAATGTTTGAAATAAGGTTGAATTATGGATTGCCAGTGTGTGGAATTAATGGTTTAGTTTCACAAAAATAGTTAAACGAAACATACAAAGTTTAATACATTAGTAATTATAAAAAACAATGCATTACTAAATAATATAATTAAGTCGAAGTGCAGGCATTTACTAAATAATAAAGAAGAAAGGAAGAAACAAAACAAATACAACGCCGTTATTGACCCCCTTTGAAGCTACCGTCTGATGTCATAAGGCCGAGATTGTTACCCAAAATTGTAGCCCAGAAACAGGTCCCCGTACTGTGCGCTCCTAAACTGAAGTATTACCCAAATCATTTCTGCGCCTTTAATCGTTTTGCGAATTATAATGGGGGTGGGGCCTGACGTCAGAAATGACTGAATTGAATTTTTATTTTGTTTTTCAATTAATATCTTTTTATTGTCCTCATTTGGAGTCATTTTTATTTGTCAATATATTTTTCCCCATTTTATTATTTTGATTACCTTTTTTTTACCTTAATAAATGCAAAGTTATTAACATGGGGAGAGATAATAGGGAATTTAACATGGTAAATATGTAGACGAGTGGCCCGGCTGATAAGATGTACTATTTCATTGAACAGGAGCTGCCAAATGTAGGCCATGAATGGTCTTTTTCAGTCTCCTTTTCTTATGTTCTTATCCGTGTTCCAAAATGTTTCATGTTTTTGGAGTACATTTATAGGGGACGGCTCGTGGGGGGGTTAAACACGATGCGTGGACCGCACTACGATAATCCTGAGTTCCATTAAATTGGGAGGGGGTCTGGGGGGCACAGCCCCCCAGTATATAATCCTAATTTTTATAATGTTCTGACGTTTACAGAGGTGAATGTTTGGTAATTGTGTAGACGATGGCCAGATGCGATAATTTTGAGCGTCGGCTTGTTGTTGAGTACGGCTCGCCGCGGGGCTAACACTGCGATGACCCTGAGTTTCAATCCTTTGGGGGGGTCAGGGGGCACAGCCCTCGAGTATAAAAATTAAAATCGCCATAAAATTCTTCGATTTCATCTCTAAAAAAAGTAACAACGAAAAGTAGCCCAAAAAAGCTAGGCCTAGGATCCGGCCATCGTCTACACAATTACCGAATGTTTTAACTACATCATGTCAATGCCTTTAATCGTTTTGCGAATTATAATAGGGGTTGGGAGTGGGGTATGATGTCAGAAATGGCACTGGTGAACGATAATATTTACCCCAAATAATTTTTTACAGCCGGACCGCTCATCTACATGTTTACCTTTAGCATAACATAACATAATTTCACGGATGACAAAAGCTATGAGATGGATGGGTATTGGCTTAATTCAGTTGAAGATGAGAAGGACTTAGGTGTAGTAGTAGATAGGTCACTGAAGTTTTCAAAGCAGTGCATTGAGGCAAAAAATAGAGCAAATAGGGTGCTAGGTTACATTAAAAGGAATGTTAGCTACAAGAGTAAGGAGGTTATCCTTAAACTATATAACTCTTATTTCAGGCCACATTTAGAGTACTGTATACAAGCATGGTCACCACATTTTAGACATGATATAAAGGAGGGCAACAAAAATAATACCATCCCTGAAGCACCTTGAATATGGAGATAGACTGAGGGTATTAAATATGTTCTCATTTGAAAGAAGGTGTGTGAGGGGAGATATGATTGAGCTTTTTAAAATCTTTTCTGGGATGGATAAATTGGATTTCAGCAAGTTATTTGAGTTAGAAGGTAGTAATAGAACTAGAGGCCACCACTTAAAGATTAAAAAACAGAGGTGCAGACTGGATGTTAGAAAATATTTTTGACTAACAGAGTGATGGATTATTGGAATAGTTTGCCACCTGAGACTGTAGACAGCCCAAACTTGAATGTTTTCACACGCAGATTGGATGATTATATGGGGATGGAGGGTTAACTTCTTACTTTTTGGTATGAGGGTATGTTTCTTCACTCATTATTGTGGATGCAGTTTCTTTTTATTGTACATTTTGGGGGACTTTGATTTTAACATAAGAACATAAGAAAAGAAGGAGACTGCAAAAGACCATTCATGGCCTACACTTGGCAGCTCCTGTTCCAGTCAACACACAAAAGATTTCTTACCAGAGAAAAGTCATCAACATTGTCACCCTATACAGGAGTTCGTCAGATCTAATCTACAATATACATAAAATGCATCCAGAGGATTATGTCCATTCATGCAACTGCAAAATATAATCTCCCCACTCCTTAGAAAAATATATACATATGTACATAAAAAAAAAGTCAGTCCCATCTAGCAGCTTCATCCATATATTTATCTAATCTATTCTTAAAACTACCCAGAGAGGAGGCTTCTATCACATTTCTAGTGAGCCTATTCCATTCATCTACCACACGATTTGTAAACCAATTCCTCCCAATCTCCTTTCTAAACCTATACTTATCATATAAGAACTTTTAATGAGTTAAACTTAACATGAGCAAAGAGAATGATAAAAGATTGGCTTACCTTGGGAAAAGGACTAATACTGTATCCAGGGATTTATGATATTTCGTTCCATAGAATATCATTGCCGTCTGGAGTAGCTTATTCCTCTTGTTAGTATTTTGGGTAAGCTATCTTTAACTTTCTTTTGTAACAATGAATTTATTGAAAAAAGACGTCCAGAACGCCTTTAGTTATGAATACGTGAAAGTTGACTCTTTTGTGAGAACTGAGAGAGCCGACACTTTTACTTCTGCGCCGAAGCCTTTGTCAGGAGTCACGCAATATTAAATTTTAGTGAAAAAACTATCACCTGGTTAACATAAAAGTTTAGCCAAGCAAATTATCATTCTCTAGAAAAAATTAATGAATATTTTATATTTAAATTAATGATTGAAATATATAGAATAATGAAAATGACAATGACATCAAACATAAATTATTATATTCAAGCTTAAACCCATTGCTACATATCCTGTCATGTTCACTAAGTATAAGAACCTTACCCAGATCCCCTTTATTATATCCTTTTACCCATTTGAAGACTTCAATCAATTCCCCTCTGACTCTTCTCCTTTCTAATGTATGTAGATTTAGTTTTCTGAGCCTGTCACCATAAGGTAAGTTCCTCAGCCCACCAATCATCTTTGTCATCCTTCTCTGCACAGACTCAAGCAAATCAATATCCTTCCTATAATATGGTGACCAAAATTGTACTGCATAGTCTAGATGAGGCCTAACTAGCGCCAGATACAGTTTTAGAATGACTTCAGCACTCTTATTGCTTACACTCCTCTTAATGAATCCCAATATCCTATCAGCTTTATTCTTAGCATTTAGGCATTGCTTTCTAGGACGAAGGTCTGAACTTACCAAAATACCCAAGTTCCTCTCACAATCAGTCCTCCCTAAAATTCTCCCATTTAATTTATAACTATTCAATGGATTATTTCTACCTATACTAAGTACACTACATTTGTCTATGTTAAACTTCATTTGCCATTTCTCGGCCCAATTGGACAGAATGGTCAATTCCTCCTGCATTACAACAGCATCAGAATCAGCCCTAATAGCCCTACCTGGCTTAGTATCATCAGCAAATTTACTCAGGTCACTACTTATACCTATGTCAAGATCATTAATATAAATTAAGAATAGCAAGGGACCCAAAACAGATCCTTGCGGAACTCCACTGCTAACACACCCCCACTCAGATTTAACTCCATCTATACTAACTCTTTGCTGTCTGTCACCAAGCCATGACTGAATCCACCTAAATATACTGCCATCGATCCAGTGTGCTTTAACTTTGCTCAGAAGCCGTAAGTGTGGCACTCGATCAAAAGCCTTACTAAAGTCCAAGTATAAAATATCATAGTTTTCATCATTATCTGCTGATTCATCACCTTACTCTAAAAAGACAGCAAATTAGTCAGACAGGATTTACCCTTACTAAAGCCATGCTGTGATTCTTTTATCAACTTATGCTTATCCAAGTGATCTAATATTCCTTGCTATAATAGATTCCATCATTTTCCCTACCACTGATGTCAAATTTACTGGTCTGTAATTAGACATATTTGTTTTATCCCCTTTCTTAAATATAGGTATCACATTGGCTATCTTCCATGCCACTGGTACAATGCCACTCTCCAAGGATTTTCTAAAGATGCATGTTAGGGGCTCACTTAACGCATCCTTACATTCTTTCAAAATTCTAGCAAAGACCTCATCAGGACCGGGTGCTTTACTACTTTTGATTTTATCAATTTCCTTTGTCACTATCTCCTTTGTGATCAAGATATCCTTTAATTTCTCTTCATCATTACCCCGAAAGATCATTGACACCACAGGTATATTTAGAGTATCCTCCTGTGTAAATACTGAGAGAAAAAAGTCATTTAGCATTCCAGCCATTGAGTCCCTATCATTCACTAATTCTCCATTGGAATCTATAAGTGGGCCTATTTTATCTCAAACCTTAGTTTTGTATAATTGATAAAAACTTTTAGGATCTTCCTTTGCCCTATTTGCCACTTTAATTTCATAATTTCTCCTTGCTACTCTAATTACCTTTTAACATCTCTTGCTAGTTCATTATATCTCTGCCTTAAGTGATCCTCTCCATTTTTTATTTTCCTATAAATGCCCTTTTTAATGCTTTTTGACAGACTCCTATGGAGGCTTTAAATTATATATTGTAGATGCATGGTCTTACATAATCCTATGGATTGTTTAAATTGTATATTGTAGATGCATGATCTGACAAAATCCTATGGATGCATTATATGGGTGGGATTTGATGGATACGGATGTAAATAGCAGTGTCAATTTTTGCTGATGACACTAAATTGGCAGCTGTAGTCAAAGAGGTTGAGGGTAGCTTTAAAGTGCAGGGTGACTTAAATAAGTTGTTAGCTTGGGCTCAGAAGTGGCAGATTACTTTTAACCTTAATAAATGCAAAGTTATTAACATGGGGAGAGATAATAGGGAATTTAGCTATGAGATGGATGGGCATTGGCTTAATTCAGTTGAAGATGAGAAGGACTTAGGAGTAGTAGTAGTAGATAGGTCACTGAAGTTTTCAAAGCAGTGTATTGAGGCAAAAAATAGAGCAAATAGGGTGCTAGGATACATTAAAAGGAAAGTTAGCAACAAGAGTAAAGAGGTTATCCTTAAACTCTACAACTCGTATGTTAGGCCACATTTAGAGTACTGTATGCAAGCATGGTCACCACATTTTAGACATGATATAAACTTATTAGAGTCAGTACAAAGGAGGGCAACAAAAATAATACCATCCCTGAAGCACCTTGAATATGAAGATAGACTGAGGGTATTAAATATGTTTTCATTTGAAAGAAGGTATGTGAGGGGAGATATGATTGAGCTTTTTAAAATCTTTTCTGGGATGGATAAATTGGATTTCAGCAAGTTATTTGAGTTAGAAGGTAGTAATAGAACTAGAGGCCACCACTTAAAGATAAAAAACAGAGGGGCAGAAAAAATCAAAGTCCTTCACAATATAATATAACAGATGACAAAAGCCACAAGTGCTCATCATAGGTCATCCGAGTCAAATGGCCTCTTTTTTTAAGGCACCCAAACTCCTAGGAAAACTACATCCAAAGGATTGCGTCCAGAAACAAGGGTATCACCAATCAAGGCTTGTCAAGAACTAAATCATGCAGCTATAGATATATACAAACAATATTAATATATACAAAACTTAGGAACCATCACAAACTTCCCTCCCCATAAACTCATCCAACCTACTCTTAAATACATTTAGATTTGGACTACCTACTACCCTCGGTGGCAATTTGTTCCAGAAGTCTACCACTCTATTGGTGAAAAAATATTTTCTTAAATCCAACCTATACCCTTGCTTTTTAATTTTCAAGTGGTGACCTCTAGTCCAATTTCCATCATCTAACTCAAAAAACTTGCTAACATCCAATTTATCTATCCCGGAATAATCTTTGTTGCCCTCCGTTGCACTGACTCAAGAAGGTTAATATCATGTCTAAAATGTGGGGACCATGCCTGTATACAGTACTCAAGATGTGGCCTAACATAAGAGTTATAGAGTTTAAGAATAACCTCCTTACTTTTGTAACTGACATTTCTCTTAATGAAACTGAGCACTCTATTTGCCCTATTTCTTGCTTCAATACACTGCTTAGAAAACCTTAATGACTTATCTATTACTACTCCTAGATCTTTCTCATCCTCTACTGAGCTTAGCCAATGCCCATCCATTTCATAGTTAAATTCTCTCTTATCTTCTCCCATGTTAATAACTTTGTACTTATCAAGGTTGAAAGTCATTCGCCACTTATGTGCCCAGGATAACAATTTATTTAAATCCCCCTGCACTTTAAAATTATCATCAATATCTTTAACTACAGCTGCTAATTTGGTATCATCCGCAAAAATTGACACTTTATTATTAACTGCCTTCCCAAGATCATTTATATAGATGACAAATAATATGTTATGTTATGTTATGTTATGTTATGTTGGAGTTAAGAAAATATTTTTTCACCAATAGAGTGGTAGACTTCTGGAGCAAATTGCCGCGGAGGGTAGTAGGTAGTCCAAATTTAAATGTATTTAAGAGTAGGTTGGATGAGTTTATGGAGAGGGAAGGTTGGGATCCAGTATATTATTACCTCTAGTGGGTTCGTTAATAATCTGCCTCAGAAAATTATCTTGGACAACATTCAAAAATTCCTCAGCCTCCTGATCACCCACAAGAGCTTCCCAGTCCTTATTTCTGTAATTAAAATCGCCCATTATACACACATGCTTACTTCTACATGCCCGTTCAATCTCCTGCCACAGAAGATTTAAAGCTTCCTTACTAAGATTTGGTGGTCTGTATAATAATCCTATGACAAGCTTGTTTTTACCTTCCTTTACATTTAGCCATAATGACTCTGTGTTATCATCTAATTTAATTGTACTGTTTACACAACACTGGAGATTATCTTTAATATAAATAATAACCACTCCTCCTCTCTTCCTATTCCTATCTAACATAACATAACATAACATAACACAACACTGTTGTTTACACAACACTGGAGATTATCTTTAATATAAATAATAACCACTCCTCCTCTCTTCCTATTCCTATCTAACATAACATAACATAAATCCTATGGATGCATTATATGGGTGGGATTTGATGGATACGGATGACCTTTGATAGGCCCTTGTGGCTTTTGTCATCCGTTAAATTATGTTATGTTATGTTATGTTAACTGATCCCTGAGGAACCCCACTG
Organism: Ceratothoa steindachneri; assembly: GCA_963969495.1. NCBI lineage: Eukaryota > Metazoa > Arthropoda > Malacostraca > Isopoda > Cymothoidae > Ceratothoa > Ceratothoa steindachneri. The sequence goes on along the minus strand of OZ018331.1, from coordinate 39,460,893 downwards.
ATAACATCCCTCCACTCTGACTTTACACCATTTAGCACTACCCTTTGCTTCCTGTCTTTCAGCCACTCAGCTATCCAATTTGAAACACCCCCACATATGCCAATCATTTTTAATTTATGAACTAGTCTCCTATGTGGTACCTTATCAAATGCTTTACTAAAATCTATGTAAATTATATCTAAATTCTCTCCCTTATCTATTTGATCTGTTACAAACTCCAGAAAGTCTAGTAAATTAGTCAAAAATGATCTACCTGATCTAAACCCATGCTGAGCATCGCTGATTAACCCCTCTCTCTCTCTAGATGTCGGCAAATCCCTTTTTTAACTATTTTCTCAAGAATTTTACAGACTACAGGAGTTAGGCTAACCGGTCTAAAGTTCTTTGGATCCTCTTTACTACCCTTCTTGAAAATGGGGACTACATTCGCTCTCTTCCAATCATCGGGTATTTCTCCATATTCCAGTGACCTAGTTTACAACTTCTCCAGAGCTATTGAGATACTTTCTACACCTTCTTTAAGTATCCTAGAATGAATATTATCAGGGCTGGAGTCCTTGGTAGTATCTAACTCACCTATTAGTCCTTTTATCATCCGACAGAATCGGACACACTCATGTGACGCATCGCTATTTGATGGAGCGCTCGCCTGCGCCCTATTGCAACGACTGCGTCGTCCCCCAGACTGTTCAGGACATTCTTGTCAAATGTCCCAGTCTGGGTGATCTTCACGCATGATACCTGTCCCGGTACCGGGATGGGCGGGGTCGCTACCGCCTGTCCCTTGTACTCGGGACAGATTCATGCACATTGACTTGTGGACTTGTTGACTTTTGGGGGGAGGCCGGGCTTCTCCCCTTTATTTATTTATCTCCTGATTCCACCATAATGGTTTCCTACTTTTGTTCCTAATGTCCTTCATTGGGATACATTGCTCTTGGACTACATTTATTATATGCTTGAAAGTATCCCACATCCCATAAGCATTTTTACCTCTGAATTCTACATCCCAGTCTACAAAATTTAGCAAGCTCAGGAGTTTTACATAATCTCCCTTATGAAAATTTGGAACTTTTACAGCATTCTCGGTTATTTTACCCTTCTCAATTCCCAAGTCAAAACGAACTATCTGATGGTCACTATTTCCCAATGCTTTCCCACAGTCAATTCTTGAACTAAATGATCACTGTTAGAAAGTAGTAAATCTAATATATTGTCCCCCCTCGTTGGCTCATTAACAAATTGATTTAAAAAATTATCCTCAAAGCATTCTATGAACCTGCCACTTGTTCTATCCCTACCTATCATATTTTCCCAGTCCACAGAGTTTAAGTTGAAGTCCCCAATAATAACTGCATCTGTTTCACATCCCTTTCTTATTTCCCTTATCATTAGTTCATCCATATCATCAGTCTGCCCAGGTGGCCTGTAAAAAGCTCCCAAATGCACCATTCTATTTTTACTGAACCTAATATCTATCCAAAGTGACTCAACTCGCATAGCAATAAATCTACTTCATAAGTTTGGTTGGGTGGCCTGTAAATTACACCAACTTTCATTTTATTTCCTTCACTATCTCTTATATCTAACCAAAGTGACTCAATCTCAGTATGATCATTATTAACCATTTGACAACTATGGCTTTTCTTAACATAAACCAATATTCCACCCCCTGGTCTATTAGGTCTTTCATGTAAAAATATCTCATAATTGTCAAGTTTATATTCATCTATTGTATCATTAAAAATCTGTTGACTTATCCAGGACTCTGTAATACAAACTAGATCTAGACTTTCTTCCCTTATGTAACAAATAGGCTCATCCTTTTTACTTCTTTACTCTGAGCATTTGTATAAAAACATTTGAACCCATTATGGGCATTTTTATATCTTTGCCTCGTAAGATTCTCAGAGTAATTTAACCCAAAATCACTTCCATTAGCCTTCCCACCTTCTACAAATCTGTGTTCGCTTCCTTTCCCTGCCTCACTTTGAGCCATTAAATTTCCCTGACCACTATCAAAACCTAGTTTCCTGTCTCTAAAGACTTAATAACACTATCTAACTCCTGCCACAAAACCTCAACCCCATCTTGGCTCAGATGGAGTCCATCCATCGCGTACAAACCCTTATTCCCATAAAACCTACTCCAAACATCTACAAACACCAATCCCAACTCTTCGCACAAACCTTTCACATATTCATTCAACCCTGTTGCATGAGACAACCATTCCATCCCCACATCCATTCTCGGAAGCACACCTGAAACAACACCTTTTACTCTACTTTCACACATCGTTTCAATCAGCCATTTATACCGCTGTCATAACTCACAAGTACCTACCTTCTTTACATCGTTTACTCCCACATGTGTAATCACAACTGCTTCCCTCTCACACCCAGACACCAACCTATCATACCTCTCACACACACCATTTACACCAACACCCAGCAGACAAACTCTCACTCCCTTCCATTTACTTTCACTCAACTTCCTATCTAAATACCTAATCTGAGAGTCACCCATCACAAACACCTCAGTCATTCTCCAAATCTCTCTAGGCCTAGCATTACCCTCCCTCCAGCCAGATGGGCTCTATAAAAATAAAAATACCCTCCCTCCTGCTCTCACTCACACAACCACCTATTCTACTTTCAGGCACGGCCACACCAGACAAATCTCTTTCAAATTCATCCTCTCTCACGGCATCAAATCTGTTAGTTAGCCTAACAGGCTCCATGTCCCTCTCATTCACACACCTAACCTGTCTTAACTTATCTATTTCATCCACTTTCACCCACCACTCATCACTTACTGCTTTCTCTCCAGTCCTTGTTCTAGGCCTAACTTCCTCTCTCCTGGTCCCAATCTGACTCTTCGAATGTACACTGGCATCTCTTCTCATTTCAGACACTAAATCATTCAAATCTCGAGCATTCTGCATGTAATTGACTCACCTCCTCAGTCAAAGCACATACACGGCACTCAGACACATTCACTCTCATTTCTACACCACAGACATCGCACACTACATACACACTACTTTCAAAAGGCATACTCTCTACATCCAAACAGTCAACCATACTTAAACAAGAACAATAATAGAAGCTAAAACTTACGGACAACAAGAATTTGAACCAAATTTGTCCGCGCAAATTTTAAACCTGCTAATCAAGATGGCCGCCAAAGTAATCTAAACTTATGGGTTGATGTACCAGATGATTTGAAGAATAAAAAATTCTGGGAAATATTAGACATCAACAATATGAAAGTCTGGGACTCACCTATTACCACAACAACCAATTGTCAATTAGATATTTTTATTACAGATACTCACAGTGCCTTGTTGTCGAATATTCAAGTTGAGCCGTTCTTGTCAAATCTTCATCTGGTTACATTGGACATAAATGTGGAAAATAGAAGGACATCACCTGATTCCTTAACTTTCAGAACCACCAGAGATTTTAACCCAGATACTTACCTTGATACTTGCATCTCTTAAATGGAGATGGAAAGTAACAGTGACTGTACTTGTGGAATCATTCTAGGAATTCTTAAAATAGCCTGTGTGGACTGTATGACACGATCCTACAATATAATTTTTAATAAAGAATATGAAGGCTATGTCCTATCATCACAAAAAAGGCTAGAAGAATTGACAATCAACCATGGATCAACAATGAAATTATTGAAGTGAGAAAGATGAGGAGATTGAAAGAAGTGAAGTGGAAAAAAATAAAAATGATGATACCAGAAGAGAATTTGTTACAGCCAGAAATGAAGTATACAAATTAATGAGAAAACACAAACAAAACTACTATAGAAATAAAGTTAGTAAACATGCCAAGGACTCCAAAAAGCTCTACAGGTTCCTTGATCAAGTCACTGGAAAATCAAAGGACAAGACTCTGCCATTGAATAATGATGAAGAGGATTTAGCCAACAAATTTGCAAAATACTTTGAAGAGAAAATTAACATTATTGTTGATGAGCTAAACATACCTGATGACATAGGTCAGGTATATGAACTTGTATTACCACATCCACCTGTACCAGCAGAAGGACTTACCAATTTTGGTGAGGTTAACTCAAAGCTTGTGACTGATATCATAAGCAACCTAAAGAAAACCCAAATTATCATAAATTGGTCATTATTTTCACTAATATTGTTAATCTTAGTCTCAAGCCTGAAAAATTTCCACTGTCTAAGAAGGCTGCGGTGATACATCCGCTCTGTAAAGGAGAAGGTAATGCAAATGAGTACAAATACTATAGGCCTGTCTCGAACTTATCATTTTTATCAAAGATTATTGAAAAATGTGTCTACAGCAATTCAATGATTATCTTTCATTGAACAATGTTCTTCCTGAATGCCAGTCAGCTTACTGCCCAAATCACTCAATGGAAATGACTCTGCCTGCAGTCTTGATGAGCTACTTACATCCTTGGATGAATGTAGAATCTCTCTGTTTCTTTTGCACTTGTCTGCTGCTTTTGATACCGTTGTTCATGATCTACTCTTGAAGGATTTAAGAAATATTGGAGTCGGGGGGGCAAGGTATACAAATGGTTTTCCAGTTATCTGAAGGACAGAACATATAGAGTTGAAATCAATGATAAATTATCTGAGTCAAGGTCACTTATTAGGGGTGTGCCTCAGGGATCAGTGCTTGGCCCTATCCTGTTCCCTATATACGTGAAGCAGCTGACAAATATATCCCAAAGGTTCGGCATTGAACACCAACTCTTTGCAGATGATAGTCAGGGACAATCTATCATCGTATGGTTAACCTGAGCATTGCCCAAGTTGTTGACCTTATTATGACCATCAAATACTGGCTAAAGAAGAAATTTCAAAAGTTAAATGAGGATAAGACCAAATTGATGCTTGCAAGATTGAAAAAGAACCTGACTCGTTTTAGAAGTGAATATAGCCTGGAATACATTATGATCAATTCTCACTAAGTAAAAGTTGAATCTCTGGTTAAGAATCTTCGTGTTCTCTTTGATGAAAATCTGACTTTTAGAGGTCAAATAAATGGGGTGGTCAAGGAAACATTACCATCTGAGAAATATTTATTTCATAAGAAAGTTGTTTAACAGAAACTGCCTTAAGATGTTGACAGCAAACCACATCCTCACTAGGTTAGATTACTGCAACAGCCTTTACTATTACCTACACCAAACAAGCTCCTGAAATGATTACAAGTTGTGATGAATAAAGCTGCAAGACTTGTAACAAATACCACCTTAAGAGATGAGAGTCAACCTATACCATTGGCTACCACTCAAAGCACTAGTCAAATACAAGTTATGTTGTATAATTCATTTGGCATTAGAAAATAAATGTCCAGCTTACCTATTTAGACCCCTTTCCAGAAGAGATGGTCTTCGTAATCAACTCATTGTCCCACAAATTAATCTTGAATACAGGAAAAGATCTTTCAGATACTGTTCAGCCAAACTGTATAATAAATTACTGCATTCTATCCTAAATTCAATGAAAATGGAAGTATTTAAGAAGAAGTTAAAGATGCACCTATTTACTATCTAACAGACCAAATGATAAATGCGCCATATAGGTATAATACTATTCATTTGCCTAACTAAGTCATTTTTGAGGGCCCGCCTGATGAACCAGAAGAATTTTGAATGGAGGGCCACATAAATAAACTCCAAGAAATAAATAAGAAATAAAAATATGCTTCTGGTGGAATGTAAGTTGCAGGGAAGAAAGGAGAAAAATGTGAAGGGTAAAGGAAGAAAATGGAGATTGAGAGATGTAAATTGGGAAAATTTCCAAGCTGACTTGAGTGAAAGAACTTGGATGTATGGTGATCTACATGACGTGAATGAGATGGATGGAGGATTTGTGAAAAATGTAAAAAATGCTGCAGTCAGCAAGATAGGTCATATACAAGTGAATAGAAGAAAGAGTGTGTATAAATCATGGTGGAATGATGAGATCAAGAATGCTAGGAAGGAGCGAAAGAGGCTTAACAGAATATGTAGACAGCTGAGAATGAGTATCAGAATGTATGGACAGGGTACGTACAGCAGCAGAAAGTGGCAAAATGCATGATTAGGGATGTGAAAGTAAAGTGATCCAGGCCCTAAAAGAAAAGGGTTGCAAGGTGGCCATGAATGGTATAGATTCATGAGAGGAGAAGGAATGAGCAGCACTGAAAGTGTAGAGAGTGAAGGAAGATATTAAAATGGCTATAAAAGAGTTCTGGGAGAAAATTGGAGGAGTTGGTGAAGTGCCTGATGTGAGAGAGGAGAGTATAACCTTGGAAAGAGGGATGCAGAGGAACTAAATGAAAGAATCTGTATAGAAGAACTTGCAAAATGTTTGAGAAGACAGAAAAACTGTAAGGCCGCTGGACCAGATGAAATACCCTATGAAATGTACAAGAATGGAGGTGAGGTGGTAATTGAGAAAATGACAGAGTTATTTAATAAAGTGTAGGAAGAAGAGAGAGTACCTAAGAGGTGGAACCAATGCAGAGTGACAATGCTACATAAAGTTGGGTATAAGAGTAAGAATGAACTAATGAATTATAGACCAATTGCTCTCCTAAACACTCTAGAAAAATTTTCACAGGAGTACTGAATGAAAGACTTTGCAGATGGATTGAGAGAGCTAGAGTACTGGGTGAGGAACAAAATGGATTTCGTACAGATAGGAGAGCGGCAGACAATATGTTTGTGGTAAATGAAATAATGGAAAGAAAGAAGAATGAAGGAAGTAAATTATACCTATGTTTCCTAGATATAGAAAAAGCATATGGTAGGGTTGACAGAAAAATGTTATGTAAAGTCCTAGAAAGGAGCGGCCTCAGCGATAAATTAGTCAATATTATTAGAAGTATGTATGAGGATACAAGAACAATTTATAGACTAGGAGACCTAGAAACCGAGTGGGTCAAAAGCGAGATGTATTCTATCTCCAACCCTATTTAGCTTATACACAGAATAATTAGCTGGGAGAGTCAGACAAATGAATGCTGGAGTGAGGGTTGGGGATGATAAAATATGCATAGTGCTGTATGCAGACGATGTAATAATTATGAGTGAAACAGCGGAGGAACTTCAGAGTATACTAGACGTTGTTGGTGTATACGGAGGGGATTTTGGAGTGAAGTTTAGCAATGAAAAGAGCAAAGTAAGGATTATGAATAGGGCAGAGGATGAGAAGAACAAGATATGGAGACTGGGAGTGAATGTGGTGACACAGACAGATGCGTACAAATATCTAGGGGTGTGGCTAAGCCCAAAGGGATGTGACAAGATGAAGAATGAAAAGATTAGTGTGACTAACCAGTGGGTTGGCCGACTGGGAAGTGCAGCAAGATTGAGAATGAGTAGGTATGATGTGATAAGAGAAGTATGGAAGAGCGTAGCTGTGCCGAGCATTATGTATGGTATGGATGTGGTCGTATGGAAGGAGAGTGAGATAGAAAAGTTGGAAGGTCGGCAAAACCGGGTGGCTAGAATGGCACTAAATGCACCAAGGTATGCAGTAACAGCATCTCTGAGAGGTGATATGAGATGGAGCACATTTAGAGAAAGACTTGTCAAAGCAACCCTTATGTACAAAATCAGACTAGAATGAATGGGTGATGCAAGGCTGGCAAAAAAAGTATATCTGTGGAATGGGGAAAGAAATGTAAAAAAAGGTGTATATGAATGGTATGGTAGGTTGAGAAAATGAGCATGAATGTAGAATGATGCGCAGGAATAGAGAAGGGTTAGAGTGGGATGCAATAAAGTGGAAGGTCGAGATTGATAAAGACGTGAAAGACATGAGACTTAGAAAGTGGAAGAATGAAATGGAACAAAAGAAAACCCTGGAATGGTACAAGGACAAGGAATCCCCAGAGTACGTGAGGTGGTATGATGGAAGCCAGGGTGGTGAGCCACTCTTCCGAGTGAGGGCCCAATGTATGGATGTGAATGCAAGAAACTATAGATGGTCTGCATCTCAAAGAAAGGTATGTCAGATGTGTGAATTAAGTGGGGATGAGACTGTGGAACATGTTGCACTGGAATGTGAGAAGTATGATTACGACAGAATGGAGATGATGTGTGTAATCCTGACTGAATGTGGCTGTGAAATACATGAAGTGATTGAAAACATTGGAAAAGGAATGGATGACCCTGCTACTAGGACTATGCAATGAGACAACAGATGAGATGATTAAGGCTGTTAAAGAATTCCTGGGAAAAGTGTGGCATTAAAGAAGCAAAGTGGATTAACTTTGTTCAGTTTTCTTTTTTTCTTTTCCCTATCTACATGAGCTGCCGATACGAAGACCAACCCTGGAACAACCAACCAAGGGTACCTGCAAGAGCAAGAACTCAGATTGCTTGCTTACTACTCGACTAAGGAAGCAAATAAGTATAAAATGATAAGAGAACTGTGGAAACGGATAGCAGTCCAAAGAAGCCTGTATGGGTAGGAAGTTTGTAAAGTGACAAAGTGACAAAGGCAGAATTGGAGAGAATGGAAAATATCCAAAACAAAGTGGCAAGAATAGCACTAGGGGCCAATCCCTATATAGCAGTAGAGGCACTGAGAAGAGAAATGGGCTGGAGTAGGTATAAAGAGAGGGTGGCAAGGATGAAAGCAAACTTATAAGTTGAGACTGCAAGGGATGGAAATAGAGACCTGGGCAGGCTATGTGTATGCTACCTATGATAGGACTGAGTGGCACAAAGAGGTAATGAGAGTGGATACGAAGTATGAATTAGAAGCAATCTCAATATATTTAAGTTCGGGAAGATAGTTAACTTTGAGTGTTAGACATAATACTAAAGGAATTTTTAATTATATTTTGAAAAGTTTCTCAATATGGCTGTTGCTTTGGATGATGTGAGTATGGCTTTTGATGTAAGCAGTGTGTATGTAGTTTGTGATTTTTGTTGGTGTTGAAAGAAGAGCAAATGTATCTGAATGCCTGGTTTGTTATGTGACTAGTGCAAATGTGGCTTTGGTAGAGGAGGTGAGTCAGTTGCATGATGAGTGCAAGAGATTAAGTGAGTTGGTGAATGAAGTGAGAAGGGATGCGAGTGTAGACATGAAGAATGTGGCTGGGACCAGGAGGGTGGAAGATAATACAAGACTAGGGACTGGAGATAAGAAGTGACTAATGTGAGTGAAGATGAATAGTGGGTGAATATGGATAGAATAGATAGGTTAGGTCTGTGAGTAAGAGGGACATTGAACCTGTTAGGTTAACTAACAGATTCAATGCACTGAGAGAGGAAGAGGTTGAAAGTGATTTGTCTGATGTGGCCGTGCCTGAAAGTAGAATAGGTGGTAGTTTGAATGAGAACAGGAGGGAGGGTAATGCTAGGCCTAGGGGGACTAGGAGGATACTGAGGTGCTTGTGATGGGTGACTCTGAGATTAGATATTTAGATAGGAAATTGAGTGCAAGCAAATGGAAGGGAGTGAGAGTTTGTTTGCCGGGTGCTGGTGTAAATGATGTGTCTGAGAGGAATGATAGTCTGGTGTCTGGGTGTGAGAGGGATGCAATTGTGATTACACATGTGGGAGTAAATGATGTAAAGAAGGTGGGTTCATATGAGTTACAATAGAGGTACAAAAGGTTAGTTGAAAGGATGAGTGAAAGGTGTTGTTTCAGGTGTGCTTCCGAGATTGGATGTGAGGATGGAATGGTTGTCTTGTGCAATTGGACTAAATGAGTATGTGAAAAGCCTGTGTGAGGAGTCGGGATTAATGTTTATAGATGTTTTGAATGGGTTTTATGGGAATAAGGCATTGTATGCATTGGATGGACTCCATCTAAGCTGGGCTGCGGTTGATGTGTTGTGGCAGGAGTTAGATAGTGTCTTTGGGTCTTTGCAGGTGGGAAACTAGTTACTGATAGTGGTTAGGGAAATATAAGAGTACAGGGTGGGGCAGGGAAAGGAAAGAGATGCAGAGGAGATAGAGTGGAAGGTATACATTCTAAAAGAGGTGCTTCAGGGATAGGAGGGTGTAGCGGCGGGATCGCGAGTCCCCAGCCAAAAGTTCCCGCCGCCCTGACAAGGTCCGCTCGGTGGTTCAAGAAGAGGGTATTGAGGAGAGAGAGTATTTTCTAAATTTAATTTACACACAAAAAAAGAAATTAACCACAACCCCAGAAAACAAAAATGTAAATTTACCCAATTTCCAAAATATTATCTATCTTAAACCACAACCAAAGATATTTATATTATATATATATAGTGGGCCTTACAACTTTACCCTGGCCACACACACGCAAATAAGGAAATGTTTAGGGCTTCACAACCAGATTGCCCAGTGCCACCATGTGAGTCTGTTCTACTTTCTTCAGCTCTGGGAGCACTATTACCGGTATGGGAGGGGGGGGGGAGGGAAAGGGAGGCGGGCCCGCTTTCTTGAGGGAAGAGAGGTTCCCTTTTCTTAAGGGACTGGAAGTTCAACTTCAGCCAAGGCGAATGATTTGCACTCAAGGATGAGGAAGTGGTGGCTCCAGTCAGAGCGGAAAGTGTGAGGGCTCAGGCCCCAATTGATGCGCCCCTTTTCTGCCACACGAGAGTCAAGATTGGCTTCAGCCGTCTCCAAAAGCCAGATGTCGGCGACAATCGGTACCACGGAACTGGAAAAGAGAAGGCACATTCAGTCACCTATTCACTGCCACACTCAAACATCTTTACTTCTAACTCATTCAACCATATCCACTCTCACACAATCTTCACTCACCTATCTTCCGTCCAGGCGGCTCTTCCTTCCTCAGTCACAAACTTTACTCCCAAACTTTTACCTACACTTTCTAAAGAAAAATATATGCTGAAAGAATCCGCCTAAAAAGAAAACAGGAGATGAATGGGGGAGCACGATAGGGATCCATCGAGTCCCCCCACACAAAGTAAAGACGGTGATCAAACGATCCACACCCACACACATTCTGCAAAAGAAGAAAGAGATTAGACATAGGGGAGGGGAGGTGGACAACCAAACTACTACATCCCTCCCAGCTAAATTCGCCTCACCTCACCATGTCTCAATCCCCATCTTCATTCATTCACAATGCTTTCGACATCACCCAGTCATACTCTTTCACTCTGCCTCTCCTCCTAGTCACAGGTCCATCAACTGTCTCTGTCATCTGTCATAATGTCTCCTCATGTCTGTCCATGGCCCCTTCTCTATGTACTTCATCCACACACACATCCGACATTCCCTGACCAATCCCACTCAAATCCTCAACTAACCTCTCTACTACATCCATCAAACCTTCCCATTCTTTCATAGCATTTATCGACTCTTGTTCCAATTTCGCACTTATCCCATTTATACTCTCTAGCATAGACTCAGACTCATTCAACGGAAACTTACAAATACTGTACGTTCTATCATATACTCCATCTCGATCTTGCACAAACCCAGAAAACTCTCTCACATCACTCACCAAACTGTTCCATCCATTCATCCTTTCTCAACCGTTTACTCTTACGCTTCCCCCTTCGATGTTCAACTAACACTAACTGCTTCCCCTCTAAAGCACTAGCTATATCATCCACCATTTCACAGTCTTCCATTCTTTCAGACAGATATTCATTCACCGGATGTTGCACCAAATATTGAGGAGGTTCACGCCACTTTCGCAACTGACCTTGATGCGCTCTACGTTCATCCAAACTTCCATCCTCTCTTTCACGAACTATCACATAACTTACCCCATTTGACCAAACCTTTCTTAATACAAACGGACCTTCAAATTTCTCTTTCAACTTATCCACATTCAGTCTACCTTTTGTCTCAATCTCCTTTAGTACTTTATCACCCACAGAAAAACTCTCAAACCTTTCATTCCCTTTTCTCCACAACTCACGATCCTTCTCGCTAAGTCCCATATGTGGCCTAATCATTCGTTCAAAGTTCATCAAATACTTACATGGTGACATTCCAATCGCCTTATGCACTGTCATGTTATACGCCCAAAGCACTCTTCCCAAACATTCATCCCATTCTTTCCCATCTTTCACCATCAATTGTAACATCTCACTCAAAGTTCTTATCGTTCTTTCAGCCAAACCATTCGCACTAGGCATATACGGCGTCGTTCGCACATGATCTATTCCCCATTCACTCAACATCTCAAAAGCACGTCCTACAAACTCAGGTCCATTGTCACTTAACATTCGCACAGGCTTACACATGCACATGGGCAACATTCTCTCACTCACTTCTCTAGCAACAGTCAATGAAGATTTATTTGTCAAAGGTGCAGCATACGCAAATTTGCTCTTATGATCCACCATCACAATCATCCCTACATACCCTCTTGCAGTACTCGGAAAAGACACGCAATCGATCGCTACCATTTCAAAGGGTTCATTCACACTCAACTTTAATACAGGTGGGGCGGCATACACTCTCTGATACTTTCTCTTCTGGCATACTTCACACGTAGTCGCTACATCCACGCAAATCTTTCTCAAAAAGGGACTAAATATACATCCTTTCATACATTCCCACAATTTATTCTTACCCATATGTCCAAACCTATCATGCACAATCTTCACCATTCCAATTGTGCCACACACGGAAAACACCGGAATATATACATCCTCATCATCTATACATTGCACAAAATACACTAAACCCTTGCACACTACAAACTTTCCAGCAAACCTTCTAAACTCTCTTAATATGCAACTCCATTCATTCACAGGAACACTGGTCATCACGCTATCTTTCAATTCACGCACCATCGGACATGACTCTTGCATGCTCTCTATATCTTCAGCAGTCAACAGCTCTTCACTCAAATCGACACCTGCCACTCCTACAAATCCAGTTGAGCCTACAAGCTCACTCTGCAACTTCCCAACTGTTACACCATCTTTCAATAAACATTCATTACATACATCCACAGAAATCCTATTCTTACGCAGAAAATCAATCCCAAACAGAAAACAATAAGGTAACTCATTCTCGCTTAGCACAACAAATTCATGGAATATATCATTCAACTTCCCCATGCTTACAGACAAACTCACTTCCTCCCATGCCATAATACGTCCACTTCCGAGTCCACTTATTGAAACTGTCACACCTTTTCTAGAAACATTCAAACTCATATTGTCAGCATCATGCACAACCTTTGCATTCACCAAGGAAATTTGCGCACCTGTGTCAATCATTCCACAATAGCTCTTCCCATTCATAGTCAAGGTAACTTGCACTCTCTCTTCAAGTCCATGTTCACACATTATATTCAACACTTCGGTCTGTTCCACAAACACTTCTGCAGCATCCAAACCTTCATCTTCACTAACAGGAACAGTTCCTTCGCAAACGTAGTCAATCTCTCTTCTTACATAATTCTTCTTCTCAATCAGCCAATTATAATGCACACCACTCAAACATTGCAGATGCAACTCACACCCATTCACTCGGTCTACACCTTTACCACGATACATCACTGGCTTCTCCACACCATAATGCACATATACTCTCACACCAAACAGCTTACTCACTATCGCTAACACTTCCTGAAACATCATCACTCCTGGCATACACATACTTCTCAACTCTTTTCTTAACCTACTTGAATTTTCCATTCCCAATTGCTCTGGTCTCTTACACGCTTCTTCCATAACCACCTTTCGTAATGCATTCACACTTTCTGGCACCTTTTCAAGCAATCCATCTTTCACCAAGTCTCGTAAACCATATAACACACTTTCGAACATAGAATCACCTCCACCCTTACATTTTCTTCCAACAACTACACCTGCTGGCAAATACTCAGGATTTATGCTTACAGTCTCGCTCTCATTCAAACTACAAGGCAAACGTGACATCAAATCAGCAATCACATTCCTTTCACCTGGCAAATACTCAACCACAAAATCAAAATCACTCAAATCCTCTATCGTCCTTGCAAGCCTACTATCAACTAACCTCATACGCTGCAAATACACTAGTGGCTGGTGATCTGTTCTCACTACAAACCATACTCCATACAGAAATGGTCGTAACGACTTGAGACAGAATCTTAACGCAGCCAGCTCTCTTTCAATCGTTGAATATGCACGCTCTGCCACACTAAACGCCTTGGAAACATACGCAATTACTCGCTTTCTTTCAACTCCATTCACAACTTGATCTTGCATCAAACATCCACCCATCGAATGACCACTTGCATCCGTATACACTTCAAGCATTCCTGCATTTGTTCCATATGCTGGATACGCAAGTTCCACATCTTTTGCAACTTCCGCTTTTAACTTTTCAAACGCTGCATTCATAGAGTCATTCCACTTAATCACAGCACTCTTCTTTTTCCCAGTCCATACACTCAACGGTTTCATTACACCTGAACAATCTTTCGTAAACTTTCTTCCAAACTCAACTAAACCAAGAAATCCACGCAACTCTCTCACTGTGGTAGGCTTAGGGAAATTCCTAACCTTTCCCACGAACTTCTCCGATTTACGCAATCCAACCGCACTCACCTTATGTCCTAAAAACTCAACTTCACTAGCAAACCATACACATTTAGACAACTTCACTTTGACACCAACCTCTTCCAACTTTCTTAAAACATCATTCACCAATGTCATATGTTCTTCCATGTTCTCACTCATCACCAAAATATCATCCAAAAACACTCGTACATTCTTACACGGAAAACCACTCAACTCTACATTCATAGCACGCTGAAAAGCAGCTGGGGCGTTCGCCAACCCAAAGCTCAGGTTTCTAAACTGATAATGGCGCTTTGAGGTAGAGAACGCCGTAATAGGTCTACTCTCTTCAGCCACAGGCATCTGGTAGTATCCACGTACCAGATCCATCTTAGAAAACACTTTCATTCCATACATACTGTACACACATTCAGACACAACACTCATAGGAAACTTGTCTTTCAACGTTCGTTCATTCACTCTTCTATAGTCAATACACAGTCGCAAACGTCCATCTGGCTTTCGTACAGGTACAATCGGACTATTCCAGGCACTCACACTCGGCTCAATCACGCCAATTCTCTCTAATTCCTCACACTGTTCCTCAATCTCTTGAGCCACAGGGGCAGGGAAATGACGAGGCCTTTGATATATTGGCATATCGTCGCTCAAAATTATTTTGAACTCAGGCAAGCGAGCGTTGCCAAAGTCCTCATCCCCTTGACTCAAAGCACCTCTCCTATTCCACAACATCCTGTAAACTTTTTGCTTCTCACATTTACTCAATTTTTCTTCCAATTTCACTTGCTCAATCAAATCTTCATACTTCCAAACATTCGACGTTACACTCACGGAAAACACATTTGCGTTCACCACATGCATATCATTCTCCATATTCACCACTGTATTTAACACACCCAATTTATCTCCCACTTGCACTCCTCTAAGACTCTTCCTTCGCAGATCAGGCCAAACTTGCATGCAGACACGCGGATCTTTCATATCAATTATACCATCAAACACATGCACCACTCGCCTTAATCGATAGTTCGCAGCACTACCATCCAAGACATAAATATTCCCATCATTCTCATTTATCTCGACATCCGAATTCCATCCAATCCTTACACTCAATGTTTCATTCTGCTTGACAGGCACACTCTCAATCGCATATACCTCCAGACCTTTCATGATGTTCACTCTCACACTTCCATCTGGATTCACATACCATTGACACTTCATACTTCCATCCTTCTTACATTCAATCATCTCTAAATCAGGGTGAATCACAATACCATTCGCTTTCAAAAACTTATAACCTAATAGCATGTCATACTTCTTGTTTGCACCTTCTACAACACAAAATTCATCTTCATTCATCCGGACACCGGCAATCAAAACACTCTCTCTAAACCTTGCAACAATCGGCACATCCTGTTCACCTAATCCAGTCAAATGATATCCACGATCCTTAACTTCACTTACTTTCATTCCTACAAATGCTTCATAGTACACCACATTCACCTTACATCCTGTATCAATCAATGCACTAACTTCTCGTTCTCCACACTTAATTTTAACACACATACACCTATTCACTCTCTGACCCCAATTCACTCCACGATTTGACAATCCTTCTCTCACATTCATCACTTGCACTCTAGAGAATTCCCCAGAAGGAACCCTCTCATTCCTTAGTTTCCCTGAGTCGTATCCTCTCGATTACTTGCATCATTCCCATCCATTCTTTCATTCATGCATATTTCTCCGGTCCTACACAACCTTGTGGCATGACCTACCATTCCGCATTTACCACAGGTAGCTCTTGGACTGGCACACATCCTGGCATAATGCCCTATCTGCCCACAATTACCACACACTCCAGGTCCACTCATATTTACTCGACCACCTTCCCTGCAATCTCGTACTAAGTGGCCCATTCTTCCACATCCATAACACGCTCTTTCCCTCGCACGACTACAATCTTTTATCATGTGCCCCATTTGTCCACAGCCAAAGCAACTTCCTTGTGACCAGCGACAGTCAACCCTCATATGCCCAACTTTCTTGCACCTCAGACACCTAGGCTCATTTACTCTAGATCTACTGTCATTCCTACCATTTGTGCAACCACTATTCCGACCATTCTGAACCCTACTCCACCCATTCCGACTCTCACTCCTACTTTTACTCCCTCTCGGTTGGTGGTCAACATACACATTCTGTTGTTCATTTTGCCCGCTGTAATAATTTTCCAAAAATCTAGACATCACTTCGATCGGGTTCTCTGTCAATGCGTCCCGATATGACCGGAACTGGGGCAACTTACTGATACTTGAGTTGCGCACAGTGTGAATCGAGGCCTCCTCCCTTCCATAATCCTCAAATTCACGGTCCTCTAACATCTCCAGTACATCCTTCCATAGCAATCTTTCACCAGCCCATTTCATCTTCTCTTTCCTCTTATACGTCACATACTCACTCACTTCATTCGGAACCGTATTTAAAAACTTCTTCATCAGCTCCTTATTCCCATTTATTCCGTCATCTCCAAATCTCATTCGTGCCAAGGACTCTAAGCGATGGGCATAAGAATTCACATCCTCATTCTTCCCCATTCTCGCTTCCTCAAACCCATTTGTTTTCTTATACTTCACACTTGTCTTCATCCTCTTACAGTGCTCTATTATTCTCTCTTTCATAACCTCCCACTTAGGCTCACCCACGCTCATAATCGTCCGGTAAAAATCCTTCATACGCCCATCCAGAAACTCGCACAACTCTTTCACCCAAAACCTATTATTCTCTCCAAATTTTTCCTTACAATAATTTTCATACTCTTTCAAAAACACTTTCACATCTTTTGCTCCTTCCACTCTAAACTTACTTAACTTTGGCACTTCTCTGATCAGTATACTCCAATGAACCTCAGCATCACTTTCACTATCACTCACTTCTCTCCCACTTTCACTCATGCTTTCATTCGAGCTGAAATATAAGGAGTCAATACCAGCCAGTCGGGTCCTTTCCCGTCGGTCTGGGCATCTAGTCTTTGGGGTCTTCTTTTTTCGATGCCTAGTCATTTGCAGGGGTTCCTTTATGCCTGTCAATCCCTTTTTATCAGTCATGTCAATTCCAAGTGGAGTCAAGGCCACACCCCCACCAATTGCACCTGATTCTCCCATTTTCTCATTCAGCATTCGCATCAATCTTTCCTCCATTCGCACCTCACTGTCTTTAATCCTCTCTTCCATTCTCGCTTCCATCTCCCTCATTTTCCTTTTCAAACTATCATTCTCTTCTCTCAAATGCGCATTTTCTCTGTCTTTCTGCCGCACTAACTCATTTAGTCTTCTCATCTCCAACTCCATGGTCCCAATCTGTTCCTCCTCCATTAGGGACAAAAGACACAGGCTCTCACTCCTCTCCTTCCTCAAACCACCGGGCAGTCCCTATTCGGGCGCCAAAAATATGTAGCGGCGGGATCGCGAGTCCCCAGCCAAAAGTTCCCGCCGCCCTGACAAGGTCCGCTCGGTGGTTCAAGAAGAGGGTATTGAGGGAAGAGAGGTTCCCTTTTCTTAAGGGACTGGAAGTTCAACTTCAGCCAAGGCGAATGATTCGCACTCAAGGATGAGGAAGTGGTGGCTCCAGTCAGAGCGGAAAGTGTGGGGGCTCAGGCCCCAATTGATGCGCCCCTTTTCTGCCACACGAGAGTCAAGATTGGCTTCAGCCGTCTCCAAAAGCCAGATGTCGGCGACAATCGGTACCACGGAACTGGAAAAGAGAAGGCACATTCAGTCACCTATTCACTGCCACACTCAAACATCTTTACTTCTAACTCATTCAACCATATCCACTCTCACACAATCTTCACTCACCTATCTTCCGTCCAGGCGGCTCTTCCTTCCTCAGTCACAAACTTTACTCCCAAACTTTTACCTACACTTTCTAAAGAAAAATATATGCTGAAAGAATCCGCCTAAAAAGAAAACAGGAGATGAATGGGGGAGCACGATAGAGATCCATCGAGTCCCCCCACACAAAGTAAAGACGGTGATCACACGATCCACACCCACACACATTCTGCAAAAGAAGAAAGAGATTAGACATAGGGGAGGGGAGGTGGACAACCAAACTACTACAAGGGGTGAGTTGTCTTTATACCAATGCTCGTAGTCTTAGAAATAAGAAATATGACTTATTTAGTTATATTATTGATGAAGAGATAGATATAATATGTGTAATAGAATCATGGGTTAATGAAAATAAATTTAATGACAATGTGAGTGAATTTGAACTACAGAGTTATGATATGTACTTTAGTCAAAGGAGAGAGAGGATGGGTGGTAGGTTGATTATTTATATCAGAAATGGCATTTCTTCAAATCTAAATAATTCTATAAAGCAAGAAGTAGTTGAGTCACTATGGATTTCTTACCTTGCCCTGATTTCTTACCTTGATGAGGGTCTTCTCCCTCACCAGTCACTGTTGTGTCCTCCAACCAGAATAGCAAAGAAAAATGACAACAAGGAGAGGCAATATGATTGACATAATGAGAAAAGCCATTAAATTTCACAAAAAGAATCACTAAGGAAGACAGTCAATTTACTTTTAAAAGACTGCAAGGAAGGAGCAGATACTAACTCTTCAGGAAGAGTGTTCCAGAGATTTATGATCCTAACTGAAAATAAACGAGCTCTAATGTATTTTAAATACCTAGGTACAAAAATCTTCTTGATATGCAAACAAGTGTTCAAGATGGGGGCAGTGGGCATTCAAAATTTTCCACCTATGATCAAATCAGATTGCAGCAATCTACCCTTGATAGAGAACAAATTCAGGTTTGTTAAACGCTTGATATAAGGCAAATTTATGAATCCTTCAACATTTTTGGTCCATCTTCTTTGTACAGATTCCAGGAGTTTCAAATCATCGGCCTAACCAGTATTCCAAAGTACACTTGCAAAATCAATAATGGTACAAACATAAGAAATAAAAACTTGTTTCATAAAATCAGGAGACTGGCAAACTGTGCCCCTAAGAATACCATTTGCAACTCCACTTGCTTTACTGAACACCAAGATCTCTCAAGGAGGATTTATTAGGAATAGGACAATTCCCAATAAAATAATAAAAAACAGGTATAGTGTTGGGCCTACAAAAGCAAACTCGAACACACTTATTTACAGAGGATTTCAGACCCCATGACTGACTTGTGTGGTAGAGCAAGGATATGTCATTTTGTAGTCTCACTGAAACCAAGAACCCCAGCAACATCAAATGGTGAAGCCAGATACAACTTAAGGTCATCTGCAAACAAGGTAAAGCTGCAACTAAGACCAGCATCAACATGATTTATATATACAAAGAATAAGACTGGTCCAATTACAGAGCCCTGAGGAACCCCACTTGATATATCGACTTCACAACTAAAAGAGCCCTGAACCACAACCTTCATTTTCCTACCACACAGGAAATCTCTTATCCATCCTAGCAGTGGGTCACCTATGCCTATCAGAGAAAGCTTTAATAGAAGCAGCTGATGGTTAACCACATGAAAGGCCATTCTATAGTCAAAGTATAGTACATCAACAGCTTGACCAAAGTCCACTTGATTGCTGATATAATCATAAGTGCTCAGAAACTGGTCTGATACAGATAAGCCAGCATGAAAGCCAAATTGATGAGGCGAAAGGATGTTATTGGCTTGAAAAAATATATTAATATGGGAAACAATAATTCTTTCAAGAGACTTACAACAGACTGAAGTCGGCTAATTGGTCTATAGTTCGAAGTGACAATGTATACCAGCCTTAAACAATGGCATAATGTTGGCAGATTTTCATTCAGTTGGTACCTTCATTGGTGTAATGCTCTTGTTGAAGATAAGATAAAGCGGATAAGAAAGAGCTAATACACATTTCTTAAAGATGATGGAAGGAAAGCCATCGGGTCCGCAACCAGCTGATAGCTTTAATCTTTGAAGGGACTTTAATATTTCCTCTAAGGGTGACTTCATTAAGGATCTTACAAGCTGCAGATATTTGGTGTAGATATGGATCAGGCAATTTTCAGAAAACAAATACAGACACGAATTGATCAGCCGATAGGTTAGCTATTGGTTCACAGTCTCTCTACCACATGCCATCTACTCTTAAAGGACCAACCAATGGACGATCAACCTTTTTCCTTCTCAAATAGGCATGAAGTCTCTTAGGGTTCTGGTCGTCAACCAAGGATTTTTCATAGGAAGCATAAAACGGATATTTGCATTCCTGAATTCCAACCATGCTTGAACAGTAATTGGAGAATTTCACCCATAATTAGATCTTAGAGTCTTGAAATGAATCCAAGCAAATTTCTTTTGAGACTGAAGAGCTCAAGAAACTTTTTTAACCCAAGGTTGACTTGAGGGACTTTGTGATTTATGAGGTACATAGAACTTGAAAGCATTATGCAATATATTAGCAAAAAGTATGTTATCCCAGTCAATCAAGAACAAATAATCTTTAAGTGCATTGAAATTGCAATGAAACCAGTCAAGGCATAACTCAGAATCAGACTTGGGTATTGTTGAGAGAGAACAAACTGAGAAAGTGAATAAAATACCAACAGGGTCACATCCTTGGAGAGGGGTCTATGCCAGTTAACTCTAAAACACAGTCATGACTAGAGGTAAAAACTAAATCCAATATATTTCTAGAGGTAACAAAAGTAGGAAAATTCACATACTGAACAAGTTCTAGTGATAGAAATAAATCCAAGATAGATATTAGGGTCAGTAAAAATATGATAATACACTTGGGAGCCTTTTACAGACCACCCGGACAGACTGACTGTATTGATGAGCTAATGATCAGGGAAATAAGGAAAGGATGTGAAGTAGGTACAGTTATTCTTGGTGACTTTAATTTAAATTCTGTGGACTGGGAAAATATGATAGAAAGGGATAGAGCAAGTTGTAAGTTTATAGAATGCTTTGAGGATAATTTTTTGACTCAATTTGTTAATAAGCCAACAAGGGATGCCAATATCTTAGACCTGGTTCTTTCAAGTGATGATCACTTGGTTTAGGAATTGACTGTCGGGGAAGCATTGGGAAATAGTGATCATCAGATGGTTCATTTTAACTCGGGAATAGTGAAAGGTAGAATATCAACAAACTCCACAAAAACTCCAAATTTTTATAGGGGAGATTACGATAAATTATGAAATTTGCTAAATCAGATTAGGTGGGATATAGAATTCAGGGAGAAGAATACTTATGAGATCTGTGACACTTTTAAGACTATACTGAACATAGTTCAGGAAAATTCTTGAGCTATTATAGAATTAATAACAAATCTAACAGTGATAAAATAGGACCTATAAGATATGAAGGGGTTTTGAAAGAATCTGATGGTGAAATAGTAGAGGTTCTTAATGATCATTTTTCTTCAGTATTTAAACAAGAAAATCAAGATAGATTAATTGATGATAATTCTAGGTCAAGGGAAGTAGTGTTGAATACTGTTAATGTGAACAGGGAAATAATTAAATGGCTTAACTTATATTGGAGTTAAATACTAGTAAGTCATCTGGCCCAGACAACATTCATTTTAGGTTACTCAAAGAAGGTGTAGATAGTATTGCCATAGCTCTTGAGAAGTTATATACTAGATCACTTAGAGTTTGGAGAAATACCTAATGATTGGAAATTAGCGAATGTAGTTTCAATTTTTAAAAAGGGAAGTAAAGAGGACCCAAATTACTATAGGCTGGTAAGCTTAATTTCTATCGTTTGTAAAATTCTTGAGAAGATAGTTAAGAAGGGAAATTCTAACCATCTAGAGTGTGGTAGTTTAATAAATGATGCTCTACATGGGTAGAAGAGGTAGATTGTGTTTAACAAATTTACTGGATTTTATGGATTATGTTACTTAACAATTAGATAAAGGGAGAGAATGTTGATATAATTTACTTGGATTTTAGCAAAGCTTTTGATAAGGTTCCGCATAGGAGACTAGTTCATAAATTAAAAATACAATGGATATGTGGTAAAGTTTGGAATTGGATAACTGAATGGCTGAAAGACACGAAACAGAGAGTTGTGCTGAATGGGGTGAGATCAGAGTGGAGGGATGTTATCAGTGGCATACCTCAGGGATCCTTTCTAGGCCCTTTATTATTCATAGTTTATATAAAGGATCTTGGGGAGGCCTTAAATACCAAAGTGTCAATTTTTGCTGATGACACTAAATTGGTAGCTGTAGTCAAAGAAGTGACTTTTAACCTTAAAAAATGCAAAGTTCTTAACATGGGAAGGGATAATAGGTAATTTAGCTATGAAATAGATGGGCATTGGCTGAATTCAGTTGAGGATGAGAAGGACTTAGGCATAGTAGTAGATGCCACTCACTCTATGCTGTGTACAGTACATTATTCGCCTGTACATGCAAGCCCAGCGCCTCCCTCAATTGCCAACAGCTCTTACTGTATCCGCAGCTGATTTCAACTGTGCCTATGCCACCGAGAGACACCAGTCATACCCTAAGCCCTTTGGGTTTAGGGCTACGAAACTCTGAGAGCTAAGTATAGCTCTCGGGCCGATGATGCCCCTGGTTCTGCCCAGGACGCCACCCTGGAGAGTACCACATTAGGCTATTTGTCGCCACGCCTCTGCTACCAAAGCTTCTACAGCTCCGAGAGTATTGCGTTTGATCTTTTTAGAGCACATCTCATGTCACGCTGGAACTGTGCCAGTGTATACAGATGGCTCTAAGTCTAGAGGGGGTCAGCTTGCACGCCATATCCCCTCTGTTTGAAGTCAATGGGGCTCTGTCAGGCGCTGCGTCTGTCTTCACAGCCGATCTGGTGGCAATACACCACTCGCTACGGGAGATTACATGATGTGCCCTGTTCGGAGACTGGATTGTGATCTATTACGACTCACAAAGCGCCCTGAGTGCTCTCGGGGCATTGGAATCTCCGCATCCCCTGGTTTGCGATATCCATGATGCCACGGTTTTGGCAAAAGAGTGCGAGGACTCTCGACTGGACCAGCGTTTCACTCTTCTTCACACCAACTACATGGCAGGAATACAGGCTGCTTGGCAAAGAAGATGGGAGACGATCGAAGGGAGTGTAAAGTTGCGTGCGATTGTGCCGCGGCTGTTCCCATGGACCTAGCCCCCCAATGCCGTGAATGCTTCAGGTTGCTTTATGTCATCTCCAAATTTGACACACTCGCAGGATGCAGCACCTTTTGATGGAGCGCTTGCTAGCGCCCTACATGAAGACTGCGTTGTTCCCCAGACTGTTAGGCCCATTCTTGTTGAATGTTCCAGTCTGGGCGGGGTCACTACCACCTGTCCCTTGCACTTGGAACGGATTCATGCACACCGACCTGTGGACTTTTAGACTTTTTGGAGGAGGCCGGCCTTCTCCCCTTTATTTAAATAGTGGATTTTTTTGTTATTTCTTATTTTAGTAGGTCGCATGTTCCTGCACCGGGGGTGAAGGCCGACCTCTCCCTGACGCCTGAGCTTGTTTCCTACTTATTACCTTCTTTTTGTTTTATTTTATTGGGGTTTTTTATTTGTTTTTTTAGCATTCTCTTTTAAAGATGCCTAATTTTAAGCAATGTTGAATACGGCGAGTAATACCCAAGTAGGCAATCACCAGATGAGCTCTTAAAAAAAAAAATGGTCTCATGCCCTCTTTTTTGCACTCATATGTCTCATGAAATTGTGTCCAAATTTGGCCTGCAATAATTCTTTTTCTAGACAAAATTACCCATCAATTCAGAATTTGCCACCAGAATTGAGCTAGGTATGTACTTTTATGAAAATTTGCGTCTCAAAATCAGTTTTTGGTTTGGCAGACAAGGCTTTTTTTTAGACTTTGACCTCATAATGGGTGGTTGGACTAGATTAAATATTCTGCTTGTTTATTGTAATATAGTAATGAAGGTATACACAAATGAAAGATTTTCCAAAATAAGCCTCAAATGAATATTTAATGGCTATTTGAAAATGGTTACAACTCAAAAGCGCCTTCCGAACCACTATCTGTGAGGGGTCCATTCACTGTGTAGACAATTATTCTGGTCATTATCTCAACTCGCTCTTTCAATATAAATTCCTGTGAAAATGGATGTTTTAGTTCCAAACATATTGTCTTAATGTGTTAAACTGTTACTACAGAAAATTCCTGAGAAATTAACTTATAAAGAATTGCTCACTGAAGATTAAATAAATGATATTCAAATTTTTGAAATTAACTAATTCACAGAAGAGTTGCATCATCTTTTGAATTGTAGAGTAATAAGAAATCTCATGGTTTCGGTCATCAGTTTATTTCTGAGTCCTAGTCATAAGTTGATTCAAAATTTTGTTCTATGACTAAGATATATCTTATATACTATAAAGAATTTTTAATACCACCTACCAAGAAGTTTTAGTTTAGGATAACTGCCTAGCTCCTCCTATTACTCAGTGGGCAAGAATATGGGACTAGGTTGAGTTAAAAATGTTTTATGTTAAGATAAATTGTCAGAGGTAATATGAGCGTATATTTTAGCTTTTCACATTCAAATTAGGACACTCAGTTAGAATTATCAGATGAGAGGAGAACAAGGAGTCATGATAGGAAACTGAGGTGGAAGCATTCTTGGCTGTAGGGAATAGGAAGAACTTTTCCAGCCAAGAACGTTTGAAACTTGGAATAGTTTATGGTATGAAGTAGTTACCATTATTCAATTCATAAATTTAAATTGAGGTTGGGCCACTAAATAGATAGGTTGCATTATGATCTAATTACTACTGTTGGTCTGCTTAATTTTGTTAATAATATTCTAGTTTTATCATATAAGTCTTTAGAAATTTAGAAATTAAAATCTTTAGAATTAATTATATGGCATTTGGACATTTAGAAATTGACATATCCTTTAGATAAATTGTATGGTGTTTGGTTTATTTGCGGCTTATATAGATAGGACATAGCAGCTTGTCATGAATCAAGCCTTTCTTTTAATGTTATTTTCTGTACAATATTTTAAAATAATTTTTAGGGATTGCTGCCCTAACCTATTTCTTATATCTAATCAAAATATCTAATTGGTATCCTCTTTTTTTTATAATTTTTTTCAGATATCTATATACTTTTCAATTAATATAACTTTTAGTGCTGCTATAAATTATTTTCTTTTAGCATTAATATGACTCAGTAGCTTTTTTTTTATAAATATAGCCCTGAACATTATAAATATGGCTTTTTATATAAATACAAACGCTTTGAAGAAGAAAATTAAGTTGAGTCACGAGAAAAGACTTGGTCATGGTTAGTTCATACTTTAATCATATGATGTTTTTAGTTTCTGGCTTGTATATTTAGCTACTTGATCCATTAAAGATAGGAATAAATTTCATGTGTATGATTATTTAGCACCTATTGTTTACCTGATTTTTATAATTAAATTAATTTTTTTAAATCTATATCAGCGTATATATATATATATATATATATATATATATATATATATATATATATATATATATATATATATTAATTTAGGTGCTCTAGCCTATGAATATAATTCTAGGACCTGCTTTATCACTTTTCTGGCAACATGGGAATATTTTTCCCAGGAACTTCTTTTTGTAATGCTACATGTATTGAAGGGTAAATTCACTTATAACCTTATTTTTCACTGGAGTTGGGCTATTTTAGTTCTATTTAACCTTTTTTAACTCATGGATATGAAACCCTATTGTTCCTGTTACATGAAATTTAGGGAACAGCATTGCTGTAGCTGAAATAATCTTTGTTAAAGATTGTTATGTATACTAATTATTAGGAAAGTCAAAATTTTTATGTAATCTTACAAAGGCATTATTTAATCAGCAGACAGATAGAGATAAAGAAAAATGGTGGTTTAGAGAGAATAAGAATATAAAAGATAGGATATGGAGTACTATTGTACAACTTGAAATTGTTAGTGCTTGGAAGATGGAGAGAAAGCTTGTAGAAAGGCCTTAAGTGGAAAAATATGTGGTTAACATAACATAATTTCACAGATGACAAAAGCCACAAAGGCCTATCAAAGCTCATCCGTATGTGTCAAAACCCACCCACAAAATGCATCCATAGGCTTGTGTTAGATCGTGCATCTACAATAGTAACATTTCATTATCAACTATTTTTCTGCAAAATGGGGTAAGCATGTATTGATATTACTAGACTATCCATTCCTTTGTCACAGTGCTGGTATCTTTGTCCATGGTTGTTCCCTTTTATCTGGAAACGATCATCTCTATGCAATGTAGATGGGTTGTGAACTTACCAGGAAAACTTATGAGTGAAGAGATACACTTTCAGTTCTGGACCCTGCAAGGAAGCTACTCTGTGTATCTGAAGGAGTCGCACATCACCCCGACCTGAGTGAAAATTAGGGAGTAGGGAAGCCTTCAGCGCATTGTCCAGCCAACAGCGCCCGTGGTTCTGCCTCCGGGAAGTGTACGGCCATTCCTGTGAGGGTCTTCTGTTCGAAGAGGGCCCCCGTGTCTCCTCCGAGCTAGGCCTGGAGGGCATATTCCTTCAATGGAATTGCCATGGACTCCGGGCCAACTGGGAGGATCTGCAGAGGGTCGTCTCGTCCCATTCCCCGTTAGCTATTTTACGGCAGTAGACCATGCTAGGCGCGTGTTTCCTGTCTGCCCTCTCAGGGTATAAGGGTCTCGCGACCCCACCACCACAAGCTGGAGGATGCGCGGTTTACACCCGGCATGATGTCTCCATTGTTCTTTTCACTTTAGATACCTCCTTTCAGGCAGTGGCTGTGCAGCTTCACCTGGATAGGAGGTATGCTGTTATTTCTGCATACATTCCACCATCATCTGACTTCAACGCAGGGGACCTCTGCCATGTCGTGAGACGGTTGCCAAGGCCCTTTCTCTTGCTTGGAGATCTGAATGGCAGACATCCTCTCTGAGGAGACTACTCAATTAATCCCAGGGGACAAGTCCTTGTCGATCTGATTGAAGAGCTTGAGATAGGTGCCCTAAATATGGAGGAGTTTACTCATCACTGCCCGTGAACTGCTTCATTTTCTTGCCTTGATCTATCTCTGTGCTCACTTTCTCATTCAAATATCATTTTCTGGGCCACTGCTGCCTGAGAGCCCACCTCGGTGGTGCTTGGTGTGGGTAAGGTGGCCTGCATTTCAGGAAATTACTGAATTCTCTATCTCAGTCAAGGAGTTTAGGTCGGTAGGTGAAGCCGTTGAGTTCTTCTCCGGCAACCTCATCGCCACAGGCCTGGCTACTATTCCCAGAACGTCTGGCTGTTTTGCACGCCGACCACTCCCATGGCGGTCGACCGAGTGTGAGACGGCCCTCAAACAGAAGCGTTATACCTACATGCGCTATAAACGCAGCCCAAACGATTTTTACTGTTGGTGAATTTCGTTGGGCTAGGGCTAGGTTCCGGTATATTTCAAAGCACGCACGCCGCTCTTCTTGACGGGCATACATGTCTTTACTTAACGGGAAAGACCCCTCTGGCAGAGGTGGGGAAGCGAGTCATAAGGATTCAGGGCAAGTTCTCGCAGGACCCCCCCCTCCCATTCTCCAGGAGAATGGGACCGCAATCTTGGACCTCGCGTCCATGGCGGAATCCTTCGTGACTGCATTCTCTAGCTGGGATGCTGCTCCACCAGCATTCAATGCATGTTATGATGTCATGGAAGGCCGCTGACTGGACTTTATATCCAGAGGTGGAGAACCCTTCAATGACAGGTTTACTGTGAGTGAGTTGCGTTCCACTCTTGCTTCATGCGTGGACACCGCCCATAGTCCGGACGATGTCCCGTACGCCATGCTTCGACACCTGGGTTAGTGAGGCATGGCTTTTCTCTTAGGTTTGTTCAACAGGATCTGGGTAGAGAGTAACTAACCAGACTCCTGGTGAATTGCTACTGTGCTAGCTTTTTGCAAACCGGGGAGAGATCATTCTACCCCAGCCGGTTTCCACCCAATTTCTCTAGCCTCCTGCGTGTGCAATTTGATGGAGAAATTGGTAAATGTTAGATTAGCCTTTTTTCTGGACAGTGGAGGCCATGTGTGTTCTGCGCAGTGCTGCTTCCGCAAGTTCCATTCCACGTCGGATGCTCTGCTTCAACTGGGAAATGCTGTCTGCGAGGCCTTCCTTCATAGACAACATTTCGCCACACTGTTTTTCGATCTGGAGAAGGCTTATGATACCGCATGGCAATACAGTATCATGGAGACCCTCCACACGATGGGGGCAAGGGGACGCCTCCTGTCCTTTATATCTGAATTTTTGTGAGATCGTCGATTCCGCGTATGGGTGGGGGAAACCCTCTCCGGCCTAATGGAGCAGGAAGAGGGTGTCAGACAAGGAAGTGTCCTCAGCTTTACACTCTTTGCCTTGAACATTAATGGCATTGCCTTGGTGCTGCCAGAAGATGTTCTTGCTACGTTCTACGTGGACGACCTTTCGATCTCTTTTGGCATGGCCCAGATGCCAACTCTGGAGCGTCGACTCCAACAGGCATTGAACCGTGTCTCTCGCTATGCCGAAGTGCACAGGTTTCAGTTTTCTTTGGTCAAGACTAAGGTGGTGCACTTATGCCGCCATCCACAGCTCCACTCCGACCCAGACCTGTTTCTTAATGGGGTGTGCCTG
This sequence comes from Ceratothoa steindachneri, assembly GCA_963969495.1. NCBI lineage: Eukaryota > Metazoa > Arthropoda > Malacostraca > Isopoda > Cymothoidae > Ceratothoa > Ceratothoa steindachneri. Next base: position 39,431,757 of record OZ018331.1, on the reverse strand, counting down.
GAAGTGGTTGAATCGCACCGTTTCCTTGGTCTTGTATTTGACCGACGCTTCACCTGGGAGGCTCATATTTGCGGCCTTAGGGTCTCTTGTACCCACGACATTGATATTCTTTGTTCCGTGACATTCAGCGCTTGGGGCGCTGTAGGGCTACTGCCTTACTTTTTTTATTGATCCTTTGTCCGTTCGAAGCTCGACTATGGATGTGAGTTTTATGCATCCGCAGCCAAACGTCTATTGTGGAAAGTGGACTTGATCCACCACACCGGCCTTCGCTTGGCGATCGGTGCCTTCTGCACTTTCCCTATTGAGAGCCTGCTTGTCGATGCTGGAGAGATGCCATTATCTATGCGCCGTGTACGAGCGCAGCGTCTCCCTTTGTCACCAACGGCTCTCAAAGCATCCGCAGCTGACTTCGAACGTGCCTATGCGGCCGAGAGACGCAAGTAATACCCACGCCACGCCATTGATATTCTTTGTTCCGTGACATTCAGCGCTGTAGGGCTACTGCCTTACTTTTTATATTGATCCTTTGTCCGTTCGAAGCTCGACTATGGATGTGAGTTTTATGCATCCGCAGCCAAACGTCTATTGTGGAAAGTGGACTTGATCCACCACACCGGCCTTCGCTTGGCGATCGGTGCCTTCTGCACTTCCCCTTTTGAGAGCCTGCTCATCGATGCTGGAGAGATGCCATTATCTATGCGCCGTGTACGAGCGCAGCGTCTCCCTTTGTCACCAACGGCTCTCAAAGCATCCGCAGCTGACTTCGAACGTGCCCCAGCTGTTCAGCACATTCTTGTTGAATGTCCCACTCTGGGTGATCTTTGCTCACGTTACATGTCCCGGTACCGGGATGGGCGTGGTCACTACTGCCTGCCCCTTGTACTCGGCACGAGTGAGTGCACATTGACTGGTGGACTTGTAGACTTTTGGGTGGAGGCTGGCCTTCTCCCTTTTATTTAACTAGTTTTTTTTGTTATTGTTTTCTTTGTAGGTAGCACATTCCCACGCTGGGGGGACCTGCTCCCAACGCAGGAGCTTGCTTCCTCCTTGTTATGATTTTCCCTTATGTTTGTGGTTATTGTTTTTCATTGTTATTTTAAAGTAGCCCAGTGCTAGGCTGTCATGAGTGCAGCGACTTATGCCCAAGTGGGTAATTGCCCGATAGGCTCTTAAAAAAAAGAAAAAGATTGATTATTATGTACTTCTTGTTTTTTAGTAGGGTCTTGACAGTATTTCAAGTGGTGCTGAACATTTGTATTTTGGTGAATAGGCCTAATAGCCGAGATGTACTTTCCACTAAGTAATTTCTATAAATCTGTAATTTTAAGATATACAATTAGATGATACTTTTTAGAATATAGTTATACACAATATTTTAATTCTTGATATTCTTTGAGACTCATTGAAAAACAATAGCAACCCACCACACACACTACTGGCTGAAACTGTACTAACTTGTAGACTAGAAACTACACCTGTCTGTGTTGATTCTGTACAAGTAGCTACATGTAGCAACAGGATTGTTTAAGCTACATGTAAGCTTTGTCTTCCCCTTTCACTACTTTAACTGTATATTATTGGCAGTGAATTACCATTTTTATTGAACTCTTAGAGTTCAAGATCAAATTGATATCAAAGCTATAAAATTTCAATGAATTGACAAACAATTTGTAAATATGGTGTTCACTTATAAGTTGATTACATGAAAAATACCAAGATAAACAACCATTTTCTGGCTGGTTCTAATAGCCAAGAGCTGTACCTTTGTTTTTTATATTAAAAAAGGTAATTTAAATTTTTATAAGTCAAATTAGGAGCTTAAGTATGAAAAATATTTCAGAATTGACAGACAACTTATAAATATGGCGCTCACTTATGTGTTAGTTACATGAAAACTGCTAGCATAAACAAACTTTTTTACTGATTCAAATAGCCAAAGCATACGCCTTCATTTTTTGCATCTATATAATTTTATTCAATTTTGATACCCCAGAGGTCAATCTTGACCTCAAATTTTAGCAAATGTATGATATTTTTATTTTTCAACCTAGAGTTCTAAAACTTTCATATTTGGATTCCTTGTCTTTTTCTGATTCTAAATATATATACTTTTTATATGATTATGACCATTATTACCCTAGTTATGGGTCACCAAATGTTAGTGACCTCAAAATGCCTTAGGTCATATCTCCTGAACCATTGGTCGGATTAACCTTAAAATTTCAGAAATGAATTTAGGGCTCCAAAACTTCCAATAAACCAAATTTCAGCCAAATATGAGAGATGAAGGTGTTAGGCACTGGTTGATCTGACAGAGACTCCCTTTAGCATATCTAAAAAACCTGACCTGATTGAGAGATGGATTGCATTAGTGAATTCAATGTGCAGAACTGACACTAATAACATAACATAACATAATTTAATAACTTAATATCAGTTAAGAAAACTTTGACCTTTGAAAAAAAAGTTTTGAAATACAGACCAGTGTTATGTGAATGAATGTTTAAGAGAAAGGTCTGAGTGAGGATGAAATAGATATCAGCTATGATATGTGTACATAGAGGGGTGGTTGTGAGGTGGTAGTATACTAGGTGCCTTCTGTCCATCGATGGTCCTTGCTGGACGAGATGGCAGAGTATATAACACCCCATTATTATGACAGGCCTTTGACTTAGACAAAATAATGGGTGACTTTATGGTCAATATAGCATAAGGGACGGGGGCTAGTTTTTTGCTGATGTTAATGCGTGCCAAACTTTGTGGCAAATGTTGAAATCTCAAAAGATAAAACTGCCATGTATAATCCAAGTGTAAAGAATCTTTGATCCCTGTGTTAATTTTTATTCTTGCTATTTTACAATGCTTTAAAGTACTTGTAGTTTGATGTAAAGACTTCCTACCATCCATATATTTTTTAATTTTACCTAATTTTTCAGGTAGTAAGGAGATATCAGATTTACAACTCCCTGATGATCTGTCTTTTGCTTCTTTATATCCCCGTTTGTCTCAGGGCACAGTTAAAGCCATAGAAGATATTGGCCTAAAAATCATGACAGAAATTCAGGCTAAATCCATCCCTACACTTTTGGAAGGCAAAAATCTACAAGGAATTGCAAAAACTGGCTCTGGAAAGACTTATGCTTTTCTTATACCTGTGATTGAGTTAATGGTGAAATTAAAATTTAAGCCACGTAATGGTAAATTATTATATTCCAAAGCTATAAAAAATGGATTTTGTTAATATTGTCATAATGTGCTTCCTGCAGTCTTATACATTTGAGTTTTACTATTTCAGGAACTGGAGCTATCATTATATCCCCAACGAGAGAGCTTGCAATGCAGACTTATGGATTTTTGAGTTCGCTTATGAAATATCATAAGCAAACTTTTGATATGTTAATTGGTGCATCGGATCGAAAGCTTGAGGTTGAGAAACTCAAGAAAGGTTTGGTTGCATTTTCTTGAAAATAAATCAAATGACATATTACAATTTATTAGGTTTAATAAAACCTGAACCAAATGAAAAATTACTGACTATATCATAAGTAATCGGGTATAATTAAGGACTTCACCTAGCTACTGAACTTTCATTATGTGATGATTAACTGTTATCTAAAGTCTTTCGCAACCTTTCGTCCAAAAGTTTTTTTAAACCCTTTAAGTATCGGCCAAACCAAAAGGTCCTGAGTGCCAAATGTATTTTCTCCATGACTTACCTCTTATTTAGTTTTATTTATATTGTCTTTTTCATATTATTTACCCATGGGTCTTTTGCTACGACGACGTTTGATTTTTTTAAATCTTTTTTTTCTCTGGTACTAATGGGGTCCTTCATTTTCTTAGCATGGTGCATTAAGGGTTAAAAAAACTTCTTTTTTATTTGATGAATAAAGTTTTCTATGGATTCACAAATATTGTTAAAAATATTTATTTTAATAGCGAACAACTGATTGCTATAAAGTACTAATTCTGGCTGACAATTTGTAGTGATTTTGGGAATGTTATAAGGTGGAAATAAGAATAGGTAAGAAAAAAAATCATTAGGGCTACCCATTGGATCATTTTCATACAGCAGAATAATTAAAAAAAATAAATGATTTCAAAGGAAAACAGTACTGAGGAAAGATTACTGGTCTAGCCAACTTTATGAATAAAAATACTGAAGATAGGAAAGTACTTTTCTCACATCCAATAGGTAGCAAGTTTGACCAAAGACAAAGTACAGTCTAGGGCAAAAGTTTTGACTTTCCTCAATTCCTAAAGATTGAAAATAATTGACAGAATTAATAGATGATAGGATAGAACTCGTAGAATTGGGTAATGACTGGTGACTTAATGCATTCTTGATATTATAACTATAATGTTACCCTTGCCTAGGATTCTGCCCAGTTATGTCATTCAGGCTGGTCCAGTGTTTGAAATGTTGTCTTTCAATGGTGATTGCATTGGACCCTTGTCAAAGCAACTTATTTGTGCCATAAGATGCAGACATCAAACACCTCATAGACTGCCCAGGGACCATGGTGCCCTTCCTAGGTGCCACCCAACTCTCAAAATAGAGAGGTAGGGGGCTGGCAAGTAAAATATATGGTTGAATGGCATTGAGGAGATGGTCTGACCCCTGACACTGAATAACTTTGTGATGGGGGGCTTGTTTCTTGGTATCAGGATTCTTAGGAGTATCTCAGTATAGTGTGTATGGGTGGTTTAGGTTTTGTGTGCCATGTTGAAATTTTTACAGAGGTTTAGATGATGTTCTATGGGTACAATGTTTGTTTCTGAGTGCTGATGGTTAACTTGGATGGTATATTCCTATCCCAAGGCTAGGTGTAGTGCTTTGGTTTGTGTCTTTTGTAGTGAGTGGGTGTAAGGTTGGATGCTCAGGCCATACTGCTTTGCATCTCTGGAGCAGATACACATTTTGTAGGTGTGGATGGTCGATTACTTGGGTTGCAGTAATGTAGTTCCTGTTGTGGCATAATGTACCTCTCCATACCTTGACAAGGTTTGTGGGACCCAAGGTGGAATATATCTGAATTGTTGGCCCAAAGAACCCCTGACACTAAATTTTATTTATATACAATATTATACAAAAAATTCTACAATGTTTAGATTTACAACTAATACCGGGTGTTCTCCAAAATTTGACATCACCTAATAATGCAAACATTTTTCATCCAAATTGTCTCAAACTTTAACAATATGTCTAGAATTCAATACATTTATAAAGTATAATCCTATGTATATTTCTCCTTTCAGAATTAGTCATGCCATTTACTGCAACAGAAAAGGCATTTTATGTAGTGAAGTATGCCCAAAGTCAGTCAAATGTGAATGCACAATGTGGATTCGTTAGAAGATTTCAAAAACAAGTGCCAACAGGGAAAAAGCAGATTTGGATGTGGCATAAGAAGTTTCAGAAGAAGGCTGTTTGTGTCGGGGGGGGGGCGAAAAAAGCTCTGGATGGCCTGCAGTTTCAGAAGAGATAGTGAACCTTTTGGGGAAATGTTTAGTCAGAGTCCAAAGAAATCTGTATGAAGAGATGGCCTGGAAACCTGGATTCCCAAGTCAACATCAACTGTTTGGTGTATCATAAGAAAACGCTTGTGATTGACCCCCTACAAGCTTCAGCTTGGACACAATTTAAAGCTGGATGAAAAGTACAAGCATAAAATATTCTGTGGAGATATGCAAGAGAAACTTGAAGATGATGACTTTGAAAACTGTCTTGTTTTCAGTAATGAGACCACATTCCATACAAATGCTAAAGTGAACAAGAAAAATGTTCACATATGGGGTGAAGAAATTCCACATGCCACAAATGAACACGAAAGGGACTAACCAAAAGTGAATGCATTCTGTGCCATATCAAAGAATCATGTGCATAGCCCATTTTTCTTTGAAGGAAACTTGACCGGCAATGACTATCTGGAGATGCTTCAGAATTGGCTACTCAATGAACTTGAGGCAAATGAACATAACCAATTCATTTTTCAACAAAATGCGGCTCCACCATTCTGTAAACTCAGTGCGAATATTTCTCAACGAGAATCTGTCAGTAAGAGGATCGGGCATGCTGGTGATGAAGACAATGTGTTATTGAAATGGCGCCCACATTCACCTGACTTAACACTGTGAGATTTCTTTCTGTAGAGGAATTCAAGGATAGAATCACTGAGGCTCTGAATACTGTTACTCATGACATGCTATGCTGTAGAGAGTGGCAGAAACTCGACTACCAACTTGATGTGTGCCGCATTACAAGTGGCACACACATTGAACATTTGCAATAAATTAAATATAAAATTACTATCTCACAGATTTTGTTGGAAATTTGTAGAATAATTAAGCCTATTAAGTTTCATTTCTTTTGACCATGCAGTTACTCTGATATGGACATTTCAAATGATGTAAAAAAATTTAGACACATATATACACAATAGATTTTAATAACAATTACACACAACCACACAGGCCAACAATATAATATGCACTTCATGAGGGCCTTGTGAGAAAGCCTGGTCCAGGCTGTAGACTTTCTTAGGGTATCTGGGCTATTCATACAGGCAGCCTGAGGAACAGCAACAACATCAACCCAATCCAAAACTCCACTCTTCATTCACACAATGGGAACCAGTACAGAATAACAACCATATATAACCTCATTCATAAACTCACCATACTGTCAGTTTTTGTGAGCTTTGTTGCTGTTTAAGTAATTAGTCCTGCATCCTTTGTGATAGCAAACACATTGTTTATGGTGAGAGTGATGTCTAATAATGGGTCTGTATGAGTGCTTGTTTTATTCCAGTTTGTTGCAACCAAAGTGTTGGGCAAGTGATGTCATGGAAGAAAAGGTTGAAGCTTGCAGGAAAGAGTACAAATCCTTGTAGAAAGACTCCAGTGTGTGTGTGTGTGTGTGTATGACTTCATGATAGCTTACTGTGGTATAGTCTGTGTGCTTATTGGCCTGTAAGGAAGTTGGTTAGGCATTTTTCAATTAGTGTTTGTGTTTTTGTTCATGAGAATGCTAGACTGAATTGTATAAATCACTTAAAGAACTCTCAATGCTACTTAGAATCAGACTGGTAACAAATCTGCCTTGCATATGGAATTTGAATGAAACATGTATTAAAGTTTTGTGTTGTTTCAAACTGTGATAGGTTAGCCACCTTTTCTGAAATCACTAGTTGTATCAACCTGCTATGAATGGTTAGGTTAAAGTGTTGGTAAATTGAAAATTGATACCTTTCCTACAATTTTCAGGTGTCAACATTTTGGTGACAACCCCAGGGACACTCCTTGCACACTTACAATCTGAGTCTAAATTTCATTACAAAAATTTAGCATGTCTCGTCATTGATGAAGCTGATAGGCTTCTCGATTTTGGATTTGAAGAAAAAATGAACAGCATCGTTGAATTCTTACCTGGTAAACTATTCTGAGACTTCTTTTTTTTATTGTTGATAACAGGATAAAGTATTTTTCTCTTTAATCCCTTTTTCATTTTATTTTTTTATTTTATTTTCTTTGACTTGACATTGGTATCTTATTAGATTTCCTGTAAATATACACTTTTTTTCTGAATATTAATTTTGTCTGAATCAACATAAAAAGAGTGGTTTATAGCATGGTTCTACAGTAAGCGAACTATTATATTCCGCGATAAAACAAATGATTCTTCAAGGTGAGGAACTAGGTTTAAGAATATTTCAGTGGGTATATAGAAGTATTTTAAGTTAAAAAGTTGATTTTGTTAGTCCCAATGACTAAGCTTGAAAAGCGCCGAAACCAACGTATTAGGTTAGTTAACAAAAAAAAGAATTGTCTTAAGGCCAAGGAAACTGATAAATAAGAGTAAGGTCTTGAAAAGATACAGGTGGTCTTTTCAGGGGAGATTTTCTAAGCGGCGTCAGCCCAGAGAACCCTCACTAGTTCACAGTTTAGAAAGGTAAAAGAAATGGGGAAGAGTTGAGAATAGAGAAAACTTGAAGGACAGGCTCCGTTCTTCCGGGACTGAGAAATTGTGTACTTACCTTGACTAACCTCGTAATTGGGATCTTACCATCAAAAACCACTGGACCGTACTTTGAGGGGAGGAAACAGAACAAGTCGGGAGTCCTTAGAAAAGATGTTTGTGCATCAAGACGAATAGTCCGGTGGAGTTCAATCTCGAAAGTGAGAGAGAACCCAGAGTGGGGGGAAGGTAAACTTCATTCCCTTGCTTCCTAGGGAATTTGGTGATGGCACCACCATAGAAAGAGAGGTGGGGCAACTATCTAGTACACATGGGAGCAGAAGTGGCCGCCACTACCAAATTTTTGAAACCGCTAACCTCTACTCTGCTACTAGCCTTACTTTTTCAAAATCATGAAACTGCTACCTGCTACTTTTTATTGTAAAGCACTACTAAAGCGCTTCCCCCTCCCCCCCAACAGCTTTTCACTGGTTTTTAATAAATTTCAAGGAAAACTACTGTATATTCCATCCCAAATTAGCAGTTTTATTGTACAAAAACGTAAAATAGGTAGTGATTTTGAATCTTTTTAATCCCCTACCCACTACTCCGCTACTTTTTGCTTATAGAAAGTTCTTCCACTACCATTTAGAGAGTCTGCCAGTAGTGGAGTAGCGGACTAATATTGCAGACTACCCAACTCTACATGGGAGCATGGAGAGCACGGCAAGGCATGCCTGGTCTATTTTTCTTACAATTTATTGCAGTAGTAGTTATTAATAGCGCCCCAGGAACTCTGTGAGGGGTTGCTTATTCCCTAACTTAATATTTTCCCCTTTATGGAAGTCTTAAGGAGATTCTCTTCCTTATTTTTTTATTGACAGCACTTATTTTTTGCAAATGCGGAATCAAACCACAGGGTAGAGCATTTTTTAGTGAACCTCTTCGATGAAGGGGGTGTTAAATGCAGTATGTGCAATCATGCTGCAAATGACATCTCAATTACATGCCTTCCTGTCCCATCATCCGTATTTGAGTGCCTCCTTGGACCCAATACCTGCAGGAGGAGGATCTGCGACTGCATATCTTCAACTCATTTTCTCTATCTTCACTTTATTTACAGATTTTTTCCTGACTAATTTTCTAATGGAAATGACTTCATTGGTATCCCACTTTAATTTATTATTTTAATTGGTTTTGATGCCCTAGTTGTTTTTTATTTATTTTAGAGTAAATAACAAACAACACAATGCAGCAAACTATGATGTACACATTAGCAATAGAGTCCTGCCGGGATCATTACTCCTCCCCTCACTTTTTGACCCTTTCCTCCATGATACCCCCTCCACCACTAGAATCCCAACATTCCACTCTACAGCTTTGTCTATCACATCACCATCCTCATCCAATACAAAGCACACTGAGGTAACTCACAATCTATATTGCTGGGAGCAACCTAATTAACTACCCCCTCATTATTCCATTTTTATCTCATTCCTATCTTCTAGTTTTCATCATTTTGTTAATGAGATTAACTAAAACTAGAATACAATTCAGCATCATTACTGACCACTTTCCCACAAAGTAGCAGTGGTGCTCAACAATAGCAATGAAAAACTACCCATCCCTTCCCACTCTTTTATGCCTCATCAAGCGCAAGGCCACCTAGTATTTTTTCCCATCATATTGGGTCTTCATAGCCATGGGGAGGGCAGGGTGTGCTGCAGATCACATCCCCGAGCTTCATCCCTCAGCAGAAGGCCCCAATCACACTATCACATACCCTTTCTATTCACATCAATCATCCACTTGTTCCTCATTCTGTCCTTTCTCAAACACTCACATAACTCACATATATACAGCCTTTTAACCCTTAATACACCCTAATAGGTAGATTCTGCTAGCAAGTCTATTTCCATCCATTATCTTACATGCCTATACCACCCCTCTTTATAATATTACATCTTACCCACTTGTTTCTCATTCTACCCTTTACACACCAAGCATTCTCCTCAAATTATTTATTTGCACCTCATAATCGTTCTTTTTTCTTCCATACCTGTCTCACTCCCTTATACCAGCATACATTCATGTAGGTTCCTGGCACATTCCAATAAATCAATCTAACTCCTAAGAAGAACCGAATCAATTTGTTATTTTAGCCACTTTTGTGAAAGTTGGTAATGCGAGTCCTGAGTTTTGTTTCCTGAAGGACGAAGATTTTCACCCTTGTGTACTGTCAAAAGGGAAGGTTAAAGTAGCCAATTGACCCGGCTCTTTTTAAAGTAGCCAATTGACCCTGCTCTTTTTAGGGGTGTTTATTGGTGTATTGGATATAGCCACTTCTTGGCATGGATGAGGAACAGCCCCCAGGGATGCCCAGTGAAAGTGGCTACTCATTGCTATACTAATTCCATATCATTGCAGTTTATCTGATTATGGAAGTCACGTTTGAGATTTTGTTTCTTTCTGTTCTTCATTGTAATCTTTAATTATTGGTAATTTGAAATTTCAATTTTTTGTCAGAATATAGTCAGATGATTCTGTTCAGTGCTACGAAGAATGACAAAACTAAGAGACTCGCCGAATTGCTTTTCAAAGCCAGTGTGGTCGACATAGATGTCAAAACCAACGCCCCCCAAGCCACAGTGGAAGAATTGGAACAAGGTTTGCTTATATTTTTAAATGATATTCACTACATGTTGCCTTTGGTGTGAGAGACCACTCATACATTCATTCATAGAGAGTTGGGTAGTTGCCTACTGCTCCCCCCTTATCCCCTTTTTATTGTTGTTTCTGTTAAATTTTTAATTTTAAAGTAGCCTAGAACTGGGCTGTTTGTTTGCGGCGACTTATGCCCAAGGGGGCAGTCGCCAGATAACCCCTTCAAAAAAAGAAAAAATACTGCTCCCTCCACACTGTTAGTGTCTTTGGTTGTTTACTATGTCTATATACCATATCTTTTCTGTTCCAACTCCATCACTTTTTAGTCACATGAACATGGCTCTTAACTTACTATGTCAGTCCATCAGCCGACTGGTAACTGGTAATCATTTATTTTTTTTCAAAATTATTGAAATCATGTGACTTATGTCTGTTTATGGGAAAATTTTCTCACTTTCTGATGGTGATGCGATCATAGGTTTTCGCTTTTTTTTTCATCATCAACTACTTTCTCAGAGAGTGGGGGCGGTGTGCATTATTGCCAGTAATAACCTACCCACTTCCTCTTACCCCTTTATGCCATCAAGCACAAAAACACCAAATTGTCCCTTCATAATGATGGTGGCTCTATGTTGTGTAGCATTTTGTCCAGTCATGGTTTATTCCTGACAAATGGCCTATTCACCCCCTTCACAAACCCCATCCTGCCAACCTATCATACATAAAATCTTCCCCTTCTTATATCAGTTCTTTCTCTTTCATATTATCAACCCAGCTCATAGCGTATTTATCAATTTCACAAAATAAACAATTCAAATATGCAAAAACCAAAGCACTCGTGGTAATGCCCACGCTTCCTATATGGTTGAAATCATGATGGAGGCTGATTATTTTTCATAATCAACCCACCTTTTAAATGCTCTTGTAACCCTTCACTCACCTTGACCCCTCTTATATCACCATAGTCCATCAGAAGACAGGCACAGCCTTCACACCATAAATACAACTTATTCCTCTGTTCCTTACTTTTTCTACCCTTTGTACACCAAGTCTCCCTCTCAAATTGTCCATTTGCATCGCTCTCACTCAAGATTTCCTTCTTCCATACTTATTCACTCCCATATACTATAGTTGTTACCAGCATACTCTCATCCAACTTCCTGACACATGCCACACTCAAAGCCCTACTTCATTTGTCATTCATTGCAATGCATGTTTACTTCTAACATACTTTTCAAACCATTTAACATACATTCTTAGAACCTGCCACAATCCTTCCCGATCCACATGCTGATTCTTTTTCATGATCCATGAGTATACATCTGACATATGTTACTTCATTCTCTTCTCACTAGCTGTCTCAATGACCATACTTGCTCCACACACGCCCTTACCTGCTTTAAACCCACCTTGCTCATTCCCCATCAATCTTTATCTTTCATACATGCCAAATTGGCAAATTTTCTATACACCCCTCCTTTAAAACAGACTAATTTCCCTGTAATTCTTGCATTCACTTTCGTCTCTTTACCTTTATGCACAGGTAATATCACAGCATTCTTCTTTTCCTTAATCACTGTTCTACTTTTAAATGTCTTATACCACAACCACTAGACCAATCACCACCACTTTTTAGCATCTCAGTGCTTATATCATCTACTTCTGCTGCCTTCCTATTTTTCACACATTTCAGTACTAACAGCCCACTCCATGCTTATATTTTATATACCCCCATACAGCCCCTGATTTACGCCCATGAACTCAACATATTCACCATTGGTTCATCTTGTATACCCACATTAAACAACTGTTCAAACTACTCTCACTATTTACTTTTTGCCTTATTGCTCACAAATACTATTCTACTTTATTTCTTACCTTTCTCACTTCAGAATAACTTCCCATTCCCATCCAGATCCTCGTTCACTATCTATTTAAATGATTCCTTTGCTCCTCTGAATGAATACTAGCTTCACTTTTCTTTTTCACCTTGTTCGCACTCATCTACAACTCCATGAGATATGCTCATGTACACTATCAAGCATATGTGTCTTCCATTTCCTTGCCACCACATTTTACATTATGCATTTAATATTATTTTCTCTTTCTAGTTCTAACAACCCACATACAGCCATTGCACTGCCTACTATCACATAATTTTGTTCATTTTCTCTATCCCCATGTTCATAGTTCTTACTCTCAAGCATTTTCACATACTTTTCCTATCTTTTTGATTCATCAGCCTTTTACTTTTCATTTTCACACATGTATTCAGATATTCTCATACCCATAACTTTTAAAGCTTTCACATCAAATAATATATCCTGCGGCATATTCTTTCTCACTAAGATCATTTCAGTCATACTCTTGCATTCTCTTTGCCCTGTCCAACCCATCTGTATTTATGCAAAGCTCTGTGCTAAAAGAATTTTTTTTCCACACAGTGCTTTCTTTCAGCACAGAATCCTACCACCTCTCCATTTTCATTCTCACCAGGTGTACAAAAAGCTCCAATTATCTCATCTCTCTCTTTCTCTCACCTATTCATCCATTTATATCTCCTACAACAATCCACCACTTATCCCAAGTCATTCCAGAACTTCTCTTTCTCAACCTCACTTCTCTCATTACAGTGTTTATAACACCTCGTTGCCCGGCAGGCAAGGTTGTGTTTTTTAAACTGTAGCCACTCTGTATGACAAGAGAAAAAGAGTTGCAATTTAACTTCCACTTCCTAAGCTATTGCGTGAACCGCTAGCACAGTAAATTGCTATACAAATTCCTACAGCATGCAACATCCTCACTCCACTCTAACTTGATCCTGCGTGACACACTCACGGAAAGCGTGGCCCCACTGAATATTGACGGGGCCTACAGTTATATGTAGGCTCTAAAGCCTTTTTCCTTTATCTCCTGAGTGTTCAGGTGGAGCAGAGATGTCATTTACTCCTGCAAATTTACTTCACCCGCATGATTCACACATCTATACCCAATGATTGCATCATGCCACACTTGACTAAAAAAGCACAATACCCTCTCTACCCATATCCGGTATTAGTCGCCTCGACCGACAGACGGAGTAAGACGGTTTTGGTATTCTTCCTGCCCCCGCTGCATACTGGTGCCTATTTCTGGTTTTCTAAGTTTGGAATACCTATCTTATAGTGGTAGTGACTGTGGTACTTAAGCATCCTGTACCATACACTAGTCAATTTGTGTTGATGGCAACTAGGAAGCAAATTCATGCTTTTCTGGCCCCCGAGACTCACCCAGCATTGCTCTTTCCCCTTATACTCTTTCCTCCCTGTTTTGCCTTTTTTAATATTTTGTATTGAGGTTTTCTTGATTATTTTTAATCTTCCATTGCCTTTTATTTGTCACGGACGATGACAGATTAGTTATATCTTGCCCCTTCATACCTTAGAAAGAAGATTTTGAGGGGACTTGATTGAGGTCTTGGAGTGAGTAAAAGGTTATAATAGGGGAGACATGGGTAAGGTTCCTATTTTTAGTGACAGGTTGAGGAGACATGGCAATGGGTTTAAGCTGGATAAGTTTAGGTTTAGGAAAGAGATTGGTAGAAATTGGTTTCAGATCGAGTGGTAGATGAATGGCATAGGCTCAATAGTTATGTGATAGGAGCCTCCCTGCAGAGAGTTTTAAGGATAGATTGGATAGATGTATGGAAGAGGATGGTTGGTGGGACTGAACTGGGTGATGGGAACAGGAGCTGCCTCGTATAGCTTTTTGCAGACTCCTTTTCTTATATTCTTTAGCTAAATGCACTAAATGCGTTCTCTTTGATTTGCAGCATTCCTTATTTGCCCTCTGGAGAAGAGGTTTTTAGTTCTTTACATGTTTTTAAAGAAAAGCTACAAGAAAAAAGTAATGGTATTCTTCAGTTCCGCAAAGGCCTGTCAGTTTTACCACGATCTACTCAACTATATAAATATTCCAGTTATGTCACTTCATGTGAGTAATGTATTGTTCTTTCATAACTCAATGTACCTCCCCTTCCCTAAATCCTCAACAGTGGAAGAGGGGGGGGGGGGCGTGTTACACCCTCACCACCACTTCCATGGTCTCTCTTTGGTGTAGGAAATAGATTAAATGGGAGCTACCCCTTCAACTTCCTCTATAGTCATGCAGTAGAATGTTTACGAGAGAGTGAAATTTTTGAAATGCTTATAGACACTTTATTTTATTTAGGAAGTTTACATTACTTTTGAGAGCCATCTTTCTAAGTGGATATGACATGACCACCCCACCTGGATACAATCATTGAGTTTATACCACCCTACCTGGATGCAATTACCCCGTAAGGGGCACGGCGATTTGCTTTCCTGGCCGCCGTGCTGACGGGATTCAGCGTCCCATCCACCCCAGCTTAGCCTCTTCTTCTTTCAGACAACTTGTCTTCTTACCCTGCTTCCTCACTTGCACTACAACCTCTCCCACAACTCTCTCTGGTTGGCCTCTAATTTCACATGGTAAACGCCGACCAGCTTCCTCTCACCCACTCATCCCAGATCGGGGCTGAGGGGGAGGGGAAAGGGCCTCCCTCACCCCTGAGCACCGGTTTTGGGAGGTGTGTTTTTAACAACCTGCTTAACCCCCACTCTCACCTTCCTCACACCTCTTTTCACAGTCTATCCACTTTACGCCGTGCCTAAGGTGGACCCGCCATGCCCGATGGGCTGCCAGGGCACTAGGCGGGAGGAGTGGCCTCTAATGGCGGCAGCTGGCTTTGCCGGCCCCGTGTTCACGCCTCGCAGAGCGGGCTACTGCGAGGGGTGAGGAGCGTTTGCGTCCTGTGCTAAAAAAGGGGTCACCAAATCCCAATGATGAATTTAAAAAAAACAAAACCCTCTTTACCTCTCCCTCAACCATCGTCGGAGCCGCCCTCGGGCAGCTTCCCTGAAAAAAATGGAGGTCCTCTCCCCCTGTGCTTTCTGAGGGGACCCTCCAAATTTCTTCTACCGGAGAAGAGGCTTGCTCCTCTCCTCTGCCTACCCCGTAAGGGGCGCGGTGATTTGCCATCCTGGCCGCCGTGCTGATGGGACTCAGCACCCCGTCCGACCCCAGCTTAGCCTCTTCTCCTTCCTTCAAAACACTTGTTTCCTCGCTTTTCATACAACCTCTCTCACAACTTTCAATGGTCAGCCTCTAATTTCACAGGGTAGATGCTGACCTTCTTCTTAAGTCAACTGTCCCGGATCGGGGCTGAGGGGGGAGGGGACAATGTTCCCTAACCCCTGAGCTCCGGTCTGGGGTGGTTGGTTTTTAACAACCTGCTTTATCCCCACCCATACCTTCTCACATCCCTTTTCCTCTCCTCTTCACAATCTATATATTTTTTACGCCGTGTTCAAGGTGGAGCCGCCATGCCGATGGACTGCCAGGCCACCAGGCGGGAGGGGTGGTCTTAAATGGCGGCGCCTAGCTCTGACGGGCTTGTAAGCACCTCTCGCAGTGCGGGCTACTGCGAGAGGTGATGCGCGATTGCATCCTGTGTCAAAAAGAGGGTCGCCATGCCCAATGATGAGTATAAAAAACCCCCAACCCCCAACTTCCCCTGTAACATCGACGGAGCCGCCCTTGGGCACCTCCAGCAAAAAAATGGAGGTCCCCCCCCTGTGCTTGCTCAGGGGATCCTCCATATATATCTAACCGGAGAGGAGGCTTACTCCTCTCCTTCGCTTACGGGTGTAGGGGACTCCCCCTCACCCCCTTCTCTGGAGGTGCTTTCGGGCGCCTCGCTTTTACCAGCGGCAGTCCCCTCTGTTCTTTCCGAGGGGACTGCCAAGAAAGCCAGCAGGCAGCCCTTAGCCAGCCGCTCCACATCGAAGCGGCTCGGTAGGACAAACCCCCTTAGGGGGGAGAGGGAAGCCAGGCCCCTTCGGTCGCTTCCCTCAAAAGACCTGCTGGCAAGAATACTGAACCTTGCCGGGGTCAAGGCCCATGCCTCCCCAAAGAAGACTAGTGACGATACTGACAACGGGACCTGCGATGTCTTGGGGGAGGATGGCCAACTGGAGGATCCCCCTGAGACCTGAGATAGACATGGTCCTTGAGGAAACCCAGCCTCAGACGGTAGGGCCTTCCATGGGGGGGAATCCTGGCTCGGCGCCAAGCACCGAACCCGAATCCGCCCCGATGCAAGGTCCTCCTCAAACGGCTGTGGTTTCTGAAGTAGTACAAGGATGGGAGGGATCTCCTCCGACCGGTTCCCCCACAACTACCAGGACCTTCTCCATTTCAGAGAATGACCTGGCTGAGGCTTGTCCATCTGGCCCGGGGGCTTCTTCCGGTGGAGGTGAGAAGCGGGTTCATTCCCCGCCCTCCTCTCCAAAAAAGAAAAAGACTAAAAAGACAAAAAAGACTCGGGGCTCCTCTCCATCCGCGGGGGCTGCGGGGACGGATGGGTCTGCTGCCACTCTGGCAAGCGACCAAGCCAAGATCGGCACATCCGCCCCCTCTGTTTCCCCGGTTGCGGAGCCCCTGACTAAGACTAATACCAAGAGTGCACAGGGCGGAGCCTCGATGACATCGGGGCCCCTGATTCAGAGGTTACCTGGCGTTTTCGAGCCCGCTGGCTTCAAACGCTTCCTCGTTATTCGCTCCACTGATGTCAGCATGTTGTCCAAGGGCAACATGATCCATCAGAGGAGAGGATTAGCTATTGCAATTGGTAGAGAGCCGAAGGTAACCCGTTTCTCGGACGGGAGCCTTTTGGTGAATGCGGCGAATCCCGCCGAGGCGGCCAGGATAAGTGCTCTTCGGACACTTCATGGCACCCCGGTGAGTGTGACGCCGCACTCTACCATGAACTTTGTGAAAGGAGTAGTTTATGCGAGGGAACTCGTTGCCTACTCCATTGAGGACATCACCCTAGAGCTGGCCGACCATGGGGCGGTCAAGGTCGAACGTGTGATGAGAAAACAGGGAGGGGCCTCGAGACCCACCTCTACACTCTTCGTCACGTTCGACTGTGACAAGCTCCCTGAGTCGGTGCGTGCCGGTTGGTACCGCTACCGCGTGAAGGCATTCGTGCCACTGCCGCGGCGGTGCTATTGCTGTCACCGCTTCGGCCATACGAATCGCTCATGTAGACCTGCTAAGTCGGGGTCACCCGAAGTCTGTGTAAATTGCTCCAAGTTCGCACACGATAAGTCCAAATCGTGTGTGGCCAAGTGTGTCAATTGCGGAGAGCCGCACCCTGCTTCTTCGAAGCAATGTGGTGCATATCTCCTTGAGAAAGAAATCCTGGCCGTTCAGGCCCAGGATCGACTCTCATTCCGCGAGGCAAAGGACTTGGTCCTGGCGCGCCCGGCTCTGCCTGGGACGTCATATGCCTCAATAGTTAGAAAGGCACCCTCTGCTCCTGGCCCATCCAGGCCAACGAGCACGGTTGTTTCCGCGCCCATTCGGAGCCCTTCTGCGGGCTCTACCCAACCCGGGCGCTCCCCTGGTAAAGCTGGCGGCAAAAAGGGTTCATACCCTGCCCCGGCTAAAACCAGGGCTTCCCCCTCTTCCCCCAGCGTGACCGTTTCCCGTAAGGCGAAACGGCCACGCGCCTCCACCGAGTCGTTAGACTCACAGGAGGCAACACCCCTGAAGATGGTCGCTAGGCCATCTTCCGGGGTTCCTAAAGCTGTTCCCCGAAAGGAAGACAGCAACAAAGGAGCTTCGGCTCCTTCGCCCACGCCCCGAGGTGGAGCGAGTGGCTCGGAGACGGTGGTTCCTCGAAAAGAAGGCCCCCCGCCTCCGAAGCCGCAACGCCCGCCTAAGGTTTCGAGGCGGAGGGAGGAAAAGACTCGCATGGCGAGCCCAACCTCCCCCAATAAGTCCTCGAAGGCGACAGCGCCTTGTCTGGCCAACAGCGCCCGGGGTTCTGCCCCCGGGAAGCGTACGGCCATTCCCGTGAGGGTCTTCAATTCGAGGACGGCCCCCGCGTCTCCTCCGAGCTAGGCCTGGAGGGCATATTCCTTCAATGGAATTGCTGTGGACTCCGGGCCAACTGGGAGGAGCTGCGGAGGCTCGTCTCGTCCCGTTCCCCGTTAGCTATTTTTTTGCAGGAGACCATGCTAGGCGCATGCTCCTTACCTGCCCTCCCGGGGTATAAGGGTCTTGCGACCCCACCACCGCGGGATGGCCGGGCTGGGGGATGCGCGGTTTACACCCGGCATGATGTCTCCGTTCTTCCTTTCTCTTTAGATACCTCCTTTCAGGCAGTGGCTGTGCAGCTGCACCTGGGTAGGAGGTATACTATCATTTCTGCGTACATTGCACCGTCAGTTGACTTCGACGCGGGGGACTTCCGCTGCGTCGGGGCACGGTTGCCGAGGCCCTATCTCTTGCTTGGAGATCTGAACGGCAGGCATCCTCTCTGGGGAGATTACTCCATAAATCCCAGGGGACAAGTCCTTGCCGATCTGATCGAAGAGCTTGAGATGGGTGTCCTAAACGTGGATGAGTTTACGCATCACTGTCCGAGAACCGCTTCATTTTCTTGCCTTGACCTATCTTTGTGCTCTTCGGATGCACAGCCTGATTTTGATTGGGGGGTGGTCGATGACCTCCATGGTAGTGATCACTTTCCCATTCAAATATCATTTTCAGGGCAACTGCCGCCTGAGAGACCACCTCGGTGGTGCTTGGCGCGGGCACGGTCGCCTGCATTTCAGGAAATGACTGAATTCTCTATCTCAGTCGAGGAGTTTAGGTCGGTAGATGAGGCCGTTGAGTTCTCCGGCAACCTCATCGCCGTGGGCCTGACTACTATTCCTAGGACGTCTGGCCGTTTTGCACGCCGACCACTCCCATGGTGGTCAGCCGAGTGTGAGACGGCCCTCAAACAGAAGCGTTATGCCTACATGCGCTATAAGCGCCGCCCGAACGATTTCACTGTCGCTGAATTTCGTCGGGCTAGGGCTAGGTTCCGGTATATTTCGAAGCACGCCCGCCGCTCTTCTTGGCGGGCATACATGTCTTTACTTAACGGGAAAGACCCCTCTGGCAGAGGTGTGGAAGCGAGTCAAAAGGATTCGGGGCAAGTTCTTGCAGGACCCCCCTCACGTTCTCAGGAGAATGAGACCGCAATCTCGGACCCCGCGTCCGTGGTGGAATACTTAGCGACCGCTTTTTCCGCATTCAAATATTTTCAGGGCAACTGCCGCCTGAGAGACCACCTCGGTGGTGCTTGGCGTGGGCTCGGTGTCCTGCTAAGGATTCCGCCACGACGCGGGGTCCGTGGCGGAATCCTTAGCGACCGCTTTTTCCGCATTCTCTAGCCGGGATGCTGCTCCGCCAGCATTCAATGCACGTCGTGATGTCGCGGAAGGTCGCCGGCTGGACTTTACCTACAGAGGCGGAGAACCCTTCAACGACATGTTTACTGTGAGTGAGTTGCGTTCCGCTCTCGCTTCGTGCGCGGACACCGCCCATGGTCCGGACGATGTCCCGTACGCCATGCTTCGACACCTGGGTGAGCGAGGCATGGCCTTTCTGTTAGATTTGTTCAACAAGATCTGGGTGGAAGGTCTTCTCCCAGACTCCTGGCGAATCGCTACTGTGCTCGCCTTTCGCAAACCGGGGAGAGATCACTCTACTCCCACCGGTTTCCGCCCAATCTCTCTAACTTCTTGCATGTGCAAGTTGATGAAGAAATTGGTAAATGTTAGATTAGCTTTTTTCCTGGATAGCGGAGGCCATCTGTCTTCCGCAAGTTCCACTCCACGTCGGATGCTCTGCTCCGACTGGAAAATGCCGTCTGCGAGGATTTCCTTCGTAGACAGCACTACGCCACGGTCTTTTTCGATCTGGAGAAGGCCTATGATACCGCATGGCGATACGGTATCATGGATTTTTTTTTTTTTTAATCAAGCGGCTATCTGGCGACTGCGGTATCATGGAGACTCTCCACACGATGGGGGCGAGGGGACGCCTCCCAATCTTTATATCTGAATTTTTGCGAGATCGTCGATTCCGCGTACGGGTGGGGGGAGCCTTCTCCGGCCCAAAGGAGCAGGAAGAGGGTGTCCCGCAGGGAAGTGTCCTCAGTGTCACACTCTTTGCCCTGAGCATCAACGGCATCACCTCGGTGCTGCCGGAAGATGTTCTCGCTACGCTCTACGTGGACGACCTATCGATCTCTTTTGGCGCGGCCCAGATGCCAACTCTGGAGCGTCGACTCCAACAGGCATTGAACCGCGTCTCTCGCTCTGCCGAAGCGCACAGGTTTCGGTTTTCTTTGGCCAAGACTAAGGTGGTGCACTTCTGCCGCCATCCACGGCTCCACCCCGACCCAGATTTGTTTCTTAATGGGGTGCGCCTGGATGTGGTCGAGTCGCACCGTTTCCTTGGTCTTGTATTCGACCGACGCCTCACCTGGGAGGCTCATATTCGCAGCCTTAGGGTCTCTTGTACCCGCGCCATGGACATTCTCCGCTCCGTGACGTTCAGCGCTGATAGGGCTACTGCCTTACTTTTTTATCGATCCTTTGTTCGCTCGAAGCTCGACTGCGGATGCGAGTTTTATGCATCCGCAGCCGAACGTTTATTGCGGAAGGTGGATTCGATCCACCACACCGGCCTTCGGCTTGCGACCGGTGCCTTCCGCACTTCCCCCATTGAGAGCCTGTTGTTCGATGCTGGGGAGATGCCACTCGCTCTGCGCCGCGTGCAGTGCATCGCTCTCCTGTACACGCGAGCCCGGCGTCTCCCTCAGTCGCCAACAGCTCTCACTGCATCCGCAGCTGATCTCGATGGTGCCTATGCCGCCGAGAGACGCCAGTCATACCCTAAGTCCTTTGGGTTTAGGGCCAGGAAACTCCTTCGAGAGGTAGATATAGCTCTCGGGCCGGTGGCGCCCCTAGTTCTGCCCTGGAGGGTACCACATTTGGCTATTTGTCGCCACGCCTCTGCTCCTAAAGCTTGTACTGCGCCGGGAGTATTGCGTTCGACATTTTTGGAGCACACATCGTGTCACGCTGGAACCGTGCCCTAGACTGTTCGGCACATTATTGTCGAATGTCCCAGTCTGGGTGATCTTCGCGCACGATACCTGTCCCGGTACCGGGATGGGCGGGGTCGTGCACGTTGACTTTTGAGGGGAGGCCGGGCTTCTCCCCTTTATTTAAGGTTCTTTTTTTGTTATTGTTTTGTTTGTAGGTTGCACTCTCCTGCACCCGGGTGAGGGGGACCTTCCCCCGCTGCCGGAGATTGCTTCCTGATTGTTAAGTTTTCATATTTTTATTTTAAAGTAGCCTAGTTCTAGGCTGTCGTGTTTTTCGGCGACTTATGCCCAAGTGGGTAGTTGCCAGATGGGCTCTTTAAAATTAAAAAAAAAAACTCCTCTGCCTATGGGTGTAGGGGACTCGCCCCCTTCTCTGGAGGCGCCCATTATGATGTAAGTTGCATGTCAGTATGTAAGCGACTAAGTGTGACCTCATATGTGTGGAGACACTGTGTTGTGAAACCGTTGTTCCTTATATTCGGGACACGTTCGTGCACACATACTAGTGGACTATTTGACTTCTTGGCGGAAGCTGGCCTCTAATTGGTGTTGGTCTCATGCCAGAGCGCGCCTCCTCCTTACTTTTGTTTCATTTTTTGTTGTTTGTCTTTTCTTTGGGAGTTTGTTTTTTTAGCGGAATTTTAATATCCAAGTACTAGGCTGAATTTTTAATTACGGTGACCTCTGCCCTCGGGGACAGTTGCCATAATGGCACCATTGCCATTTCCTGATGGGAAGATTGACGATGCCTTGATTGTGGATGTCCTGATGGAGGCCACTTCTGAGCTGATTGTGGACCCTGCCTAAGGAGAGTATCAAGGCTTGGCAGGAACGACCCCAAATTCCTGGTCAGGGCCCTCCCAAGGGGATCGAGACCATCAAAGGACAAATAGAAAACAAAACGGGGGAGGTTTTCATCCTCGTGGCGGGGGGGGGGGGGGGCATAGACAGGGAGGGAGGGATTCACTGTAATAAAATATTGGTGCAAAGTACATTAATTTATTACTACCTCCCTTAAGATTGAAAGCTTAAGTTTTCAATGAAATTGGGACAGAATATTCATGAGTTGAAAAATTAAGAGAAGGCAAATATACAACAAATCGATAAGATTGAAAAGAAAACCTGCTATGATGAATATATATTTTTAATTTTGCCACTTTATTTGCACATTCTCCTTAAAAACTTTGAGAGGTTTTCATCTGCAATTTTTGTAGAAAGAAAATATCAATTCACTTTTTTCCTTTTTTTTCGGCAGGGGAAACAAACGTCGGAGAGTCGAACCCAAAGATTTTACAAGTTCTGCAATGCAAAGAGCGGTATCCTCTTGTGTACTAATTTGGCAGCGAGAGGGTGTGATATACCAAGGGTGCATTGGATTGTTCAATATGATCCCCCAGATAATCCCACGTAAGGTTGCAAATCCCCATTTTAAGGTTTTAAGAAAATCATGACTCGGTTGGATCCTCAAATCTACACTTTGTACTTTTTGACTCTTGGGAAATTGAAATTTCCCTCCTCATTATTTCTTATCGAGGCGTAAATTTTTCGAGAGGGTCACAATGTGTAGTTTAGTATCCTCTGCCTATTTAATGCATAATAGTTATTGATATGTTAAATTATGTGATATCCACATGGTAGGTAGGTAATTTGTCGCCATTGGCAACTTTAAATTCCCCGCATTAGTGTAGTCTGGCGCGTCGGTTCTCTCTTCATAGCATAGTTGACTCAGTTGTGCATCTGTGAACAAAGCAATACCATGGCTGAATTCAATTCTCCAAAAATTTGGAAAAGGGGAGCTATGCTGCTTTGTTTTCACACCAGGGGCTCCAATGCGATCTCCTAGTGCTTGGTTGTCAATCTGAGGATGGTGCCTAGGATCAGGAAACAGTTGGACGAGTCTCGCTGTGAATACGAGCGTTCGGCGGCTTGTAAACCTAAATGGAAAGGTTCTTATACGAAAAGTACCATAATTTGTCGAGGGATCATTTCATATGAACTCACCCAAAGTCTCTCCAATGGTGACTGACTCTGATTTTGCTGAAAAAAAATTGTTCTGGTACCTCTACATAGATAATGAACATGTACCAAAATTCCAAAGGGTTTCTGTGCTGTGACTTCAAAAAAAAGGTTGCGTCCATTTTGACACCCACGAATTGTGCATGTTCCTCTACGCCCACTTTTGAATGCCAATATCTCTAGAATGGATTAAGATGTCTGCCTTAAATTTGTGGACTATGTAATTTGCAACCAGGCTTTCAGGATCTGTCATAAGAAAATGCCTATCTCTTCTAGTTTCTGAGTTATTGGCCTCAAAATTAGTGAATTTTTTTTGTGTGTGAAAATGAAATTTTCAGGGGGCAACTGTCATGCTGGAATGATTCACAACAGGCTATTGAGGCTGGATTCCTTTTATTTGAGGGCATGACTATCTGCAGAAGGTTGACTATACCAAAGTCTTTAGAAGTAAGGAGGCTCTAAAAAGACTTGGGCTCAAAAAATGCAACTTTAGACCAATTTTTCACTGACCAATTCACTGTGTGGGCAATTACCCACAGTGACAATTTTTTTTTACATAGTTGTACATATGTCAATCATTTGATAAAAAATTCAGCTTATTTTTTTGCCTTTAGATGTAAATAATTTTATGAAATGTAGACATTTTTCTCCCCATGATAGCTTATGTCAAACTAAATATAGACACTTCCTGTAGCCTATTAACAGTACTAGACTACATAGAATGAGTACAAATATTTTCTACGATACTGATACTGAATTGCAGGCTTCATTATCTTGACTTTGACTGCTTTTGCTTGTATTACATCAGCTTACCAGGCATTGCATCATTCAGGGTTATCAAAAGCAAAAGAACCCTCATTTACATTCAGCATGGCTACTGATGAGATGTGCAAAATTGGTGTTTCTCTGGGTGATGAATGCCACAAGAGAACATACTGCAGAAAGGCTGGTTTCCTTAAAATAAACAAGCTCGAACCCGATGGCTGGAGGATTCTGTCTCGGCGTTATGGTGTCTCCTTCAATGAAGCAGACCAGATCTGTCTCCATCATGAAAAGGTTTATTTGACACACTTCGAAAATCTTCACAAATTCTGTGCTGATCCACTAAGCCGCCACAAGAAACTCATAACAAGTAGGTACTTTATCTCTATTTCAAAAGGATGGTGGGTTTAAGGGGTTTTTTTATTTTACATTGACAGGATTAGTGAATATATAAAAAGTATAGCATGTACCCAGTTATCCATGGTAAATATATATATTTTCTTCTTTTTTTAGGCTTTAATAACATTAGTTGATACTTGGCTACTTACAAGTACAAAAACTACATATATGACAACTGTATATTAGAAAAGGTAGTAAATAATAAGAGTAAGATGGTGGTTATAAAGAAGGTGAATAGAGAAA
Source organism: Ceratothoa steindachneri (assembly GCA_963969495.1). NCBI lineage: Eukaryota > Metazoa > Arthropoda > Malacostraca > Isopoda > Cymothoidae > Ceratothoa > Ceratothoa steindachneri. The sequence goes on along the minus strand of OZ018331.1, from coordinate 39,406,696 downwards.
CTGTAGAATAAAAGATAAGATTATGACTAATGACTACATATTCTCAGGAATATTGAGAGATGTAGCATTTTTTTGTTTTTTTCCGGAAGTTAAAAAGTGAACAGATATTTTTTTAAAGTAGGATCTATGGAGTTCCAAATATCAACCCCGTTATATGAGAGCAACCTTCTAGCCTTTTCTAGCATATAATTTGATTTATAGAGAGTAAGATTGTTACCTCAATTAGGCCTCGGATAATTTGCTTGACGTCCTTGTATGTAGATGCAGGTGGAATATTTTATACATATATTCACCTACTTTAAACTTGAATAGTCCCTTAAATTTGCGTAATTTTAATGGTTTAAACTTGAAGGTCCTGTGTGTGCAAGGTGTGATCGTGAGTTGGGAAAGTAACCTGATTATTCTTTTATGGACAGGATTTGGTTTTCACATAACTCAAACACCCACTATATTTCTTTCAGAATCCCTCAGAATAGTGGACAAAGAAATCGCCTGGTGGTTGAACTTAAAACCAGGGCAGAAGCTGTGTTCTAACTTTTATGAACAATGTGTCAATGAGATTCCTAAAATTATTTACATATACAGGAGGTGAGAAAATTAGCTGAATTTTTTTAGCAAATGATTGACATATATGTACAAATATGTAGAAAAAAATTGCCACCGTGGGTAATTGCCCACACAGTGAATTTGTCAGTCAAAAATTTATCTAAAATTGCATTTTTTTTTATCCAGAGCCCCTTTTTAGAGTCCCCTTATTTCTAAATTAAGACTTTGGTATAGTCAAGAAACATTCTGCAGATAGTCATGTCTTCAAATAGAAGGAATCCAGCCTCAATAGCCTGTTGTGAATCATTCTAGCATGACAGTTGCCCCCTAAAAATTGAAATTTTCATTTTAGCACATAAAAAAATCACTAATTTGGAGGTTTTTCTGATGAAAGATCCTGAAAGCCTGGGTGCAAATTACATGGTATATCAAATTCCAGGCAGACATCTTATTCCATTTCAAAGATATTAGCATCCAAAGATGGGTGCTCAGGAACTTATGCAATTCGGGAGTGTCAAAAATGGGTGAAGACCGTTTTTTTGAAGAACCATAGCACAGAAACCCATTAGAATTTGGCAAATGTTCATAATATATGTAGAGGTACCACCATAATACTTTTCAGCCAAATCTGAGTCAGTCACCATGGTATCTCTGGTTGAGTTCATATAGAATGACCCCGGCGAGATCCAGGCCATTATTGACAATGACCCCAGCGAGTCAATGGCATGGGAGTGTCAGTCTCGCTTTATGCAGTTAGTGCATGAAGACGTCCAGTACTACTCATGCAAGTTGAGAAAAAGCCAGCTGTCGCAGATGAAGGACAAACGGGAGGGACGTGTTGCAAAGCTTGTGAGCAAACCCAAATGTTCCCTCAAGCCTGGCATGTTTTGTTTCTTCTCAGACGAAATTAATTTCTGCCAAGACCAAGTTCCAGGTTCACATCATTGTGTTGGGGGTGGTCATTAGCGAGGGTCACTATCTTCCAACCTGGCTACATCAAGTGCCTGGATGAGGTGGTGTTGCTCTGAATCCAGGAAGTGGGCGTTGGAAGGCCGTTTGTGTGGTAGCAGCACTGCACCGTGCCACACAAGCAGAAGGATCCAGTTTTGGATGTCAAACCATATCTTTGACCACATTATTCCCAACATCTGGCCTCCCAACTCGCCAGTATCTAACCTCCACCGAGGCCTTAGGTCCAGTATTACCACAGTTTTCACACAGTTCAACAAGGGGGACCGTCGAGAAGGCCTCCAGCAGCTTCAGACGCCGCCTGGAGGACAGGGCATGGTTGAGGACTTCGGCGATTTCATTGTATAAAATGTATAGTACATTCCTGTACTTTCTAGAAACCTGACTTCTTTTGTTTAGGACGGGTCAGCGGATATCAGTACCACACCACTTAAAACTACTCACTCCTTTATACCCTCGCAAACACACAACTACTAATTGTTTACATCCCATATTGGTATTCCATAGCAATTGGGAAGGGGTGTGGGACTCTGTGCAGTCGCATTGCGTCAAGATGTATCTGAGCAGAAGGCCACTTGAAGCACACCCTCTCATAAACTCCGCTCCATGCACACTCATCCATTTGTTCCTCTGTCAGGCCTTTCTCAAACACCTTTCATGTCAAATTGAAGTACATCAGACACCCCATCCCACGTTAAACCTACGGGATGCATCCGAAACACCCAAAACAACGACCTCCACTCCGGGAGTGAATATAAGTACCCCTTATGTCGCTTTCGGGATGGATGAGAGAGTGAATATGATGTGTTGGGAAGACGGAGGAAAGAAAGCGGTGTTGTGATTGGTTATTTGCGTGGTTCAGCACGTCGCTCTTAAGCGACCAGCTAGCTCACGTAAGCTAAAGTTTTGTGTCCGTTCTCGTTGGCTTTAAATCCTTTACCTAGGCATTAGAAATCCATGGCCTTATCCATTAGGTAACGAGAGCTCCACTCCTCGATAAATGGCACATGTCAGTTAAGCTTCCCGGATTCGTACTCCGATCCTCGAGGTTTGCCTCTTCCATAAGCTTTCAGTCTCGTTCCCAAGTTTCTGCTGGGTTCACTCCTGTGTCAAGGTCTGGTAATAAAAGCAGCTTGGGCAACCTTCTTACCCGTCTCCCTGTCATTTACTAATCTCTCTACCCATGTTTCGGTCCCCGGCATTCTCCATCGCTAACGAATTTCACAGTTATATAGCCTCATTTCACCGTTCTCACGGTGGCGTTGCTGCTGGGTCGCCTTTCCCTGTCATTCTAGACCAATCCCTGGACACCTTATGTCCGGCGACCTTCCCGCGGCCTGCATCATTTGCCGTACCCTATTTTCTCGTAGAGTACCCTCGGTAATCTGCCTTTCGGTTTACCCCTGGATCTGCGACTCCGGTTATCAATACTCTCTTGTTCCTCTCTGCTCCTCTTCATGATTCCTTAATCAATTGTGTTTTCCCTTCAGGCTCCTGTTCTTTTTTACTCCCCTTTTCCAGTGCCCATACAACTTTAGCTAAGCAGGATACATCCGCGTCATTAAGCACTTCTCCCTCCCATTAAAGGAACCACATGAATAGATCCCAAGTTTAGAATTGAGGATTCTTATGCTAGGCCCTAATAAGCTGAATCCTAAGAATACCTCTGGTTGTAGGTTTGGCCTGAATTATTTTGATCCATGGCTTTGTTCTTTGTGCGCATATATAATTTAAATAATTTGATCCCCTGTGTATGCCTGAGTGAACAGAGTGCATTGTATTTGGTATCAGTTATGTGGCATTTTTTCAGAGATTACATTCATCGTGTCGGTAGGACAGCGCGAGCTGGCAGGAAAGGAAGTGCCCTTCTCTTTCTCACTGAGGAAGAATCCTCATTTATTTCCTATATGAAGACGCATAAAGTCGACTTATTTGAGATGAATATCGAGTGGTCCAAGGTTGATGACATTCAAAACGAGGTAAAAAAACTTATTGTATTAAAAAAACAAAAACCCACCCCAAACCGAATGAATCTCCTCCCTAAAGATTTTGGAAAAAGGTTTCTAGAGAAAGTGAAATTGTGTGAAAAAGTATACAGAGGGAATCAGAATGTGTGAAGTTTATAGTCTCTGAGGGCATACAACTCTCGAATTTACCCCAGTTCAGCAACCAATACCTCGTCGTTCCCGGCTACTTTGCAATTCCCCTCTTAGTTTTTAGTTATAAGGTTGTCAATAAATAAATTAAAGAAGTGGATATAAAAGGATTATTATAACATAAAACAAGATGGCCGCCAGAAAGGGGAGTGACATAAACAATGTTGGAGATGTCAGTTAGTGTAAAGACAGGTATGTTTATGTATTGACATGCTACTATTAGTGGCGAAGTTGTGGCCAGGCAATAAAGAACATAGTATCAGGAATCACTTAAGGTGCATTGAGTGAACTTATAAAAGAAGAAATATTACACAGAATTGGATTCGTATGCCTTATGGGTCGACATTGCTTAGAATTATATCACCTTCCCCAGTGAGTGGATATTATCTCAATTTTACATCATGGATATATATATTTAAATTTTATGGTCTCTTCTCGCATCAGGGGGAAATAAATAATAACCAAGATACTACATAGTAGCAGAGACAATTGCCAATATTAGTTGGTGGGGAAGTCCTGGCAGGGGCAATAAAGAACATTGAGTGAACTTATAAGAAGAGAAGAACCATTATTTTGAAGAATTGGTTTCTAATGTAAGGGTCGATATTGCTTTGATTATATCACCTATAAGTGTTATCTCACTTTTAGTTCCAGTTTGGGGGTAGTGGGGTAAGTTTAGGATCACTTCGGCCCACTCTCCCGTGTCCTGTTTTGTCCTTGAGGGCTATTTGGTGCGTTTGTGCGAGGCGCGCGTTCATTCTCCTGATCGCTCGAGCGAAGTGATTCTTAGGGCCGCTACTTTTTCCTACTCCCGCCAAGCCATCTTGGTCTTCTCATTCACTTTCCATTCTTTTTCACTACCCCACTGGACTGGTGGTAGTGGTAGTTTATTGGAAGAGAGAGGAAATATAATTGGGTACGTGTTTTACCACCCCTCTCCATTCATTAAGATCCCTTTTATTTCTTCAGTGGAGACCTACTGATTAACGAGGGCTCCGAACCATAGGTATCTACAACGTATGGCGGCTACCGGGAAAGCGACCCCAAGGGGACTCAATCCCATGACTAACTACACCCGGTGCAGCTTAACTTCGCTGTGATCGAAAGCGATATTTCCACTTGACTATGCCCAGAAAAGAGAGGAAATCGGTGGTAATCCAATGAAGACACATTCATTCCCGAATAATGGATGCCTTGGATGAAGGAACAAGGTCAACAGACCCAAGTCGCGTTCTCTCAATTATTCTGACTTATGACCTTCAGAAGTTTCAATAAGTCCCGGACTAACCTTGGGAGAACCTTGGCAATTATATCATTCGAAAGAGAATGTAAAACAACATAAGGGTTTCAAATTTCGTTAGAATAAACTGAATAGTTACGATGTTATTGCCAAATAATTCCCGGACTAACCTTGGGGGGACATTGGCAATTATATCATTCGAAAGAGAATGTAAAACCACATAAGGGTTTTGAATTTCGTTAGAATCGGTTGAATAGTTACGATATTATTGCCAAAAGAAAACCATTAAAAAGTAAAATGGTTACCATCCGACCGCCAGGGCTTACGAACCGTTATAGTAACTTATGAGCCGCGACTAAAAAGAGCAGTACCTATAAACCATCAGTTTCTGGTTTCCCACAAAGTGTGGTCGGCGCGCAATAAAATAACGCAATTTTGAACGAGCCCCCCTCCCTTTGATCAGGTAATGAAATTAACATTACGATAAGAATGATAATCTCTGGTAATACTAAAGCCACCGGGTCCTATCCCCACCGAAGGAAGGGCTGCAGGAAAAGCACTAGTCCTGTTTTGCCACCAACCATTAAAGTAAAAGTGTCCTTCGTGGCCTAAGGGAAGGTCATCGGTTCCCCGATGGGCAGTGTTTCTATGGAAACTTTTTCCAACAGGGTCCGGGGCAGAAGGGTGGATCTGTTAACACTAAATGATCGGGCAAAACCCCCAGAATAAAGTCGTACAAAGATACTCGTTAACTTGCACCCCTTTTCCCTTCCCAGCGGATATCAGTGGGGGGAGGTACTGAGGAAACTCCGGCATGACGAGGACAAGAATGCCTAGTTGGGGCACTGCCACTGAGGCTCTTCTTGGACGCTGTTTTCCGCGGCAATGGAGGAAGAACCCAAAGAAGGAAGGAAGGTTGTGCCGCAGTGATCCCACGCCCTATTTTTGTTCCCCATCTTCATGTCTTCCTTTACAAGCGTCGTGGCGTGGGGTCCCACCTGTCTTTCGCTTCGTAGTTTTAAGTAAATTTTAACAATCACCCCCACTTCCCTTTGCCGCAGGCTAGCTAACAGCCTGCTCTTGCCTCCTAGCCGCAGGAGGGTAAGGTGTATGCCAGCTGTGGCAGGGTCCTCACTATGTGAAGGCCAACGGGACGAGACCTTTTCTTCTCCCGTTTCCTCTCAGGAGTCGGCCGTGTATCCTGTGTGGAGTGCTACACCTCGTACCTGAAGGAGGGTTAAGCCCCTTTTTGTCCACACTTAAGTACCGCCTGGCACTGCATGCCGGCCACATTGCCCCCATACCCCCACTTATTAGGACCTGCGGCTTAATACTTTGCACTGTCCTTCTTTGGGTGCCTACTTGTCGATGCTGGCGTATACCTCAGTCGCCATACGGCTCTCATCGTTTCTTGCGGACAATCTCGACGGTGCTTATGCCACCGAGAGACACCAACCATACGCTATAACCATTGGGCTTAGGGCCAAGAAAGCGCTTCGAGAGTTCGATGTAGCTCACCTGCTGGTGTTACCTCTGATTCTGCTCATGACGTCACCTTTGGGCATTTATCGCCACACCTAACTCTCAAAGCTTCTACAGCGCTGGGAGTATTGCAGACCTTTTTGGGGAACACCGTGTCACGCTGGATCTATGCCAGTGTACACGGATGCCTCTGTCCAAAGGGATGGGGGGGGCTCTACCAAGCGTTTCGTCTATCTTCACAATACACCGTTCGGTGCGGGAGATAACGTGGTGTGCCCGGTTCGTAGACCAGAGCGTGATCTATAAGTCTTACAAAGCGCCCGGACTACTCTTGGGGCATTGGAATCTCAGCAATCTCTGGTTCACTGTTTCCGTTACGTCATGGTTACTGCGAGCCAGGCGAATTTCGAGATTATCTTCTTTTGAGTTCCTGGACATGTAAGGATTGCAGGGAGTGAGGGTGCCAAACAGTCTGCGAGGGCTGGGCGACCAGACCAGCATTTCGCTGGTCTGAATCAGGTCAGTCATGCGGGCTGCCTGACAAAGAAGATGGGAACTTAAAGTTGCGCGCCATTGCGTCGCAATTGTTCTGGACAAACCCACCATGCCCCGTCGGCTTCAGCTCACTTTCTCTCATCGAATTGAGAAGACTCGCGGGATGCACGGCCATTTGATGGAGCGTTCGGCCCCCTGCGATGACTGCGTGATCCCCCATACTGTTCGGTTCATTCTTTTTTAATGTCCCAGCCTAAGGGATCTTCGCGCACTTTACCTGTCCCGGTACCGGGATGAGCAGAGCCGTTACTGCGTATCTAGTCGTCTGGGTGGATTCTTGTACTCTGGACTGACTTTTTGGTTTGTTTGTTGCTTTTTGTGTTTTAACATAGTAATAGACTGATGGCACTCTCCAGATGAGGATGAGCATCAATCGACGCACATTCCCCTCCACGAAAAAATATGTGCGCATAGTTTTATTAATCTTTTGTTGTTTCTTTTAGCTGGAGGAAATTGTGAACCCTAATTTGCACTTGAGTACGTTGGGAAAAGCAGGATTCTTTGCATACATCAATGCTTACAAGTCGCATTCCCTCAAGACGATTTTTAATGTGACTAAACTAAATTTGGACAAAGTAAGTACCAAGGAGTGAAGCTTTTTTTTTTTTACAGATCTTATGGTAATGATTCAAATGACATTTTGTCTTTTTTTAAATTTTAAGATAACTTGTCTAGAACTGAAAAAAATCAATCTTTCTTTTCATTAATACAGAAAAGGTAGAGCTGATGGGCTGTATTTAGATCCTTGCCATCTTTTACATGTTCAAAAAGAATCTTTTTTTTTATTTTTCAGTTAGCAAAATCCTTCTGTCTTGAAGAAATTCCATCCAGGCCAATCAGTGATGAACGTCTGCAAAAGGAGACAAATGAGAATAATTGTGTTAATAAAAAAATGAAATTTTAATCAAGTTTTCTTTCAAGTCAGGGTATCCACAAGTTACAAGCTTGAACTTCATATATGTATGCTATCGAAGCAGCGCTCCCTACGGCATCAGTGGGGGTGAAGGGGTAGTGTGGAGACGATAAAAGAGAGGTTTTACCACCGAATCGCATTTTTTTTCGCTCTGTGGACCTACAATTTAACGTGGGTTCCGAAACACTGGTATTTACAGTGTATGGTAGCCGTCGCAAAAGAGAGACCATCAAGCGACTTACCGTACCCTATGTGGCTTGCTATATTAACCTGGCTAAAAATGGAGGCGGCGTTTCCATTCGGCTCGGTCGTAGCCTGCGAGGAGATGAAGTGGACTCGTCACTTTGGGAGAATGTCCAAGATATCAAGGCTCTCACTTGTCCGCCTGAACCTCCTGACCAAATGGCGTCTTCCTTCCCTCTGGGGGAGTTTATAGAGAGAACGGTGACGAGAATAGAAACATTGACCCTGACGTCCCCTAGATCAAGCGCACCAAGCTAGGTTCAAACCTATCCTATAAAGTGGCCCGTGTTTTTCGTCTCTCTCTCCGCTACAGAGTACTTCAAGAGCGCGCCCCTAGAGCCCCTGGCCTGGATTGTCCTTTCCACATTCAATCCATTATTATGTTACGCTTTCCAAATCAAGCGTACGGACGTAACTTTCCTCATCACCCAACTCTCAATCAAATCCAGGGACAGTGAGCAAAGTTCATGTGCCGCACTGCAAATGTGGCCGAGCCGCAATCAATGGCAAAAGCTGGTTCACCACACACATCTGCGCTTATTTTCGGGACGAACATCACCCAACCGAGCTCCATTCCCCTACTTATTACTTTGTTGACCCTGGGTTCTCTTCATCCGAGCCCGAGGGAAGGATTGAACGTAATATCATTATCGCCTTATAGCTCCTACCAGCATAAAATAATAATAAAAATTATGCGAAGAGGCCTTGTTTTGGCTCCTTCCTAGGTTACTTTTCTTTTTCCCTAGGGTTAATCTCTCTTAGATCCCGAGCGATGCTTCCCTGAAGACTTGCGAGCATTCGGGATTTTAGGAGGCCATTGTCTTTCAGTGGGTTGTTGAGTACCCTTTTGTAGCGGTCTGGTTGAACTTAGGTCGCTCGTGTTGTTTGCATCTCCTAGTCTCTTCTTGCTTGGTCTTCCTCCTTTAGCATTTTTTTCTATATCATCTTTTATTCTGGGACAGCCGAGTGTGGTTAGGATAAGCGATAATTTAGAAACTATGTAACCCGAATATAATAGCGAGGAGACTACTTGGGAACTATGTGCGACAAATTCGCTCCTAAAGTTAAGTTGTAACCTGTGCATTGGTCCCTCTAATACCATACACTTTGCGAGATTAGTGCATTGTCTCTCCTCCCTAGGTTTAATAATGTATGGTATGTTTAATAGATGTATGGGTGAGGATGCTAGGTCAGGCTGCTTCTCGTACAGGTGAAGTGATTTAAACCTGGATGGCAGAGTTCACCTTCCCCCGCTCCCCAACTTTCCCATCCTATTATAAAGCCTGTAGACAAGTTGGTGACCTTCAAACCTTTCTTTTAGTGGATGGGGGAGTATGGTAGGCTTATAATTTGAGAGCATGGAGGGGTGCGTTATCCTAGTCAAAGATCTTCAGATTATAGTTGAAGTTGCAACTCTTAACTAGTCAATCTCTAGCTTTTGCCAAATTCAATTGTGTTTCTATACACCTGCTCTGACCTCAGGCTATCTAACATGATTAATTACTGATATGACCTTGGACTTTGATTAAATAAACTATCATTTGAATCTAGTCATTAGAATTATAGCCTGAAATATTCCTAAGGTGACTGGCTGGATTTAATTAGTACCATCTACATTATACCAAATTTAGGGACTTTGGATCTAGCATTCCGCGATTTTGTCCTTTTTTCCATAATGTTTCGTCCACTTAATCGCATCATATTGTATTATCTATCGTAGTAAGATAATTTTGAAATTGGGGGTGAACCATAGCCCCATTAAATTGTGAAGGTTGCACACCCTCCCGCTATTTCTAATTCAACTCGTAGTATTCATTCACAAAAAAGAGTAAAAGATCGCCGCCCGGGGCTCACCTTAAACTTTATCGAAACTAAAACTTTTGGTACAATAATCTTAGGAAATTGGAGATAATATAGATTATTCAAAAAATTGTTATTACATTTTTAATTAAAGAAGAGGTGTAGCTATTAATTTTTTTATTGAGAGATTTTAATTTCTTGAAATCCTGGTGAATTTAAAGAAAAGATTAAGAAAGGTGAAAGATCCGATGTAATAGATGGTAGAATTTTATATTGGAAATTGCAGAAACTATAAAAGTTAGTCCTTAAACCTGTAGAAATTGGTTTTCGAAAAATTGAAGCAAGGATATGGCCGTTTTCTTTCGAGACTAAAATATCTAAAGAGTTGGATACTATATCGGTTTCTGCTTCAATTGTAATCTGAATATTTATTTGAAAGCGGAGAATTAATGTGAACAAGAAACTGCCGAACTTGAGGGACTTTTGGTTTCCGGGTAACTCCCCCTTTCCCCTCGTGCGAAGTCTTAAAACACCCGGGAGACGAAAGAAGACAAACAAAATTAGAGATGCGTCCTGAATGGTAATCGAGTCGTCCTTGTTACCCTTACTCCAGGAACGACCTTTTCTGAAGTCACAAAGAGGGAAGTGACCCCGCCACAGAGAAATAAAGCGGGAAACGGAAGAGCGCAGGAAGTCCTACAGTCGGGGACTCCCTCAAAGTTCTGTTTAATGCGAGGTCTATCAGAAACAAGTTTCTAGAACTTCGTGGCCTCGTAGCAACAGAAGAACTGGAGATGGAGGCCATAACGGAGTCGTGGATAAAAACCTCAAGCCGAGATTTTGAAGGTGAATTCACGATTCCCGGTTACCAGCTCTTCCCGAAAGATAGACCAGACAGAGAGGGTGGCGGTGTGATGTTGTATGTCAAGGATACTCTCAACTCGATGGATTGCAACATTGTATCCGACCATGAACTACTAGGTGTTGACCTAGAGATAGGTCCTGCTAAATACAGGACCCTGGTGGTTTATAGAACTCCTGCCCAACTCGTTGAAAAGGACAGAGATCTGTACCAGCTACTAGGAGAACTTTTCGAAAACAAGGTGTGTATCGTCATGGGTGATTTCAACACACAAGTTGACTGGGAAACAAGAGAACCTTGTGCCAAGAACGCACTACTCCTGGATTTTGCGAACAACGAGTTCCTGACTCAATGGGTGAGAGAGCCAACGAGAGGAGACAATATCATCGACTTGGTTTTCACCTCTGAGGATGACATCGTTGAGGACTTCTCTGTTGGGGAAGAGCTCGGTGGCAGTGACCACCGACTAATTAGATTTGTAGTCAAAGTCCCGAAGGCAGAGCCTGCAACTAGTAAATCGAGGAAACTCGATTTGAAAAGAGCATACTTTGCAGGTCTTCGTGCTGGACTGACTGACGCGAGGCTAGAAGTGTGCGATGTTGTTGAAGACTCGTGGAACAGTTTCAAAACCACATTCATGAGTCTTCAATCGCGTTTCATCCCTCTGAAATGTCCCCGTCGGTCTTCTGTTCAACCAAAGTGGTTTAATCAAGAAATCGACCAACTACTTGGGAAGAAGAGAACTGTGTACCGGCAATCGAAGATTTCGGGTGACTTTGACGAATACAGAAGGCTAGCCAGGAGAGTGAAGTCCTGCATAAGGGTGGCTAAGTGGTCTGAGGAACTCCGAGTGACAAGACTCTGTAAAGAGAATCCCAAGGAGTTTTTTGGATATGTGAACAGCCGTAAACCAATCCGTCGAACGATTGGCCCTTTGAGAAATGAGGAGGGGGCATTAAAGCACTTAGATGCAAAAAATGCTAACCTCCTCAACGACTTCTTCTCTTCAGTGTTTACTGAAGAGTGTGGTCCCATCTCCCAGCCAATGGATTCCTGCCCGGGGGAAAAGCTGGAGGATATGGACTTCAACGAAGGGCAAATAAAAAAAGAAGATCAGTGACCTAATGACGAATAAGTCACCTGGTCCGGATGGTTTTCTACCTAAAGTGTTGAAAGAAGTGCGTGATCAAGTGTCACGACACCTGAGCGCAATCTCCAACATGTCAATCCGGACCCAATGCGTTCCTAGAGACTGGCGTGAAGCGGAGGTGACTCCTATCTTCAAGAAAGGAGACCGTAGCCAGCCGTCAAACTACCGACCTATCAGTCTGACTTCGATAGTCGGTAAACTCATGGAAAGCATGATGGTGGACAAAATGATGTATTTAGAGTCAAACCTGCTACTGAAGAGTTCCCAGCATGGCTTCCGAAGGCAACGGTCATGCCTGACGAACCTTGTGGAATTCTTCCACTTCGTCTTCAGTGAGCACGATCGGGACAAGGCGGTGGATGTGGTGTACTTAGACTTTCAGAAAGCCTTTGATAAGGTACCACACCACCGCCTTCTCCGGAAAGTGCGAGCGCTGGGCATAGACGGAAAAGTAGCCGGCTGGATCGAGAACTGGCTAAGTGGCAGACGGCAACGGGTGGTGGTGAATGGACAGGCTTCTGAGTGGGTGCCCGTTACTAGCGGGGTGCCTCAAGGTTCTGTCCTGGGACCACTACTATTCATCATCTACGTCAACGACATGGACGGTGACATGGTTGCCAAGGTTTCCAAATTTGCCGACGATACCAAGCTTGGTATGAACGTTGCAAAGGATGGAAATACTGCCCACCTGCAGGAAGATCTTGGGAAGATTGGAGAGTGGTCGGACACGTGGCAAATGCCTTTTAACGTGAACAAATGCAAAGTGATGCATATCGGCCACATAAACCACCAATCATGGTATCCTTAAGGGCACTGCTATTGAATCCACCGACACTGAGAAGGACTTGGGTGTAAGAATAACTAGTGACCTCAAGTTCTCGAAACAGTGCATTGAGGCGGAGAAAAGGGCCCAAATGATGTTAGGCTATATAAAGAGCTAGTTTGGATATCAGAACAAGAAGACTGTACTGTGTTTGTACAACTCACTTGTCCGACCGCACCTGGAGTATGCCGTACAATTTTTGAGTCCTTTATTTCGAAAGGACATCGCGAGATTGGAACGCGTACAAGCCAGGGCAAACAAGCTGTTTTCCTCTATCTGACATAAAAGTTATGAGGATAGACTAAGGGAATTAAATCTGTTCTCACTGGAAACCCGTAGACTGCGTGGTCAGCTCATCGAGGTTTTCAAAATACTTCGTGGGTTCGACAATGTTGATTACCAGGATATTTTCACACTGAGTGAGAACAGAACGCGCAATCACGGCTTCAAACTTAACCTGAAGCGTTACAACCGCAATTTGTGTGGAATTTTTTTCACTTACAGTATCTGCGGTAAGTGGAATGCACTTCCATTGGAAGTTGTCAACAGTGAATCTGTTGACCAGTTCAAGTCAAGACTAGACAAAGTCTTGAAAAGTGGTTGTTTAGGGACGCAGAACAATTGAGCAGCCATGTGCCCGAAGATCTTTCAAGACTCCGGTCGCCTGTATTATGCCCTTAACTAATTTTGCATTAGTTCCCTCGGAAATGCACAAGAATTGTTCCTTGTTCGGTGGTCGTCTTCGCCGTGCTTGCGAATGTTTGTGACTTTGCTAATCGCGTCTCGTTTTCTTTTCTCTTTATGATTTGCTCTTTCTTGGATCAGTTGATGGGAGGAGTGTAAGTAATAGGAGTGCTGATGGTATTATGAAACTATATCTGGCATTAGTTCGGCCTCATCCTGACTATGTAGGGTGTCGAAGTATGGCCAAGTGTACAGGGATATACGCACACAGACTCTAAGGATAGTTAAGCAAGGCAACAAATGTTATTGTTCTGAGAGTGCGATTTAAATAGTTAGCTGCATCCTCATGACCAAGGAATATTCCAAACACAACGACAACAATAGATTGTTAATATACACTAGATAAAAGGTACACAATAAAAAAAAAATATATATATATATATATATATATATATATATATATATATATATATATATATATATATATATATATATATCAACACTACTTTCAATCATCAATATATTGATGATTGAAAGTAGTGTTGAAAGAGGCAGAAAACTCAATATTGATTTTGCTGCAATGTATATTTACTGCTAACAACTGCGATCCGTCTTAATGGAACACCATTTATATATATATATATATATATATATATATATATATATATATATATATATATATATATATATATATATATATATATATATACATATACATATATATATATATATATATATATATATATATATATATATATATATATATATATATATATATATATATATATATATATATATATACACGAATAAAACGGAATTAGGTTCCGAATACTGATTAGATAACCAGGGCTATTAAATGATTATAATGGGAGATTTGGAGTGGTGAGAGATTCAGTTCCTTTGAACCTCGAGAGTAAAGCGGAGCGAACTTGATGTGTGGTAGGGGCGGGGGGGCTTAGTGATCTTGATTACTCACGGGTATAGACGGGAACCCGAATAGGATGATGCTACGTTCTCCAAACTCTAATTTAGTGAGATGCGGGACTCTTGTCCTCAAGAGGTCATCGGACGAACTTCGGGGGATGGGGGGGGACTTCTCCAAACTCGGATTGAGCGAGCTATTGGGCCTATTGTCCTCAAGAGGTCACCAGAAGAACTTCGGAGGATGGCTTCTCCAATCTTTGATCCGAGGGTGGTTGAGAACGGCTGACGTTGCCTCAAGAGACTTTTTTCCCTGACGCGAAGTTATGAGTGTGATGTCCAGCTCTTCCGTGGCCTGCGACCGTCACTAAGTACTTCCCAGGCGAGAGCGTCGTTCAAGAGAACCTGTTTTCAGGAAAGCGTTGTCTAACCGAATATATGGGTAATCCTTGAGAGGGCGCATATATAGCCGGATTTCTCTAAAACAGGGAGAGGGAGAAGGACCTTCTCGAACCGTCATTATCAGCCGGGGCAACAAAGCGTTTCGTTACGGGAAGGTGTAAGAGGCCGGGATCAGCGGGTCTGAATGAACGACCAGCGGCTGGAACCATAAAAGTAGTCTCGATGCAAACTTACAAATAGACGAGTAATCTCCCGAGTCGGGGGAAAGGAAGACTAAGACGGCAGAGATATAGCCTTCAATCACAGCGTCATGCCTCGGTGTGAATTTATCAGTGACCGGGCGGACAGTCCAAAAAGGGTTAAGTCGGAGGGGGGTGGGAGAGAGTAAAGGCTCGCTTTCTCTCCCGAAGTAATATCTTGGGGGGGGGGGGGAATATTACTATTTTAGTGGGTCCCTCTACAAATGCAATTTGAGTCACGTTGTAGCGGGCCGAAAATCTAGACTAACCCCAATCGATCCAACCCGCTTCCTACACTAATCCGGACGTGAGAAATCGAAGGAGAATGAAACAGATTTTATATACAGCCCCTTTACTTACAAAAAAAAATACAATAATAATTACAAAAATATGGGGTAAATATGCACACGAGCCTATTTATATATAAATAAAACAATCCTATCTTGAAATCCTACCAATCGAAAATATATACACAATTACTAAAGAACAAACAACAAATAAAAAAAGGAGAGACAACAAAAGGGGGAGTTATCTTATGTGGTACCACGGTTTACGATTTGCCGGCCCCCCGAGGGAAAATCTTGCCGGCAGTCACTCTTGTGACAAAAATAGAGTGTGTGCCTTTTATGAGGGCCTGTCGCTTTCAAGCTCAATTTTCTTCACGATCCTGGCGTCTTTAAACTATTAAAGAAAGCTGGTGCCTCTGAACTTGATAGAATAAATAAATATATATATATATATATATATATATATATATATATATATATATATATATATATATATATATATACATATATATACATATATATACATATATATACATATATATACATATACATACATATATATACATATATATATATATATACATATATATATATATATATATATATACATATATATATATACATATACATATATATATATATATATATATATATATATATATATATATATATATATATATATATATATATATATATGGATCTGTCGTACCTTCGGGGCTACAAACAGTTCTTCTGTCCCAACAGGACTTACAACTTCTGGTGTAATAGTATTTATAATTTCTTTACTTGAGTGTTTGATAAAAGATTATTTTAAACAATTAGTAGCTGAGAAAGAAAAAAAAACAATTTTAATACAACATGAAATCAAATACATATGTACAAAAGAACACACATTCTTACAGAGGGAGGGAGAAGGTATTGAGAAAAGGGGTCGGAAAATGGCCCCTTCATACGCACTCACATTCGCTCCCCCACAACGTCACCATATTATAGGATAGATATTGGTTTGTTGGAGTCTGTGTAAAGGCTTAGGAGACTAAATCTCCATACATTAGAAAGGAGAAGAGTTAGGCAAGACTTGTTTGAGCTATTCAAATGGGTAAAATGTTATAATAGGAGAGACATAGGTAAGGTTCTTGTTTTTAGTGAACAATCGTGGTGGGGATTTTCTGGAAATTTACCACTAAAACCTAGATTCCGACTGGCGGTATATTAAAAAAAAAATATAACAATAGGACACAATAATATAATCAATAGACAGTGCCCAATGAAAGAAATTAATGCTCACTTAATTTATAAAATTTTACGCGGCTTTATGGGATAATTTTGTCGCCCAAATTATCGCCCGCAAATAAAAGGGTGGTAATTAATTTTGTCATTTTTCTGACCCGAAATTAGAGGAAATGATTTATTTTACTATCTGCCATTTTTGTTAATCATATAATTTCTTCGTATTGCTTTTTTATATAATTACAATAACTAATATAGATAATTAGCGATATATCCTCCCACCTTCTTCTATCTCTCTCCTACTTATTCCTCTACCATACTGTTCTCCCTTTCTTCTTCCGCTAAGAATTCCAGAAGTAACCCCCCATACACATCTCCTTATTATCACCCTCCTTAGCTTCCTTCTTCTTCCTTATTGGGCAGACTTTGGTTTCAGTTCATCGCTCCTTGTTTGTTCCGTGTTTGAGGAGGGCCCTGAGCAGACTACTATTGGAGGGATTTGGTTAATCTATCTTTCCCACATTTCCGTTTCCACGAGCCTTTCACTACTTTCACCGTCTTCCACTTTTATGTTTTAATTTATTTGGTCACTTAATAAAGTAAAAATCACATTTCAAAATAAGATAATCGAATAGCTCTGTCTCAATTCATACTATTCACAGATGTTGTTTGCCTTGCCATTTTCGCTGTATTTTAGACCTTTTAGTGTAATTCAAGAGTTCAGAAATACAACAAAAAAACAAACAAACTCAATTTAAATGCATTATATAAACTAACCGCCCTATACTACACACTTAACTGGCATATTTTAAAAAGAAATTAATCTTAGAGCATTAGGGGTTAGGTAAAGAATGTTAGTTTTTATATACTTTATTTAAATAATGCCACCTGCTTCTCAGGGCGTTAAAGGCAGCGAATGCAGACTATTGAATTCCTTCTCCTTAACTCACACCGACCCAATGTCTTTGATGCTTCTAGAAATATATGTATTACAAACTATTATGGTTACCTTAATGAGAGCGAATAGGTAAGCGAGTGGTAATAGCTCACATAGACTGCCTCTTCTCGTAAGTTCAGTCGAATAGAGGTCATACCTATTTTTTTTTAATTCCTCTCCCTTTCGTCTTGTGGCCACATTTGCGTGGATTAATTTATTCCTTTTCGGTTTCATAAATCTTGGTTTGAAGTTTCTGGCTGTCTTCTCCTCACTAAAGACTGGCCTTCTTCCTTTACGCATTGAAATAAGTGCCTACTTTCAATATCTTCATGACCATTCACAAGTTTATAAACTTCTATCATGCCCCCCTCCCTCCTCAGTTGTAGTTAGTCCGAGTGCAGCAAGACTTCCATGGTAGGAGGAAACGTCACGGAGTTAAGGGACAAGTTTTGTTGCCCTTCTTTGTCTTTTTTTTCTAAATTGTTATTATCCTTTGACTTGATCCATGACCAAGCCTACAGAATACTATAAATATTATCTCACAAGGAGTGGCTATATCTATATCAATATTCATTTAGCACTTCTTAAATATTTTGGAAATCGCAGAAAATATCACTCCTTGAATATATTAGAAATCGTTGAAATTATAAAAGTTAGTCCTAAAACTAGTAGAAATTGGTTTTCTTAAAAAAGAGATATTCCCATTTTCTTTCGG
This sequence comes from Ceratothoa steindachneri, assembly GCA_963969495.1. Classification (NCBI taxonomy): domain Eukaryota; kingdom Metazoa; phylum Arthropoda; class Malacostraca; order Isopoda; family Cymothoidae; genus Ceratothoa; species Ceratothoa steindachneri. The sequence goes on along the minus strand of OZ018331.1, from coordinate 39,388,542 downwards.
GACTAAAATATCTGAAAAGGTGGTACTATTTCGGTTTTCTGTTTCAATGGTAATCTTAATATTTGGATGCAGAGTTTGCATGTGATCCCCAAAACTTTAGAACTTGTATAGGTGCATCAAACACAGAAAAGCAGTCAACAAAAGGACCTAAAAAAGTAGTTTAGAGTAGTCGAGATATTGATGTAAAATTATAATTAGGAAATTTAGCCTCACAACTCCAGGGTTCTTCAAGTCTCAAGTCCGAGAAAATATTCGCATTTCAACAGTGTTTTGCAGAAAGGAGAAAGAGTTTGAAATCAGTGATACTAAAGCCCGAATTGATCTATGTCTTTTTGTTCGCTCGTCTCAGAAACAGGAGCTAGATGGTGCGACTGAGTGGCCTTCACTGAGAATTGTGGTGGAGATGGTGATGGTTCGCCAACCTGCCTTTATCCAGGCGGATCCCAACCAGATGATCACTGGTGGAAATCAAAAAAGTGTATGAAAGTATATGGAAGAAATCCAAAAGGTTTAGGAATGTGTAGATAGAAATTGAAAATACGTAGGAAGGTGCAGGGGAAATTAAAAAGGTGTATGAGTAAAACTAAGGATGTAGAAAGGTGTAGGAGTAAAATGAAACGGTGTAGGAAAGTGTTTGAGGAAATCGAAAAGGTGTATGAAGGGGTAGGAATAAACGAAAGGGTGTAGGAGTAAAATGAAAAAGTAGGGAAAATTTGAAGAGGTGTAGGAGGTCATGGAAAATATGTATGGTGTAAGGCTGAAATAAAAGAAGGTGTAGGACTGTATAGGAGGAAATTTAAAATATGTAGGAAAATGGCGGAGGAAATTGAAAATGTATAGGAGGGAAGTCAAAATATGTTGTTAAGTGTAGGATTGAATAAAAACGGTGTAGGAAGGTATAAAAGGAAATCGAAAATGTGTAGTGAGGTGTAGGAGGAAATCGAAACCCGGTAGGAACAAATAAAAAGATGTATGATTATGTATGATAAAATCAAAAAGGTGGTGGAATGTACAGGAAGAAATCGAAAAGTCGTAGGAGTAAAGCCAAATGGTGTAGGAGGAAACTAAAAGATGTTGGAACGTGTATGAGGGAATCGAAAAGGTGGAGTAAGGCGTAGCAGAACATCGAAAAGGTTTAGGAAGAAACTAAAAGATGTAGGAAAGTGTATGATGAAATTGAAAAGATGCAGTAATGTGTAGGAGAAAAGCGAAAAAGTGTAAAAGTAAAATCAAGGATAATGAGAGGTGTAGGTGTAGGTGGAAAACGAAACAGTTTAGGGAAGTGAAAGAGGAAATCGAAAAATGTGTATGAAAGATAGGAGTAACCGAAAAGGTGTAGGAGTAAAACGAAAAAGAGTAGGAAAATTTCGAAAAGGTGTAGGAGGGAATCTAAAATGTGTAGCAAGTGCGATGAAAGTCTCAGTTGCTTCTCGGAGCCGCTCATTTCCCCATGTGGTTAATGGGGGAAAGGAACCGCATACTCCCGCCACACACACCATCATCATAAGGGGTGGTCCCTCTCTCCCATACAATCGCCCTCTTCCGCTTCTTCCTCGTTGGGGTCGGGCGAGTGAGTTCTTCAAGCAAAGTGCTCCGTTCGCCCCTTCATTCACCCCTCCCGCTCCTGGTGAGCCGAGAAAGTGAATTGTGATCATTGGGTTGTGAAGGTGAATTGACTGGACTCAATTAAAGTTGGTGAATTGCGGGGAACGGGAAGAATTCAGATTCAATTCAAATCTTTATTGATTAAAAACATTACAAAATAAAAATAATTATACAAAATTACGTCACAGGAATATGTAACGCTTCTAATCAAGCTCATGAGGAGTTACGCTCTGAAGATGGAAGTCAATTTTCTCTTTCCGACCAAATTCCTAAACTTGGGAAGGTAAAGTACTTATTATTCCCCCCCTATATTATTATTATTATTATTTTTATATCAATCTCCCCCTCCCCGGACATCCTTCTTTGCCACTTTTATTTCAGTTCACGCGTCCTGTCCTTAGTCACGTGCGTAAGGAAGAATTTTCATTATTCCTTTCCTTTAGTTTCTTCCTCCCTTAGAGATCTACGCCCTTATGAACTCCCTCGCCCCTATAAAATCAATAACAAATTTAACAGTGATAAAATAGAGCCTATTAGATATGAAGGGGTTTTGAAAGAATCTGATGGGAAAATAGTAGATGATAATAATAATAATAATAAGTCTTTTGTAATGCGCTCTTCCAGGCTTGAGGCCTTCCCAGAGCGCACGTTGTGCTGAGATGAGAATGGAAATTCAATGGAAATTCAAGAGGGGAGAGAAGGCAATACTGAAAAGATGAGTATTCAGGAGACGCTTAAAGGTGGTAAGGGAGGGAGAAGACCTGATTTCAGCAGGAAGAGCATTCCACAACTTAGGGGCGCAGATTGAGAAGGAGCAATCCCCCATTGAGCAGAAGAATAAACGAGGAATATTCAAAAGAGGTGCATGTGATGACCGAAGGGCCCGAGGGACATGGCGTGGCGAGAGGGCAGAAGAGAGGTAGGATGGGGCCTTGTTGTTTAGGGCCTTAAATGTGAAGAGAAGTATCTTGAAGTGAATACGGGATCTGACAGGGAGCCAGTGCAGTTCATGCAGCAAGGGTTTCGAGGCAGAGAAGCGAGGGCGACGGAGGAGAAGTCGGGCGGCATAGTTCTGTACAAGTTGAAGGGGGCGGAGAGAGGAGGATGGCAGATTCACAAGCAGGTAGTTACAGTAGTCAAGGCGTGAGGTGATGAAGGCATGAACAGCAGTCTCAAGACTTTGGCGATCAAAGTGAGAGCGAATGCGAGAGAAGTTACGAAGGAAACAGAGAGGATTTGCTGACATTGCGGATATGATGCTTAAAGGAGAGATGCTCATCAAAAACAACACCCAGATTCCTAACGCAGTCAGAAAAAATGATAGTATTACCACCCAGAGTAAGCGAGGGAAAGAGATTTAGATTTTTTGACAAGAGCAGGGGTGCCGACGAGGAGGACCTTAGTTTTGGAGTGATTAAGCCTGCTAAAGTATGTGTCTATACTATTCTATTTTAAGCTAGACTATACTATGCTATACTATTCTATTTATTTTGAAGGCGTGGCTCTACCCCACTCCATTGTTGTCCTCTTTATTCTCATCTATTTGTTCTTCCTGCCCTTTTGTTTGGTTATCCTTCTCTTCGTTTTCTACCATCCTTCCTCCCTTTTATCTCATTATTGAGTTTAGTTCTCTCTTAAATGCCTGGATTCGCCAGGTTCTGCATGCATTATTTCTTACACACCATTGCTCAGTCAGATTGCGCCTCTTTATAAATCCTCTTCCATTACCCTGTCCATTACACTGTTCGTGAATACAATGTCAGACAACTAAATAAAAATCTGATTTACCCCTCGGGACTGGATAGTGTGTGTGTGGGGGGAAGGGGGGAGGGTCTGGTTCAAACCTGCCTCTTTGCTTCTTTTGGGGTTGCTATCGAATGCCATCTCTTATCGTTCTTCTTATTTATACTCTATTACTTCCTTTATTATGTAAATTCTTTCTGTCCCCTTTCGAAACCCAGCTTGTTCTTCCCCTAGGACCTCACCTTCCTCTGTCCACTCATTTATTGTTCAATGTCCACCACCTTTATCTACGACATAATCCTTGCTCTTCCATATTCTTAATATGTTGCCCATATATCTGATCCCATCCTTCATATTCATTTTCTTCTGCCTTTTCTATATCTATCCTGTAATATTGTCCCTTCCCTCATTCAATTTCTATTCATAAACAACATTTCGATATTTGCCATCATGTTCCCACGGAATATTTTTTTTTAATTTGCTCCTCTCTTTTTCACACCATTCCATCTATTTTTTATTCTTATATCTTGCCCCCCTTTTCCTTCCTTCTTGCATTTTCTCTTATCTTATTATGGACAGAATCTGTCTAGTTTTTCTTTACCTCCCGTTATTATTTTCACTATGTCCCCGGCTTTTCTTTTCTGTTCCTTGTATTCGTTCCACTTGTCAGTTCAGTTCCTTTTGCTACACTTCATTATTCCATTTCTGTCTCCAGTTGCTCTGGATCTTGTTTGCTTCCTTTCTTCTTTCATTTCATTATCCCACCATCCCTTTACTCTGTGCCCTCTTGCATCTGGTATCTTCCTGAGGTTACAAATCCTTCATCTCTCCTTCTAATCCATCTATTGCCGTCTTCTATGCATTGCATTTTTCCCATCTCGCACTGCCATACAGTTATCTCAATCCCCTTTTCAAAATCGCCACCTTTCACGCCTTTTCTCGCTTGGGTTTTCTCTTTATTGTGCTCTGTAAATCTCCAATCCTCCTCCTTTCCACCAGACTTCCCCATTTCCTACCCCTCTGCTTCCTATAATATAATCGATCACTAATTCTGCCTCCCAATTTGCAATTAATCTTTCTTCTGCCAGTTTCTTATACTACTTCACAAACTCCAAGAGCATTCTTCCATTATTCGTGACTTTTCTTCTTTTCATGCCAAATGTGTCCATTATAGTTTCCTATTACAATTTATTTATTTATCTCTTCATTCCCCTCTGTATTTCCTTCAATATCCTATATTTCTCCTCTTATAGATCGCCGTGCCTCTGCCTCCTCCCCGCCTGGTCCTCCTATAGCAGGAAACAGTTCACCTAGCTGATAGATGGACCTACATTTTAACGTGGAATCCGAACCTATGTGTTTGTGTTGTTTTTTTTAGCCCAATTTCATTGTGTTATTTGCTGTCCCCTGTTCAAATTTAAATTAGAAAGCGGAAAAAATCTCACCCTCACCTTCCTAGCATTCCTCATTCATCGTAACCTTCTACCTAATTCCCTCCAAATTTCTAGTTACCTCAATTCTACCCACGCAAACGCCAGGCTAAAATTTTGGTGTTATTGCCATAACAGAGGAAAGGAAATTATCTCTGAGGTCCAGATTGATGGTTATATGTTTCATACAGATAGCAAAGGAGGAAGGGTGATTATTTATATTAATTTCCAGTGTAGCAAAAACACTACAATTAAAACAGACGCTAACACAGTCATTATGGCTAGATGTTAAAGAGGCAAAGGATAAACTTGTCATAGGATTATTATATAGATCACCAAATCTTAGTAAGGAAGCTTCGTAACAAAATAAGACATGTTGTTATGATCTTAATGGTACCTGGCTAAAAGAAGTTTCCGAGGAAAAAGAGTAATTATCTCAAGGGATGCTAAGGTACACAAACAATGTCTTGAGGCAAGGAACAAGGGTAATAAAATGTTAGGAATAATCAGGAGGAATGTGAGCTATAAAAGCAGGGAAATCTGTATAATTCATATGCTAGGCCGCACATGGGATATTGAGCTCAGGCCTTGGCCCCTTATTAAGTGATCTTGATCTTGATCAACAGGCGGGCGACCACCAAGTGGCAATGCCCCTGGCCTTTGTATCGGCACTACCTGCGAGGACAGGGAAACGGTTAGTATCGTCCTAATGTTACCTGCCTGCAAACACATTCTGACCCTCCATACGCTCTCCAGGAGATCTTTCACTGCTGGATTTGGATATGGTTGAGGGTGTTTAACATAACATAACATAATTTCACGGATGACAAAAGCCACAAGGGCCTATCAAAGGTCATCCGCATCCGTCAAAACCCACCCACAAAAAGCACCATCGCCAGGGAAAGACAAAATCAAAGTCCCCCACAATATAATATAATAGATGACAAAAGCCACAAGGGCCCATCATAGGTCATCCGAGTCAAACGGCCTCTTTTTTAAGGCACCCAAACTCCCAAGAAAACTACATCCAGAGGATTGCGTCCACAAACAAGGGTATCACCAATCAAGGCTTGTCAAGAACTAAATCATGCAGCTATAGATATATACAAACAATATTAATATATACAAAACTTAGGAATCATCACAACCTTCCCTTCCCATAAATTCATCCAACCTACTCTTAAATACATTTAAATTTGGACTACCTACTACCCTCTGCGGCAATTTGTTCCAGAAGTCCACTCTATTGGTGAAAAAATATTTTCTTAAATCCAAACCTACAACCCTGCTTTTTAATTTTCAAGTGGTGACCTCTAGTCCGATTTCCATCATCTAACTCAAAAAACTTGCTAACATCCAATTTATCTATCCCGGAAATTTTTTTAAAGAGCTCAATCATATCCCCTCTCACACACCTCCTTTCGAACGAGAACATATTTAATACCCTCAGTCTATCTATATATTCAAGGTGCCTCAGGGAAGTAATAATCTTTGTTGCCCTCCGTTGCACTGACTTGAGAAGGTTAATATCATGTCTAAAATGTGGGGACCATGCCTGTATACAGTACTCAAGATGTGGCCTAACATAAGAGTTATAGAGTTTAAGAATAACCTCCTTACTTTTGTAAGTGACATTTCTCTTAATGAAACCCAGCACTCTATTTGCCCTATTTCTTGCTTCAATACACTGCTTAGAAAACCTTAATGACTTATCTATTACTACTCCTAGATCGTTTAACGAATAGGTCTAGGTTAAATATTCGTAAAACCTTTTTCAGCCAGAGTGGTAGATTTTTGGAATGATTTGCATAGAAAGGTAGTTAATAGTGATTCACTTGGGATTTTTAAAAATAGGTTGGACAGATATGGATAGTTTGTGAATTATTTGACATAGTCTGTTTGGTCTACATAGTTTCCACATTGTGCTTTTTAAATATTACATAGCACATTGACATGGACTCTATGGTCTATAAATTGTGGAAATAGTTGGGTGTTGTAAATATTTGACATCATCCTTTGGATGAAATAGTGCTCTATTTGAGATTGGTTTATTGACTCATAAAGGTACACCTAGATAGGTGTAAAGGCTATCGCGGAGCCCGGTTCACACAGCCCAAAGAGAATACACACAAAATTTATAGAAGACCAGGGATCTAAAGGCCTACCATAAATTCACCAGAATAAATCAGGACGGTGCTAAATTATAAGGTATCCGCAAGAGGTTAAATAAATACACACACAAAATGTATTTACAGTATTATTCACAACAAAATTAAAGTGAAATAAATTAACTATTAACAAATTATACGGGGGTCATCAAACAATAAGAAAAGTCACAAATGCTTAACACCATCGAACGATCACAAGTCGTTTTAACCCAAAATATATTCGCGCATACAGAAATGGGTTCTATGAATAAATTGTTTAAAGCCGAAACGACACGCGCCGTTGAAGATGAAAATAGGCTTCGCTACTCTAGTGACAGGTGTTCCCGGAATAACCTCCGTCTTACGTCCCTTACCCGAAGGCCCAAAGTTACATGGCTAACACTTATAACACTTAATTAATTTAAAAGGGACGTAAGAAGAAAACGATACTCCAAAATACCTGATAGCAGAACATTGAAGCAATAACCCACGTCGGGAACCCAGGCGAAAGAGGCTCGGCGACGATGAGGGAATTCGACCCAAGTCGACAGGGGTTAATGCGATGGTGGTCTTCTGCGAGGAGAAACCCACAGACGGCGATATCGTGGCAAAAGGCGACGAAACCATGGGGACGATGATTCGAAGGCTCAACGATCCGAGAGAAGGAATTCGCAATGACAGAATTCCCCAAAGAGGAGATGGCGAGGTGACTAGGAGAGAACTTTCACGTGCCCGGTGTGAACGGCTTTCCAAGGAGAACACTTGCAAACGTAACTGCAGGAGCACAATTCGATGCAGCCGACAGAGGGGCAGCGACAAAGCTGGCAGAAAATCTTCGCTACACGAAGGAATCCAGTACGGGTCTCCAAAAATTAATAACGTCAAGGTAAGTGACAGACAACGATTCAGTGGAGCAATCAGGCAGAATTCTCACAACAGAATAACTTAAAAGGGCTCACGGCCCCATTTATATCCTTCAGACCGAAGGGGGAAAAGGGAAGTAGGGCACAAAGGGGTGGGGGGAATGAGTCGCTTTCCATACGCAAATTAGACTAGTAGATTGCAGAAGTTTAGGCCAAAAATGGTAGCCTCGAAGCGGGTCGACCTGCGATAAACACCATAAACTATGATGAGAAAGGAAAAGCATGGGAATCTGAGGGCCTACCCTTTACAACAGGCCCCAGTGGCTTTTAGTGGTCCTTCCTCCTCTATGTTCCTAAGTAAATATGTGTGTATACTGGGTGATTTTAATTCTAGAAATATAGACTGGGAAGCTCTTGTAGGTGATCAGGAGGCAGAGGAAGTTTTGAAGATGGTGCCGGATAATTTACTTAGACAGGTTATAAACCAAGCCACTAGGGGCGATGCTATATTGGATTTAATTCTAACAAATCGGGAAGAAGGTATTAGCAATACAGAAATTGGGGGAAATTTGGGAAATAGCGACCATTGCGAAAGTATATTTAAGCTAAAATGGAACGGGGTTAAAATTAAGATGAAATCAAGGACTTGGAAAAGATTTTAATGGTCTGAGGATGTGCCTGGAGATGGTCGTTTGGGTACTAGCGAGTGAGGTCAGATCAGGCCAGGTTAGGAAATGTGATGTCAATGAGCTGAAAGATAACCCCCAGATAGAGAGGAATGGTGTAGATCAGGAACTAGCATAAGTACTAGCATCACCGGGATAAAAAGTCTTGTCTTAAATAAATGCATATTGCTTGAAATTCTTATATTGTGGTACAAAAATGTATTTACTTGCTCATTATTATTATTTATAGGGTGAATGCGGATTCAAGAGAGTTGCGCAATCCCTACATATAATAGTAACATATAATGTTAGGAGGACATGTAACGGAATTAGAGGACAAGTTCTGTTTAGAATTCGAGCTTCCCCCACCCCCTCCTTGTAAATAGTCTCTTAATGGTGTTACGATCCCCCCACCCTAACTTGTGTTTGGGGGTGGGAGCGGAGTATATATTAAGCGGATTAGTAATGTTAAATACACATATCTTACTCCACAAGCGCTGCACCTAGGATCAGCGATCCTAATAAAGCGCTCTATACAACACTCCCTCATCCAAATACACGATGACTCTCTTCTAGCCTGCAAGATACAGACAAGCTCCAGCCCCATCCTAGTGGCCACGCACTACAGATCATCACGCTTACAATTAAACATAGAAGTCCCACTCCGGGCTCTATCAAACCACAACCTTCCTATCTTCTTTGCGGGGGACCTCAACGCTTTCCACCCAACACTCCTTTCCAACACCGCGATTGATGCAGGAGGGTACCTGGCCGGTGCCCTGCCGTGTTATCATTGCGACAACATTGGCCCGGCCTTCTCCACATGGTCTCTCTCTCTCTCTCTCTCTCTCTCTCTCTCTCTCTCAACAGCAACTCTATTGAACAGTTCAAGTCAAGACTAGACAAAGTCTTGAAAAATAGCCATTTGAAAACTTGAAGCGTGGCGTTAGTTCTCTTCTAGAACGCCAATCTGACCCTTTAGATGACTGCGCCTGCTCAAGTGTTCTCTTATAGATACCCTCTTTGAATAGATCGTAAGATCTACTAGGGTACCTCTTTTCCTTGTTACTCTCTCTCTCTCTCTCTCTCTCTCTCTCTCTCTCTCTCTCTCTCTCTCTCTCTCTCTCTCTCTCTCGTTGAATGGACAGGCTTCTGAGTGGGTGCCCGTTACTAGAGGTGTTCCTCCAGGTTCTGTCGGGAATGAGGTTCCAGACAAAGTGCGTCCGTTTTCTACTCTTCTATCCTGTATTCTGTCACTGTTTTATATGTCCATTTAACTTATTAAAAACAATCACCCTACTACTATCCTTTCAGCTTTATCCTTCATCTATCTAAATTTCGGGACCTGACAGCTACCTCATGCTCCAGAAGAGACGCTCTGGAACCTCTAAAAATAACGCCAATGGGCGCTCACTGGTTGCGAGAGACTAGGACTAGTGGTGTCCTAGGCGCTGGGGCGCGATGAATGGGATGAAGGTAAGTGCCCCGTTGACCCCTTCCCTGGCGCGTAATTACTGACTATTCCCAGTGACCGTTGAGGGGTGCCTCTAGTATCAACTGTCCGAGGTGACGGGCCTTGTTTCCAGGTTGGTTGCCAGGCCAACACAAAGCCTTGGGTCGAGTCTTTTGGTGAGGCTGGATATCCATAAAACGTTACGCCGTGATCCTAGCCGCCCTGAAGGGAACTAGTAGGAGTTTAGTACGGGGCATGTTCCGCTGTTCACCTGGTGCGAAATCGATACCCCCCTTTGGAGGCTGTCAGTGTTGCCTGGTTGGGAGCCACGGCACGCTAGGCTCGAACGACTCGGTCGGACGAACAGCAGTAAAAAGAGCGTGCCTTCTGAAAGATCGGACACGTCTCCGATGGATAGGCGGAAGCGACTCACGCGGGGCGAACTCACCAACTCCCCATCTTTTTATCGAGTGGTTGCAAAGTATTCAGAGATATAAAGTGTTCAGCATGACTGGAAAGAAAGGACCGGCTGCTCTTAAATACACATGTTCGGTGTGCAAAAAGGACAAGTGGTGCGTGAACTTCCAGGAGACGTGTTACTCCAAATGCCATCCCGCAAGAATCTGCACTGACTGTGTCCTTAAAAGAGAAGTGCAAAAGCTCAAGGATCTATATATATCATGAGCAAATATCTAAAGACGTGGAGAGTAAGCTGCAGAATCTAGAGTCTGAACACTCGCGTCAGCTTCGCCGTCTCGAGGCCAGGATCGTTGAGTTGTCCTTAAGACTAGAGGCTCACGATGTATCTCCCACCAACGTGAGCGGATCCGCCGATGAGACCCTCGCCCAAGAAGCGAGCACTACATTGGCAGTGCCACGCCAGCCTTCCAACGTCCCAGAGCTGGAGTCAGCTGCTGTGGGACTGGCTCAATGGGCCATAAAAAAAAGAGAAAGCAGAAACAGATATCAAACCAGAGGAAGCTAGGAAAAAGAAAGAATAAAAATATGGAGATTAAAGAGGAAACGGACAACTAGGTTCCGAAAGGAATATCTCTTTCCTCTGCAGCCGAATGTGCGAGAGTCAATCTTATTGGCGACTCTCAAGCACGGGATCTGCAACCACTGTTAGCGGCCCGCCTTCGCACCAGTGTGAAGGTTAGCTGCCTGCAAGGAAGGGCAAACCACCGAATCAGGGTAGAGGAGGAGAAATTTCAGATTTCTGAGAACTCAGTCGTTGCCCTGATGGTAATTGGCAACGTCCTCTACCTCAAAGGGGGTAAGGTAGGTCCTGAAGGAAAGATTATAGACACGGTCATGGGAGCCGTTGACGACTGTGGGCTGAAAATGCTCAGACGTGTTGTGGCCGGGATGCTCCCAAGATGAGGTCCAACCCGGATAGCTCTCTCAAGGAACATTTCCTCAAACCAACGCCTGGCAGATTTGTGTACGGCGGAGTTTTTTTTGTGGACCCGTACCGCACCTTTTATGGTAGAAACGATATCTACCAAAGGGATGGAGTGCATCTTTGCTTTAAAGAAAAGGCTGTACTCTGTAACATGATACAGGAAGTCGTGGAGCGGGCCCAAAGAGTGTCCGGCCCAGAGTGAGGGTGGACGTACGCCAGTACGCCCGTGTCACCCCTGGAACGACCTTCTTAGAGGTCGCAAAGAGGGGTGTCCCCTCGCCGGGAACTGGAAGAGCGTAGAGATCCTATATTCGGGAATTCCCTGAAAGTTATTCTGTTTAATGCGAGGTCGATCCGGAACAAGTTTCTTGAACTTTGTGGCCTCGTAGCGACGGAAGAACCTGAAATTGTAGCCATAACAGAGTCGTGGGTAAAAAACTCAAACCGAGATTTTGAAGGTGAATTCACGATTCTAGGTTACCAACTCTTCCAAAAAGATAGACCAGGCAAAGAGGGTGGCGGTGTGATGGTGTATGTCAAGGATAGGCTCAAATCGACGAACAGCAACATTGTATCTGACCGCGAGCTACTAGGAGTTGACCTAGATATAGGTCCTGCCAGATACAAGACCCTGCTGCTTTACAGACCCTCTGTCCAATTCTTTAAAAAGGACAGAGATCTATACCGGTTATGGGTGAACTTGTTCAAGACAGCGTGTGTATCGCCATGGGTGATTTCAATACCCAAGCTGACTGGGAACCTTGAGAACCCTGCGGCGAGAACGCATTACTCCTGAAGTTTGCGAACAACGAGTTCCTGACTCAATGGGTGAGAGAGCCGACTTGAGGAAATAATACCCTCGACTTGGTTTTCACCTCTGAGGATGACATCGTTGAGGATCTCTCTGTAGGCGAAGATCTCGGTGGCAGTGATCCCCGTCTAGTCAGATTTATAGTCAAGGTCCCCAAGGTAGAGTCTGCGACTGGTAAATCGAGGAAACTTGATTTGAGAAGAGCAGACTTTGCAGATCTTCGTGCTGGATTGACTAATCGAGGCTAGAAGTGTGCGAGGATGTTGAGGATTCGTGGAATATATTCAAAACTACGTTCATGAGTTTTCAATCACGATTCATCCCTTTGAAAAGCCTTCGTCGGGCTTCTTCAACCAAAGGGGTTTAATCGAGAAATTGGTCAATTGCTGAGGGAGACAAGAACGATGTTACCGGCAGTCAAAGATTTCTGGTGACTTTAACGAGTACCGTAGGCTAGCTAGGAGAGTGAAGTCCAGCATAACACGTCCTAATTCAATAACACATCCTAATTCAATAACACATCCTAATTCGAGAACACGTCCCAATTCAAGAACACGTCCCAATTCAAGAACACGTCCCAATTCAAGGACACGTCCCAATTCAAGAACACGTCCCAATTCAATAACACATCCTAATTCAATAACACAACCCAATTCAAGAACACGCCCCAATTCAACAACACGTCCTAATTCAAGAACACGTCCTAATTCAACAACACGTCCCAATTCAAGAACACGTCCCAATTCAAGAACACATCCCAATTCAAGAACACGTCCTAATTCAATAACACATCCCAAATTAATGACACTTCCCTATTCAATAACACGTCCTAATTCAATAACACATCCCAATTCAATAACACATCCCAATTCAAGAACACGTGCTAATTCAATAACACGTCCTAATTCCATGACACTTTCCAATTCAATAATACTTCCCAATTCAACAATACTTCCCAATTCAACAATACTTCTCAATTCAATAAAACATCCCAATTTAATAACGCTTCTTCATTCAATAACACATATCAAATTAATAACGCTTCTTAATTCAATGACACTTCCCTATTTAATAACACTTCCCAATTCAATAACACGTCCTAATTCAATAACACACCCTAATTCAAAAACACATCCCAAATTAATGACACTTCGCTGTTCATTAATATTTCCCTATTCAATAACACGTCCTAATTTAATAACACATCCCAAATTAATGACACTTTCCTATTCAATAACACGTCCTAATTCAACAACACGTCCTAATTCAATAACACGTCCTAATTCAATAACATGTCCTAATTCAATAACACGTCCTAATTCAATAACACGTCCTAATTCAATAATACGTCCTAATTCAATAACACGTCCTAATTCAATAACACGCCCTAATTCAATAACGCATATCAAATTAATAACACTTCCTAAAACATTTACACATCCTAATTCAATAACAAACACTTCCTAAATTAATACTACATCCCAAATTAATAACACCATAAATTAACTGACCATAAATTAATAACAAACCATAAATTATTAACAAATCAAAATATAATAACAAATCCAAATATAATAACAGATTCCAATATAATATCAGATACCAATGTAATAACATCTCAAATTAATAACAATGCTAAAATTAATAACTGTTGAAATTAATAACAAGTCCCAAATTAAAAACAAATCCCAAATTGGAAACAAATTCATAACAAATGCGACGTCATTTTGTCCACCATGATGCTTTCCATGAGTTTACCGACTATCGAAGTCAGACTGATAGGTTGGTAGTTCGACGGTTGGCTACGGTCTCCTTTCTTGAAGATAGGAGTCATCTCCACCTCACGCCAGTCTCTAGGAACGCATTCGGTCCGGATTGACATGTTGAAGATTGCGCTCAGGTGTCGTGACACTTGATCGCACACTTCTTTCAATACTTTAGGTAGAAACCCATCCGGGCCAGGTGACTTATTCGTCATTGGGTCAGTGATCTTCTTTTTGATTTCTCCTTCGGTGAAGTCCATATCCTCCAGCTTTTACCCCGAGTAGGAATCCATCGGCTGGGGAATGGGACCACACTCTTCAATAAACACTGAAGAGAAGTAGTCGTTGAGAAGGTTAGCATTTTCTGCATCTGAATGCTTTAATGTGCCCTCCTTATTTCTCAAAGGGCCAATCGTTCGACGGATTGGTTTACGGCTGTTTACATATCCAAAGAACTCCTTGGGATTCTCTTTACAGAGTCTCGTTACTCAGAGTTCCTCAGACCGCTTAGCCACCCTTATGGTGGACTTCACTCTCCTGGATAGCCTCCGGTATTCGTCAAAGTCACCCGAGATCTTCGATTGCCAGTACACATTTCTCTTCTCCCTAAGCAGTTGGCCGATTTCTCGATTAAACCACTTTGGTTAAACAGAAGACCGACGGGAGCCTTTCAGAGGGATGAAACGCGATTGAAGACTCATGAATATGGTTTTGAAACTGTTCCACGAGTCTTCAACAACATTGCACACTTCTAACCTCGCGTTAGTCAGTCCAGCACGAAGACCTGCAAAGTCTACTGTTCTCAAATCAAGGTTCCTCGATTTACTAGTTGCAGGCCCTGCCTTGGGGACTTTGACTAAAAATCTAACTAGTCGGTGGTCACTGCCACCGAGCTTTTCGCCAACAGAGAGGTCGTCAACGATGTCATCATCAGAGGTGAAAACCAAGTCGAGGATATTGTCTCGTCTCGTTGGCTCTCTCACCCATTGAGTCAGGAACTCGTTGTTCGCGAACTCCAGGAGTAGTGCGTTCTCGCCACAGGATTCTCTCGTTTCTCAGTCAACATGGGTATTGAAGTCACCCATAGTGATACACACTCTGTCTTTTACAAGTTCGCCCAACAGCTGGTACAAACTCCTGTCCTGTTCTAAGAGTTGGGCAGGGGGTCTGTAAAGCACCAGGGTCCTGTATCTGACAAGACCTATCTCTAGGTCAACACCTAGTAGTTCATGGTCGGATACGATGTTGCATTCCGTCGAGTTGACAGCATCCTTGACATACAACATCACACCGCCACCCTCTCTGTCTGGCCTATCTTTCAGGAAGAGCTGGTAACCGGGAATCGTGAATTCACCTTCAAAACTTCGGCTTGAGATTTTTACCCACGACTCCGGTATGGCCACCATCTCAGGTTCCTCTGTTGCTACGAGGCCACGGAGCTCAAGAAACTTATTCCTGATTGACCTCGCATTAAACAGAAAAACTCTGAGGGAGTCCCTTAGTGTAGGGGCTCCCTACGCTCTTCCGTTTCCCGGCTTCTTTTGTGTGGTAGGACCCCTCTTTGCCACATCTAAGAACGTCGTTCCAGGAATGACACGGGCATACTGTCTTATGTCCGCCTTCACTCTGGGTCGGACGCTCCTCTGCGTCCGCTCTACGACATCCTGGATTAAGTTATAGAGTACAGCCTTCCCCTTGAATGAAAGGTGCACTCCGTCTCTTTGAAAGAGGTCATTTCGACCGTAAAAGATGCGGTAAGGGTCCAGAAAAAAAAGACCCCCTCCGCCGTACAGAGGTTGGCCAGGCGCTGGTTCAAGGTCACGTTCCTTGAGTGAGCTATCCGGCTATGACCTCTTCTTGGGAGCATCCCTACAACGACCCGTCTGCGAGTTTTCAATCCGCAGGCGTCCACGGCTCCTATGACCGCACTGATAATTTTCTCGCTGGGGCCTACTTTGCTTCCTCGGAAGTAGAGGTCATTCCCACTCAGCATCAGAGCAACGACTGAATTCTCGAAGATCTGAGATTTCTCAGCCTCTACCCTGATGTCGTGGTTTTCCCGTCCTGGCTGGCAGCATACCTTCACACTAGTGCGAAGGCGGGCCGCTAGCAGGGGCTGCAAATCTCGTGCTTGGGAATCGCCCACAAAGATAACTCTCGGACATTTCCATGCAGAGGTTTGGGGCTTTCCTTCCGGAAGCGAACTCCCGGTTCCCTCTTCCTTCTCCATCTTATTTTTCTTGCTCTTCTTTTTCTTCTTCTTTTTCTTATTGATCTTTTCCCCCTATCTTCCTTTGTTATATACTCTTCTGTTTCTACCTTTTCTTCTTCTGCTTCTACATTATCTTCTGTTTCAACTTTCTCTTCTTCTGCTTCTACTTTATCTTATGTTTCAACTTTCTCTTCTTCCTTCAACTTTCCCTTCTTTTTCTTCGCTGGTTTATTCGTTGTAGCATGCGGACCTAGCTCTGGGGGTAATACTGCAGATGCAGTGTTTGCTACAGGGCTTGAGGTTAGAGAGAGAGAGAGACTGAGATATATATATATATATATACATACATATATATATATATATATATATATATATATATATATATATATATATATATATATATATATATATATATATATATATAATATATATATATATATATATATATATATATATATATATATATATATATATATATATATATATATATATATATATACGAGGGGTGGTCAATAAGTTTTGCAACTCGGATATAAGGAAACGAGATATGAGGAAAAGTGTTTTATTATTTTTCAATATAACCACTCTCGACTTCAATGCACTTGCGCCACTTGTCCCCGAGGCTTCGAATTCCCGACAACCAGAAATCTGCCGACTGCTGTTCAATCCACTCCTGGACGGTGAGCTGGACATCTTCATCGTCCCCAAACCGGCGTCCACGCAGTGCAACCTTGAGCTGGCGGGATAAAAAGTAGTCGTTAGGGATCCCAGTGATGGACCCACGTTTCATCACCTGTCACAATGCGTGACTCGAATCCCGCCGAGTCTTGGTTGTACAGGAGCAGCAGCTCCTCCGAACTTTAACGACGTTGAAGTCGATCATGGGGCGTCAGGTTTCTAGGGACCCAATGGGCAGAGACTTTGGTCATGGCCAAATTATCGTGGATGATGTTGATAACACTTCCATGTGATATTCCAAGTCCTCGCTCGATTTCTTCGACCTTCACCCGTTGATTTTCGAGGATCATCCTCTCCATACGAGCAACATTGTCCTCGTTGGTCACGTCTGACGGGCTTCCTGGACGGGGGTCATCTTCAAGGGACTCACGACCATGGGGGAACTCCCTATTTCAGCGAGCAATGGTTGCATAGGAAGGGGCGGTGTCGGTATACACTGCAACCATGCGTTCATGGATCTCTTTTGCATTCTTACCTTCTTTGGTCAAAAATTTGATCACTGCGCGGTGCTCAACCTTCTCCATTGTTGAAAAATTTGTGACTGACGATCTGCGATCAGCTACTGCTTCTTAAATAGACGAGGCAGGAGCGTGCGGCTGCAGCTCCTGACTTGTCATAACTTGTCCTAACACCCCCTCAAACAGCCATCTCCCTTCCTCTGTTTTGCCCTACCGATTCGCAAAACTTATTGACCGCCCCTCGTGTATATATATATATATATATATATATATATATATATATATATATATATATATATATATATATATATATATATATATATATATATATATATATATGTATATATATATATATATATATATATATATATATATATATATATATATATATATATATATATATATATATATATATCTACTATTCTTTCCGATGGTACTATTTTTAGTTTTGTGACTTTCGTTTTAACCCCCCCTGAAAATAAGATTATGTGTTGATTATTCGATGGCATTGGGGTGTTTCTTTGATCTTTAGTCTTCAAATACGATATCCTTTAATAGTAGTGATGTGTTTAGGTTGTTTGAAGTTGTGTGTCCTGCATGGCTATTTATTTAGGTTGTTTGAAGTTGTGTGTACTGCATGTCTATTTATTTAGGTTGTTTGAAGTTGTGTGTACTGCATGTCTATTTATTTTCTAACACCGGTCTATTTTACCTGGGCTTGGGTAATTCTATTCGCAGCAATGCGCTCACATGGCTTGGCCACATTGTATGTCCATATAAAATTGCAATTTATTGCAAAAGAGGCGTTGGGGGGGGGTAGTAATTATTATTTTTATTTTAAAAAAATACACAACGAAGCCCAAACCTTTCTGGACCACACTCTGTCACGCTTAAACCGGGCATCATTTTATCTTCCAAAACTCCTCGCTGTTTGATATCAATATTTAACTATTTAGCTTCAACCAAATTAGATAGACCACTAAATTATATTTATCTAAATTATAATTGCCTTCCTTGCGAACAGTTTAACCTTTTTGACATATTAGTAATGTCCCTATGTTCAATGTGGTTCCTCAATTTATTAATTGAATAAAATATATTATGAATAAATTTATATAAATTCCTTCATTACCATTTGATATTTATGTCTTTGTCAGGCTTACATATAACTACTTATATGTATTCCTGTTATCATGAAAAACGGTGAATGGAAAACCGCACAGACTCATTTAAAGCCGTCATTTATATACGGTATGTCGACGATTGCTTTGTCTCTTCGTCAGAGAAAAAGAAAATGTCATTCAGCTCCAAAATTATTTAAACAGTCAACATCCGAACATAAATTTCACTGTTTAACATGAATCCAATGACAAATTTTTATTATTGGACGTACACATTACCCCCATTAATAGTCATCGATTCACGTCTGTATACTGTAAACCTACCCCTACACTCCTTGGCACTAATTTCTTCAGTTTTACTTTCCTTAAATTTATGTTTCTTCCATTTCTTGTAGATTTTTCCGAGCCTACAAAATATGCTCTAACTGGGCTTTGTTCCACTAAGAACTCATTTACCTTAGAAAGTTTTGTCAATTTAATTCGTCTCCTTCCCAAGTTCTTGACAAACTTACCAAACTGCACACGCCACGATAGACATTTTGCACCAGTGATTTCAGGGCAGGGTCATCTCGCGCGGCGGCAACGTCAACTGGCCACCGAGATCATGCGATTTAACGCCATTAGACTACTTTCTTTGGGTCTAACTTAAATCGCAGGTCTATGCGAATAATCCGCAAACAGTTGATGTCCTCAAAGTCAACATAACGAACACCATCCAGCAAATTCAGCCAAATTTATGCGACAAAGTCATCGAAAGTTGGGCCTCCCGAATACGTTCCATCAAGCAAAGCCGCGACGGGCATTTGAACGAGGTCATATTTCACACTTAATGCCATAAAATGTACTTTCAAATTTAAAAGAAATTGAGTGCATAGATCACACACAACTTGTTTTATTTACATTTATAAATTGAGCGACCTTATTGAAAGACCCTATATATTTCCATATTCACCCCTAAACTCAACTGCCAACAGTCTTCAACTCCCTTATTAATATTTAATTAAATATTTATTTTAATCTTTATATATATATATATATATATATATATATATATATATATATATATATAGATGATTACAGGACCAAATAACATCATCTTAATGAGTGTACAGGAAGCAGAACGAGTGCGTTAAGGAATTTTGGACAAATGAAAATTATAGAGCGCCTAGAGAAAAGGATCAGGGACATACTTGCTATTCTTTTGCATTAAATTGATTACCTACTTGCATGTGCTAATCTCTTGCATTGGATTGATTTCCTAGAAACTATTCTCTTGCATTGAGTTGATCAGATAATTGTCATTTTTCTTGCTTTGGTACAATTTACATTCTTGCCATTCTCTTGCAAGGATTTGATTATATACTTGCCATTCTCTTGGATGTGGTGATTACATACTTGTCATTCTTTTGTATCGGGTGATTACTTACATACTATTCTTTAGCACGCGGCAATTAAATACTTGCCATTCTCTTGGATTAGATCGATTACATGCTTGTCATTCTCTTGCATGGAGTTGTTAACCTACGTGCTATTCTCTTGCATTAGTTAAATTACATAGTTGCCATCCTCTTGCATTGTGTTGACTCCATACTTGCCGTTCTCTTTCCTTAATTTTATTACCTATTTGCTATTCTCATACATTGGTTTAATTACATACTTGTTATTCTTATCATAAGTTTGATTACATACTTGCCAAATTTAATTGAAATCCGTGCAGGGAAGCGATTCGAACCATGGTTCGAATCGCTTCCCTGCACGGATTTTTTCGAAAAAAAGGTAATAAAAATATTACTGCAAGGAAAAATTATTCCTTTTTTTCTTTCAATGTGGTTTAATGGATTCATTTTCATCCTTCTCTTGCGCTTCTTTGAGAGATATTATATACATTTGTTTATTTACCACGCGTTTAACTATTCCTCATATATTCTTTGAATTTCCAATTAATTTTCTATTTTCTTTCATAGTCTCCGTTCGAACTTGCGAAAAGTGTTCCTTAAAAACTATTCTATTCAAATAATTCTTTGGTTCTCTGAGTAGCATATTGTACTAACGGCTTCCCTTTAAATGTGATCAAAGTGTTGCTCGCTCCGTCAGTGTCCATGGTTCGAAGCGCTTCCCTGCACGGATTTTTTCGAAAAAAAGGTAATAAATATTACTGTAAGAAAATTTATTCCGTTTTTTCTTTCAATGTGTTTATTGCATTCATCTTCATCATTCTCTCGCGCTACTTTGAGAGATATTATATATATATATATATATATATATATATATATATATATATATACACTCGCAACGTCTTAACTGCCTCGGTTAACTCGTATATCTCTACACTCTCATAAGGTCTTCTGTCGTGAGGATAGCGTCGGTCACCTCGTTGGCTTTCTAGTTATTTGGACAGAGTTAGGAATGTGTTCGTTCGATTATTTTTCCGTTGTTTTTTTCTATAATTCTGTTTAAAAAAACATAGGTCGAACTTTTCATTTTCTTCTTTGCTAATTAAAAAACAACATTTAACCACTGTTCTCTGAATATTTTTTTAACCTCGGCTTCAACCTCCAATATATTTTCTTTTTCATTTAAGATGCTTATCTTTACCTTGGCTGGCATATCATTCATTCTTTTAATTTTGTGCATTGCATCGTTTCTTTTTTCGTTTTGTTAATTTGGCGTCATTGCCGTAATTTCTCTTTTTCTTTCTTATTTCGGTGTGTAATTTTCTGGATGATCCATTTCTACGTATCCGTTCTGAAATCATATTTTAGGAGCAAATCTGATGTTCTGGATAGTTCTATAAGTTCTTCAAGGGATTGTTTCATTATATCTGAGCTTAGCAACGTTTCTTTAATTGTGTGTAGCTCTTCGCCTCATGCTTCCAGCGCGCTTCATTGAATGAGTTTAATACAAATTCCCTTACGATCTCCTTATATCTACCCAAATCAGCCAAGTAGTAGGCCTTCGATTTTTAGATGGCATTTTTATAGGTAGCCTATTAATCGCTAGCAAGGAGGCTATGTGGTCACTAACTGAGATGCTCATGGAATTCACGTACTAATTGAATGGAAGGTTAAATTCGACAGACAGGTATCCGGTATTGATACCACATTGTCTCTGATGAAAGTGGGGAATTATGGCCCTAGTCTTTGAATCATTGACTGATTTAGCATCGTCTGTAGGTGTCTGCTTGCTCTTTTCGTATTGACGTAGCTGTTTTCCTTCATCTTTGAGGTTACATCATTAGGAGCTCTTGCCACCAGTCCGATTTAGGCGTGCTTCATGCATGACTCTTCTCTGAGCATTTGGTCGAGTTCTTTGTCTGTATGGCAGAGGTATATCTATCGTATTACTCTATCAGACGGAGCAAAACGACATCGAATTCAGAGTAGATTATTTGCAACATTTTCTCTCTTCCTTAAGATACACGAAGAGGCATACCATTCTTTCTCTAATGTCGCCGATTTTTTCCACGTGGAAATTCTTATAAAACAACCTATTGTTTGCCTGGAAAGAAATTAATATCATTTATTGAAAATATAATATGACCCCTACCCCCACACACCCAAACACAATAAAGGTGTTAGTTTTGTTGCTGGCAAGATTAAAATGAATAATGGATGGGTTTAGACGGGGAGAGCCTCCGAGTGATGGCTCATTTCAGATAAGATGATCGGTGGCGCTGCCCCTTCAGTCGTTCGAATATCGATACTGCATAAATTTTGAAAGTAAATTGGTTTTAGAACTTTCGAGGAACAAATATCAATATCATTTCATGGCGGAGTTTCGGACATAATAAAAAAAATGCATTTAGAACTGAGATGATCACTGTAAATTTATTTTTATAGACGTTGCTTGAAAGCACAGAATGCGTAAAAGGTTATGTTAAATTTTGGAAGAGAGTCCACATTAGTTTGTTTTTTATTTGGGATAGTAATGGAGGAAGCTTAGTCGTCCGTTATTTGCATTCCTGTTCCTCTCCCATACTCTTGGAGAGAGAAGCGGGGCGCGCTGTATTCACGGTATTTAAATTCAACCCACTAAACTGACACAAAGTGAGGTCCATAAATATTGGAAGGAGTGAAAACTCGATCAATGGGTAGTGTACTGGGTGTCAAGTAGATAAATTTCAGTGAATTCCCTCGTTACTTCAAAGTATTGGGCTACATATTTGTTTGAAAAGGAAGCCCTGACCGTTTAGGCTGCAGAAATAGTCTCTTTTCGGGTAGCCAGGGAAATAGGAGTCCAAACTTAGAAAACACACCCTCTTTTGGCTCTTGAATTTCAGTCTGAACAATTCTGCGGGTTCTAACTACACTGAGCCTTATTCTGTTCTGGCTTTAAGATTAAATGGCACAATTACTGCTCGTGACTATAGCGCAGGTCCATCTCTCCATCGCATGACCGCTTTGAAGAATACAAATCGGCCACACATCTTCCAAAAATCCTTATAGTTAAAGGAAGCAAAAGTACAGGAAAGTAGAGGTGAAGTCCGGTAAATTACAAGCCCAGCCGAAAAGGAGAGCACCAGTAAGAGAACCTTAGTTTCCTCGCTTCTGCCTAATGCTGCTTGGGGGCTATAAAATAGACGCCCTCTTGCCGATGATGAGGTAGGGCAGGCCACAAGAGGGCCTCGCCAGTCGGGCGTTTCGAGGCAATGGAAGGAGGGACTCGCGTACTTCACCAGATCTTCGGGCTAATTAATGTTGGGGAGAGGCAGTGGCTTGCTTTCTCACCATTCACCTTAGTTATTTGCCTTCAAGAAATCATATTGAGAGAGGGGGGCGGGACCTCTACACACCACCGAGGGATAAAAGAGTGTGTCGCAACTCCTTCTACCCACGCACAGTACCTATGTGGCCGGTTGCGCAATTTATACCTGACGAAAATATCTGTTTTCATTCTTTGGTTTTTCTAACTACATCGTGGCGAAAGTTGTGGTACTACATGTGGACACACGGAACTCTTCACTATGTTCATGAGTATATAGTGAATAGACGAATATTGGGGGGAAATGTAGGTTCACTCAGAGGTTGAAAACATAAACAGGCGTAGATAGAAAACATTGGTTCACATTCTCCAGTGCTTCAATGCATAGAAGTATTGAAAGGAGAGGATAGAGGGTGAAGTGTAATGGAAAATCATAGGGTATTTAGGAGTCTATATTTTAAAGGGGTCCAGTTGTATTAAAGTATTAATAAATAAAAGTGATTATTGTAATTTTCCTTTCCTGCTTAATATTTTTTGTCTTGTTCCTCAATTACCCATTTTTCACTTTCTAAAGCACTCGTTCAATATTCCAATTTCAATCCCGCCAAAATTGGCAAAAGAATAAATAGTTTTCAACCCCATTTCCTTAAACCCATTTAATTTTAGAAACATTTCGTCATTTTCAAATGAGCTGAATGAAAGACCTTTTGAGATAAACATTTTCTAGAACTGAAAAAGCTCCTATCTTTTATTGATAGCCAAAAGGCCATGGCATTTTACCTTTTCCTGAACTAATAAACATTTAAAGGATGGATACCAAGACAATTTAATTTTTGAATGTTTAACACCATCTTTCCCTCTTCATTATGTCTATATAGGCGCGTCAAATAAATGGGAGATTAAAAATAGGTTTAAAGGACGACCAGAGAGATTTATAAAGGGAGAAACTCTCGGATTATTTTATGAATAAATAAATAAATATGATCTCAGTTTAAAGGTTTAAAGAAACAAATTATACTCTCATTATTACTTTATTTATTTATGCATCCAAACTTTCACTTCCTATATTCTACGAGTTTATCATGTGTGTATATATATATATATATATATATATATATATATATATATTATTTTCTTATATTTTCATTCTTTTTTCTCATTTATTTCTCTCGTTCTTCCATAAACAGTAAAAACAAGAATCTAAGATGTTCATAATTCTATTTTTTTTCTTAATTCTCTTATTTTTCTCCTCTCTTATGGGGCTAAGTTTTTGCCTTCTCGAAACTTGAGTTGGTGTTTGATAGAATCGATAAAAAGAAATCCCTTCTTCCCAAACCTGACGTCGAAACTCCTCCATTACTTTGTCATCTTCCTCCCACATCCTTTCTATCCGTCCTTCCATCTTTTATTAGGAGACGATGAAAAATACAGTTGAAATTATGAGGAATTTTCAGGAGGTCAGGAGCTCGTGACAATGATGCGGTCGACCGGAATAAAGCTTCTCGACAACCGAGAAAACACAACCGCGCGATTACTTATATAAACTCGGTATCACAGTTGGGAGACAAAGATCAAAAGTGAAGTACCTCAAATATTGAATAATAAAAGGAAAAGTAAAATGACACAGCCTTTTTGCCTATCTCCTAAGGCCTCTTCTCAGTTCATTCGAAAATGAAATTATTTTGAAAAGTTTTAAGAAGGAAATTGGTTTAAGGGAAAAGGGTTGAAAAAATAGTTAGTTTTGTCGCCAATTTTGGCTCGTCTAAATATGAACTATTGAAGGAAAAGTGAATGTTTGTTAGTGTGGTTACTGAGAGACTCCTCCTTAGTAGGTCGCTTGATGGGCGGTTCTGCGGAAACCAGAGTTCCCTGGCCATGGCGTTTTCCCTTGAGAGTGTTTTGAACTCTTAGGCGAAGCTTCCACATGAGGAAGAGCCTTGACTTCTATGTTAATCCCCCTGTATCTAAATCCACGACCACTAAGCTAATCCCCTTTTGGTCGGTGCCCTTGCTTGGTACAATCACCTGCGAAATGACCAACGAAATACGCTATCTAATTCACTGTCTGTCTGTCTATCGTTCCCTCACTCTCTTTCTGTGTCTTATGTATATATACATATATATATATATATATATATATATATATATATATATATATATATATATATATATATATATATATATATATATATATATATATATATATATATATATTAATATTTGTCGTTAGGAATAACTTATAATCTTTCTTCTTCTTCTTCTTCTTCCTCTTCTCTCTTTCCCCGTAATTCCTCTGGATTTGAAGACAACAACGGCACTCCTCGACCGAGCGCCGTTGCCTCAATTATCTCCCATTATTTCATATCCATTTTTCATACCTCTCCAAATTCTTTTTCTTTTTCTGTTCCCGCGGGGGGTTACCCCAAATTGACTAGTATACCTGGCGCTTGGAGCAGTGCTACGCCCTTCCCACCCCATTCCTCCCGGTTTTTTCAAAAAGTGTTGAAACTACCTGGGTTTTATTACTTCCAGACATCTTCGCCCTTTGTCCTCAGCTTCTTTCCGCCTAATTTTCTTGGCCGATGACTAAATTTGTAGGCTAGTCGCATCCCAACCTTGGTCGGGACCGAGAGCGGATGGATCAACCCACATGGTTGTCTCCGGTTGAGGGGGCTGGTTCTTAACCCGCCTCCACCATTCCCCCCATTTCCTCTGTGTTGAAGACCCTTCTCTAACCCCCAAACTTATTTATAGCTTGGGCACCCTAGCTGCAGCTGACATCCGGGGGCTGTGAACTCTTCCAGCCCCAACGAGGGGAGTTTTCCCTCCTGGTCGGAATACCACAATTGCACTTCCTCCAACTTCACCGCTTTCTCCACAGATCTCCTGCGGGAGATGTTAGGTTCTTGTAGTGGTAGAAGTATGGTTCTCGGAAGTCTCGGTACAACCTGTCGCTCGGCTTCAGTTGTTTGCTACCATAACACTCTAAAGCTGGTTTGCGTTACTTCTTGGTCCTGACTCTTAATGACTAATTTCAGCCGAGGGTTTGTGGTAGTTTGCTGGTTATGGTTTTGTCCCTGTATTATTTGTATGTTGTTCTTAGAGGCAAAAATTGACTGTAGATTTTAACCGTTTCTGGGTCGCTGATTTTGGTGTTTTTCAAGTACAAATGAAGCGTTTTGTGACTTTTAAAATAGCACTTTTTCAACTAAAGATGGCAAGTATGTAATCAAACTTATGCAAAAAAATGGCAAGTGTGTAATTAAACCAATGCATAAGAATGGCAAATATGTAATAAAATCAAGGGAAGAGAACGGCAAGTATGGAGTCAACACAATGCAAGAGAATGGCAACTATGTAATTTAACTAATGCAAGAGAATAGCACGTAGGTTAACAACTCTATGCAAGAGAATGACAAGGATGTAATCGACCTAATCCAAGAGAATGGCAAGTATTTAATTACCGCGTGCTAAAGAATAGTATGTAAGTAATCACTCAATACAAAAGAATGAAGAGTATGTAATCAACCCAGTGCAAAGAATGGCAAGTATATAATCAAATCCTTGCAAAAGAATGGCAAGAATGTAATTGAACCAAAGCAAGAAAAATGACAATTATCTGATCAACTCAATGCAAGAGAATAGTTTGTAGGAAATCAATCCAATGCAAGAGATTAGCACATGCAAGTAGGTAATCAATTTAATGCAAAAGAATAGCAAGCATGTCCCTGATCGTTTTCTCTAGGCGCTCTATAATTTTCATTTGTCCAAAATTCCTTAACGCACTCGTTCTGCTTCCCGTACACTCATTAAGATGATGTTATTTGGTCCTGTAATCATATATATATATATATATATATATATATATATATATATATATAACACGACATAGAGATATCTGAAAGTTTCGTCCATCGTCAATTTTAAAAAGATTAGAATTAATATTTAAATAAATATTAATAAGGGAGTTGAAGACTGTTGGCAGTTGAGTTTAGGGGTGAATATGGAAATATATAGGGTCTTTCAATAAGGTCGCTTGAGTTTTAAATGTAAATAAAACAAGTTGTGTGTGATCTATGCACTCAATTTCTTTTAAATTTGAAAGTACATTTTATGGCATTAAGTGTGGAATATGACGTCGTTCAAATGCCCGTCGCGGATTTGCTTGGTGGAACGTATTCGGGAGGCCCAACTTTCGATGACTTTGTCGCATAAATTTGGCTGAATTTGCTGGATGGTGTTTGTTATGTTGACTTTGAGGACATCAACTGTTTGCGGATTATTCGCATAGACCTGCGATTTAAGTTAGACCCAAAGAAAGTAGTCTAATGGCGTTAAATCGCATGATCTCGGTGGCCAGTTGACGTTGCCGCCGCGCGAGATGACCCTGCCCTGAAATCACTGGTGCAAAATGTCTATCGTGGCGTGTGCAGTTTGGTAAGTTTGTCAAGAACTTGGGAAGGAGACGAATTAAATTGACAAAACTTTCTAAGGTAAATGAGTTCTTAGTGGAACAAAGCCCAGTTAGAGCATATTTTGTAGGCTCGGAAAAATCTACAAGAAATGGAAGAAACATAAATTTAAGGAAAGTAAAACTGAAGAAATTAGTGCCAAGGAGTGTAGGGGTAGGTTTACAGTATACAGACGTGAATCGATGACTATTAATGGGGGTAATGTGTACGTCCAATAATAAAAATTTGTCATTGGATTCATGTTAAACAGTGAAATTTATGTTCGGATGTTGACTGTTTAAATAATTTTGGAGCTGAATGACATTTTCTTTTTCTCTGACGAAGAGACAAAGCAATTGTCGACATACCGTATATAAATGACGGCTTTAAATGAGTCTGTGCGGTTTTCCATTCACCGTTTTTCATGATAACAGGAATACATATAAGTAGTTATATGTAAGCCTGACAAAGACATAAATATCAAATGGTAATGAAGGAATTTATATAAATTTATTCATAATATATTTTATTCAATTAATAAATTGAGGAACCACATTGAACATAGGGACATTACTAATATGTCAAAAAGGTTAAACTGTTCGCAAGGAAGGCAATTATAATTTAGATAAATATAATTTAGTGGTCTATCTAATTTGGTTGAAGCTAAATAGTTAAATATTGATATCAAACAGCGAGGAGTTTTGGAAGATAAAATGATGCCCGGTTTAAGCGTGACAGAGTGTGGTCCAGAAAGGTTTGGGCTTCGTTGTGTATTTTTTTTTAAATAAAAATAATAATTACTACCCCCCCCAACGCCTCTTTTGCAATAAATTGCAATTTTATATGGTCATTTAATGTGGCCAAGCCATGTGAGCGCATTGCTGCGAATAGAATTACCCAAGCCCTGGTAAAAGAGACCGGTGCTATATAAATAAATAGACATGCAGTACACACAACTTCAAACAACCTAAATAAATAGACATGCAGTACACACAACTTCAAACAACCTAAATAAATAGACATGCAGTACACACAACTTCAAACAACCTAAATAAATAGCCATGCAGGACACACAACTTCAAACAACCTAAATAAATAGCCATGCAGGACACACAACTTCAAATAACCTAAATAAATAGCCATGCAGGACACACAACTTCAACCAACCTAAACACATCACTACTATTAAAGGATATCGTATTTGCAGACCTTAAATCAAAGAAACACCCCAATGCCTTCGAATAATCAACACATTATCTTATTTTCATGGGGGCTTAAAACGAAAGTCCCAAAACTAAAAATAGTACCATCGGAAAGAATGCAAAAATGAGGTTAAGAGGATATGCTTGAGAGCTGAATACTGGTAGATGAAGATCCTGGTATATAAAAAATATAAGAAATCCAACTTTAATTTTCTTTTAGCTTGATCTATCTAATTTCCTTGTTCTAAGCCTCGAAGTAGGGTTTCTTTATGTATTTTTATTAGATACAAATACTAATTACTGTCCCCCATCGTTTTGAAAAAAAATAGCAAATTCATGTGGACAAACATCGTTGCCGAGACACCTGAGCGTATTCCTGTGCATTGATAACCAAGCCCTGTTAAAAGAGACCGGTGCTACAGAAACAGACATGCAGTACACCCAATCTAAACGATCTAGTTACATCACTACTATAGAAGGATACAGTATTTGGCACCTGAAAATCAAAGAACTACCAGACTACCTCTGAATAATCAACACAGTATCCTATTTTGGGTGGGGCATCAAAACGAAAGCCACATAATTAAATTTAGTACCAGCTTTTGTGTGATGAATCATGGTAGAAGAAGCAAGCTCTAAGGTAATGCAAGTTCCCTTGCATAAACTAGTTCTTTCATGAACATTGTAGAGTGTGACGTCACCCTCACAGGCATGCTATTAAGTCTCCGAAGGGCACTAATCAAGGCCGCCTCGTAGGGATTCGACGCATTCACCAAAAGGAAGCCCGTCCGTGAAAAAGGTCACCTTCGGCTCTCTACCAATCACGCTAGCTAGAGTTCTCGTCTGAAGAATCATGTTACCCTTAGCCACCATGATGACATGAGTGGATCAAATAACGAGGAAACCCTTGAATCTGGCGGGCTCGAAAATGCCAGGTAGACTCTGAATGAGGGGCCCCTACGTAATTGAGGCTCGACTTTGCGCAGTTCTTGCCTTCTTCTGGGACTCACCAAACGGTAGAGCCACGGAGTCGGACGTGCCGATCCTGGTTCGGTCGCTTACAGAAATAGCGGCAGACCCTTCCGTGTCCGCAGCCCCCGCAGAAGGACAGGAGCTCCGAGTCTTCGTCTTTTTATTTTTAGGAAAGGAGGGCGGGGATTAAACCCGCTTCTCCCATCGGCCGGCAAGAGCCCCCAGGCCAAATGGACCGCCCTCAGCAAAATCTTTCTCCAAGATGGAGAAGGTCTTGGTTTTCACAGGGGCACCAGACGGGGAAAGAGACCACTCCTCGACTTGTACAGTCTTGGAGATCCAAGCCGGCTGAGGAGGACCTTGCACAGGGGCGGACTCAGGTTCGGTGTTTGGCACCTAGCCCAGGTTCTTTCCCATGCAAAGTTTTACCATCTGGGGCTGAGTTGCCTCAGGAGCCATGTTTATCTCAGGTGTGGTCTTCATGTGGCCATCCCTTCCAGTACATGACAGGGCCCATTGGTCATTAACTCTTTTGTCGCGAAAGAAAGGGGACCCGTACGGTGACCCCTTCTCAGCTCAAGAGCCCACAGGTCTTTGGAGGGAAGAGGCCTCTGGCCCTGTCTTCCTTGCTTCCCCTAAGGGGGTTAGCCCTATGGTTCCTCTCCCACCGAGATTCCCGCCTTTCTTGGCAGTCCCTTTAGAAGGTAAAGGGGGACTGCCGCTGAATATGGAGAGGCACCAGAGAGAACCTTCAGATAAAGGGGTGAGGGGGAGTCCTCTACATCCGAGGGGCAACGGAGAGGAGTTAGCCTTCTCTCCGGTTGAGGAGTTTTGGAGAGTCCCCTACGAAAGCACAGGTGGGAACCTCCATTTATTCAGTGGAGCTGCCCGAGGGCTGGTCCGACGATGGTCGAGGAGAAGATAAGGGAGTATTTTTTGAAATTCATCATTGGGTGACCCTATAATAATAATGGGATGCAAACGCTCATTACCCCACGCAGCAGCCCGCTCTCGAGGAGTAAGTAGGGGGCCGGCAGAGCCAGCTGATGCCTAGTGGCCTGGCAGCTCATCGGCATGGCGGCTCCACCTTGGGCACGGCGTAAAGTGAATAGAGGTCTAAAGGAGAAAGAAAGGGGAAGAGAGGAAGCTGTGGGTGGGGATGAAGCAGGTTGTTAAAAGCCCACTACCGCAAACCAGAGCTCAGGGGTGAGTGGTGGGTGTCCCCTCCCCTCTCAACCCCGATCCGGGATGGATGGGTGAGAGGAAGCTGGTCGGCGTCAACCCTGTGAAATTGAAAGGCCGACCGGAGAGAGTTGCGGGAGAGGTTGAAAGAAAAGTGTGGAAGTAGGGTAGAAGTGCCGACTGTCTTAAAGAAGCAGAAGAGGCTAAGATGGGACCGGATTGTTCACTGAGTCTCGTCAGCACTGCAGCCAGGGAGGCAAGTCCCCGTGACCCTTAAGGGGCTCTCTCTTGTTATAGCGGCAGTTGTCGATTCGCAGGCGGCACACCATAATTTCATGCCACCTTGTGGTAGATTATGGTGATGACCACGGGGAAGAATCTTTTAATAATATGTTGGACTAGATAGGGTGCGATCACAAAATATATGGCTAAGGCTATCGCTGGAAAATGGCAGAAGGGAAGCCAGTGCGCTAATAGAATCTGTAGAAGAGGTATATTAACTAGGGTTAGGAAGTTCGAGGATGTGTACGACTAGCTCATGGGTGGAGAAACGACGCTGACACAGCACGTGGCTCCTTGCGAATTGCTCTGCTATCGAGCATTTATTTAAAATGTATTTTATTTCCGTTCTTTAGTTTTTGAATTTATTTATTTATTGAAATTATAAACCCTTAGTAGGCGAATCCTGAATCAAATAAAAAGTTCAATGCTACATGGAGGGATTCAATTGCTTTCACTACTTACGAGAATGGTTTACTAGTATGCTTAATATATGGTGAGAAATTGGGAAACAACAATAAGTCAAATGTCGCGAGACATTTCCAAAAATAAGCAAACAGCCTTGGCTGAAAAATATCCGGAAGGAGATGAGAGAATAAAAGCCGTTTTCGAACTGATGTGGAAGGTTGAAGTGAGCCAAAATAAATTCAAGAAGTGGATGAAGTCTGCAAATACAACTAATTTTGTGGTTGTTTAGGAAATAGTCAGTCATCAATGGATTTTGATGAGTACAAAAAACAATGGTAATGGTGATACTACACAAATAACACTATTCTGAAGATATGTGAACTCTGATGGACCAGAGAAAGACTTGCTACCACTAAAAGGCGAAACTCGGGGGGGAGGGGGGCTTTAAGGCTGTCCTCTGGATTGTTTAAGGGTCAATTTGATAAAAACCACCTACTTTGTGTGGGTGGCTACTAATGCGGCACTGAGTATGATAGGAGAGCAAAATGGTTTTGTGGCTTTTCTACAGAAGTGGCTGGGTACAACGAGGCTGACATTTCACTGCATCCCGCACCAAGAGGAATTGTGCTCTCAAAAATATCCTCTGGAATGCACAGAAGTAATGAATGTTGTTATTCAGATTGTAAACAAAATAATGGTAAAAGGTTTAAATCACTGTCAGTTCGTTTGTTACTGGATGAGGTGGAAGGTATGCATTCTAATCTTCCGCTGCATAACAAAATCCGGTGGCTTTCCAGAGGGAAGGTGTTGAAACGGCTTACCGCGTGTCTGGAATCAGTGGATACTTTTATGGGAAGCATAGGCCTCACCTTTCAAGAGTGGCTCAAAAACCTACACTTCATGATAGATGGGACAGTGCACCAAAATAGTCTAAACATAGCTCTAGAGTTTTTGCATTTATCGCAAGTTGACATTGTTTTCCAGAGATCTACAGCGAGGTACACTGTCTCACTTCCCCTCTCTGAAAGAGTTCAAACAAGCTCACAAAAGGATCAGTTTAGAGTATTTGCAGTCCGCAATCACCGCAATGCAAACATCATTTGAGAAACGATTGTGTGCTTTCATAGATGAAAAGAACAAATTATTCTTCCCTGTCACTCCCCTGACCGTCGATCCATCCCTACTGAATATGACTGCATTTGCAAGTGTGAGTCAACCAGATCTGGAAATAAAAGTGGCCGATAAAGATATGTGGGTGTCGAAGTTCCAGCGATTGACAACTGATCTGAAAGATGTTGCCCTTCAGAAGGCCAGGCTTGCTTACATTTACAATCACAAATGAAGTGAGATCGAAAACCTTCCCAAACAAGACCAGCTTGTTTTTGAAACATGGAGCGCCATCCCCGACGCTCACGCCAAACATCAAAAATATGCAATTGGAGTCATGTCAATCTTCTGATCTACATATGTATGTGAGTAGGTCTATTCCACAATGAACTATGTAAATTACAAACATTGCTCACGCCTCACAGACGACAGGTGTCAATCTTGCGTGAAGGTGAGGGTGACGTCTTACAGCCCTTATGTGCGCTGAAGTTCAGGAGTAAAAGTCACATTGACCAGATAAAGTAACTATTTTAATTGGATATTATTTTTCATATAAATTTAACATTGTTCAGTGGAATAGTCCTTTTGTTTTTCAGGTTGACGACTTAAATTGTAGACTCTAAACATTATATTTGTTTGGGGTGTTCAACCCAAGTTTCTTTCAGAGTTCCAATGATTTCGTATACAGAAATAAAATTTCGTCTTTTCTGTAGCAGTTCTTTGATTTCAGAAATGCAACAGACGATTGTTTTTTTCAAATATATCATAGAGTTTTTGGGCCCCAGTGTGTTTTTTTCAGTAGGAAACGGGTCCAAGTGGCCTTTGAATATTGAAGGTTGCCAATCCCTGGGCTAGCTTAATGGAAACAAGTTCTGATGTGAAAAGTGATGGTGTAGATGAAATGGTGAACCGCAGGGTAAGAGAGTAAAAGAAGACATCGCTTCTAGTACCGCATACGTTTTCGCCCCGTCAGACTAAATCAGGGTTCCACTGCGGTAAGTGTTTTCGTGCTCTTAGAATCTGGCGCGTAGAGATGCGGCTGGGATCTGACCCTTGGGGCAACCGAGGGAAGGTTCGTAAAATTGAGCATTTCTGCGAATCCAAAGGGGTAGCATAGGTGCTCTTCCAAACGCAACGGAGAAGAATGAAGTTCGAGTGTCTTTAAGAGGTGTTCTACACGGAAGGTGTAAAGATAGAAGATGTGGGAGCCAATTTCAGGCGGAGGTACCGCGGGGGAAAGAATTCGAGCGGGCTTAGAGCGCATAATGAGGAGTCTGATGTAAAATCTGAGACAAAGTAATGCCCCCGTGTAGCATCGATAAGGTAGCCATAGTGGCGAGCACATGAACTCATCTTAATGTAAGGTCCTCATTATAAAAGCGCCATGTCATGCGTTGATCAAATATAACTCCATGGAACTTGGCAGAACTGACAAATATAGTCGGGTATCTCTAAATATTAAGAATTATCCAAGGAGTAGATTTATGGCGAACAAAAGTTTTGGCAGATATTTTAGGTGGGTTTTAGAGTGTGAATCCAGGAGATAAGGCATTGGTCACTATTGAATCGACGGTTTGCGGAAGTAGGGTGTTGTCCAGCGACGCAGACGAGCCCGTCAACCAGAGAGCAGTGTTGTCTATATAAAGGAAGCAACGCATAGGTGGTTTTATATGTCGCGAGAAAGAGTTGGTGCACCCTCTTTGCTGTACAAGGTTAGAAGAGCTGGCACGTCATAGGTTGATAGAGAAGGAAGAGTCCTTCACGAAATTGAATATAAATAATGTCATGTCGTACAGCTGTTGTAGAATCAAGGCTCCCCGACGGTATCATATGTTCTTTTCCAATTCAAAGAAGATTGCAGTAACAAAATCTCTTTTGAGAGGGCAAGAACAATATCATGGCAAGGAAACGAAACGGTTCCAGTGTGGGGCGATTTGGGTGAAACACAAATTGGGAATGAAAGAGGAGTTTACGGTATTTCAAAGTACCACATCAGGCGGCAGGCGCACATTTACGATGCACTTAAAAATTGTGAAGTCTCGAAGTAAGCGCAATTGGCAGGTAGTTTGTGTCGCAGGAAGGGTCTTTCGCAAGTTTGAGAAAAGGAAGGATGATGCTATGGCGCCATTCCTAGAGAAAGAATTAGGATAGGAAAATAACATTATAAATTATTAGAAGGAAGTTCAGGGTATCTATTTTGGTGTGTTGAATAAATGTGAAGAAAATAAATGATCTGATGGGGCGTAATTTTTACACGAAATGAGTGCATGGATGAGTTCTTTAATATAGGAAGGTTTCCTAAACGCGTCAAAAAAATATGGATTTGAGTGGAGAGGTGCGGAGCGGAACATGTTTGCGGGCCGGTGCTGGAAAGTGTATCACAAACTCTTGTATGGAGAAATACAGTTTGTTATAACATAGGATACTTTTAAGGAAGAGAACGACGTTACAAAGGCTTTCCATTCAACTTCCTTGCAGCTACAATACTGTCTTGTAGACATGGAAGAACTAGGAAGTAGATCTAAGAGAAGCGGGTAGTGATCACCTACGTACAAGTCCTTAAGCAGTGTAATGAAATGGTGAGGGCAGAAATCAATTGAAGACAGGCAGAGATCTCTGTATATGTGAGAGGGAGATTTTTTGGAGATGGCAGTGCGTAGGATATCCATCGTTGATGACTTGCAGGACTTTTTGTAAGACGACATCTAATACAACATGACCTTTACGGTTATTATCGTAATATATCATTACAAGTGTCGAGGGTTAAAGTCACCGGTTAGGAGGAATGGTTAAGGAAGTTGGGAGGCAAAGATGATTGGTTTTGATTGTAGAAATAGCTTTGCTGATGTAAAGCTCTCATTATTTGGGCCTCTATGGTTGATCCCCTCCTCCCCCCTGGGAAATACGAGGGTAATAAAACGAAATTTTGATAATCTCCGACTATCTTCGATGAGCTCCAAACTCAGCCCCATCCTGGCACCTCCCAATCGCCTATCACAAATCCATCCGGGAAAAACGACTTAGATTGAAGAACAAATTAGGAGAGAGTAAAAGAATAGGCTTTCGGAGCCTACCGATCCCTCATCCCTCTCTCCTAGGAGCGAGGGAGAAGTAGAGAGGGTGACATATGGAGCTCCGACACCCATCACGCTCACTTATCACCCGGGGTCTGTGCAAACTGGAAGAACAGAGAACGAGGTTAGGGGAGGGGAGGGAGATAAAGATAGGAAGCGTAGGGAAATAGGGAGGAGAGAAATAGTTGGCATATGTAGTGTTGGGTGAGGCTACTTTCTCGGTGTGTAGTACTTTTATCTTCTCTTTTCCTTTCCCTTTTATTGGTTGTCCCTGTGCCTTGTAAACCTTCGCTTGGGATCGACAGCAGCAAATGAATAAGGCGAAAAGGAAGCAAGTTGAGGATCGGCGGGGAATCGCCTCATTGCTTCGAGGTCAACCTCATAATCCCTGTTATAGGGAGTAGGGGAAATAGTCGAGTATCAGGCTATTAGTCAATCGTGAGAAGTGGTGTTGTTGTGTTATATTAGTATTCTGTTATGCGTTACACCCATCGTCCTCTGTTTATTTTCATTCTACTTGTAAGTAATTTTATTCTTGTTTTCATTCTTATATATTCATTCTCCTCTGAGCCTCTTAATAATTTCAGGCCACTTTATCCTGGTTGATTCGTTCGGTTACTTGTTCCTTGTAACTAGACCTATTTAAAGCCGTTCCCAGTTCAATATCTGTACCTTTCCACCTCTACGTAATTATCAGATAGCTTTTTCCTCTAGATTGATACCAGTTTTATTTTTTCTCTTTTTATTCTTATCTTCCATTTTTGTTCATACTGGTTGATTATCTGTATTTCTTCTCCCATCAATTGTGCAATCATTTGTCCTTTCCTATGTCGTGTCACAATTAATTGTGGTACGTTATCTTTGAATTGGATATTCAAATAGCTTCCAATGGAATATCTGCGGTGTAGACAGCGTAGGGAATTGGACTAGGGCAACCACCTTGGGTAACACCTGATTCAAGGTTAAATCGTTCTCTTTGATGGTGTGGTATGTCCATAAACTCACATCTATCTATCGCGTATTTGCAGAATATTTTATAAGTCATTGTTTAGGTGCAGTTGTTTGAAGTATGTTGTATTAAATAACCATCTTCAAGACATTGTCCAAAGCTTTAGACACGCCCCGACATGAGATGTCGACTCTCGTCTTATCTCTTTTGCATCCGCCAATTTGTCCAATATCAGCCACAATGTCCTGTCTGTTTTTGTCTCATTAGCTCTTCTGTCGTGAGAAGAGCGTCGGTCACCTCGTTGGCATTTCTGGTTATTTGAACAAAGAGGTGTGAATGTGTTCGTTCGATTATTTTTCCGATGGTTTTCTATAATTCTGTTTTCAAAACATAAGTCGAACTTTTCATTTTCTTCTTTGCTAATTAAAAAACAACATTTAACCACTGTTCTCTGAATATTTTTTCAACCTCCAATATATTTTCTCTCTCATTTAAAATGCTTATCTTTACCTTGGCTGGCATATCATTCATTCTTATA
Organism: Ceratothoa steindachneri; assembly: GCA_963969495.1. Taxonomy (NCBI): domain Eukaryota; kingdom Metazoa; phylum Arthropoda; class Malacostraca; order Isopoda; family Cymothoidae; genus Ceratothoa; species Ceratothoa steindachneri. The sequence continues at coordinate 39,351,265 of OZ018331.1, read as the reverse complement.
ATTTTGTGCATTGCATCGTTTCTTTTATCGTTTTGTTGATTTGGCGTCATTGCCATAATTTCTCTTTTTCTTTCTTATTTCGGTGTATAATTTTCTGGATGATCCATTTCTACGTATCCGTTCTGAAATCATATTTTAGGAGCCAATCTGATGTTCTGGATAGTTCTATAAGTTCTTCAAGGGATTGTTTCATTATATCTGAGCTTAGCAACCTTTCTTTAATTGTGTGTAGCTCTTCGCCTCATTCTTCCAGCGCGCTTCATTGAATGAGTTTGATACAAATTCCCTTACGATCTCCTTATAGGTAGCCTATTAATTGCTAGCAAGGAGGTTGTCTTGTCACTAACTGAGACGCTAATGGAATTCACGTGCTAACTGAATGGAAGGTTAAATTCGATAGACAGGTATCCGGTATTGATACCACATTGTCTCTGATGAAAGTGGGGAATTCTGGCCCTAGTCTTTGAATCATTGACTGATTTAGCATCGTCTGTAGGTGCCTGCTTGCTCTTTTTGTATTGACGTACCCGTTTTCTGTCTTCTTCAAGGTTACATTAGGAGCTCTTGCTACCAGCCGATTGAGGCGTGCTTCATGCATAACACTTCTCTGAGTATTTGGTCGAGATCTTGGTCTGTATGGCAGAGGTATATCTATCATATTCCTTCTTCAGACGGAACAAAACGACATCGAATTCAGAGTAGATTATTTGCAACATTGCTTGGGGGTATAAAATAGACGCCCTCTTTCAGATGACGGGTTAGGGCAAGCCACACGAGTGCCTCGTCAGTCGGGCGTTTCGAGGCAATGGAAGGAGTGGATTCGCGTGCTTCACCGGACCTTCGGGCTAATTAATGTTGGGGTGAGGCGGTGGCTTGCTTTCTCACCATTCACTTTAGTTATTTCCTATGTTTTTTCTTGTTTGAATATTCTATATACAGTATACCTTGTTTTGTTTGAATGTTGCTTTATACCTTTTTTCAATTTTTTTATTTAATTTTATTACTCAATTTAATTTAACTGAATCCATAGATGACTAGAAGCCTTGAGGTTTATCTTTACCTATCTTTTCCCCGTTTGTTCTTCTATCCCACTTCCTTTTCTTCTTACCATTGTTCCCTCTTCGACGTTGCAGGTGTGCGGGGATTGCTAATTGCAATCTATAGTGTTTGCACTCATCCCGTTTCTACCTGTCACATCTTGTGTAATAAAATAAAAGATAGAGATAAAGATAGGGACGGAGGGATCTCTACACACCTTTCAGGGATAGAAGAGTGTCGCAACTCCTTCCACCCACGCACAGTACCTGTGTGGCCGGGTGCGCAATTTCCTTCTTTGTTTTTTCTAACTACATCGTGGCTAAAGCTGTGGTACAACACGTGGACACACCGTACTCTTCACTATGTTCATGAGTATATAGTGAATAGACGAATATTGGGGGGAAATGTAGGTTCACTCACAGGTTGAAAACCTAAGCAGGTGTAGATAGAAAACATTGGTTCACATTCTCCACTGCTTCAATGCATAGAAGTATTGAAAGGAGAGGATAGAGGGTGAAGTGTAATGAAAAATCATAGGGTATTTAGGAGTCTATATTTTAAAGGGGTCCAGTTGTATTAAAGTATTAATAAATAAAAGTGATTAATATTATTTTCCTTTCCTGCTTAATATTTTTTTTCTTGTTCCTCAATTACCCATTTTTCCCTTTCTAAAGCACTCGTTCAATATTCCTTTTTGAATCCGGCCAAAATTGGCAGAAGAATAAATAGTTTTCAACCCCATTTCCTCAAACCCATTTAATTTTAGAAACATTTCGTCATTTTCAAATGAGCTGAATGAAAGACCTTTTGAGCTAAACATTTTCTAGAACTGAAAAGCTCCTATCTTTTATTAATAGCCAAAAGGCCATGGCATTTTACCTTTTCCTGAACTAATAAACATTTAAAGGATGGATACCAAGACAATTTAATTTTTGAATGTTTAACCTCATCTTTCTTCCTCTATTGGGTCTATACAGGCGCGGAAAATAAAGTGAGAGATTAAAAATAGGTGAAAAGGACGACCAGAGAGATTTATAAAGGAAGAAACTCTCGGTTTATTTTATGAATAAATAAATAAATATGATCTCAGTTCAAAGGTTTAAAGAAACAAAATATACCCTCATTATTACTTTATTTATTTATGCATCCAAACTTTCATTCCCTATATTCTACGAGTTTATCATATATATATATATATATATATATATATATATATATATATATATATATATATATATATATTGTTTTCTTATATTTTCATTCTTTTTCCTCATTCATTTCTTTCATTCTTCTGTATACAACAAAACGAAGATTCGAAGATGTTCCTAATTCTATTTTTTTTCTTAATTCTCTTATTTTTCTCCTCTCTTATGGGGCTAAGTTTAGGCCTTCTCGAAACTTGAGTTGGTGTTTGATAAAATCGATAAAAAGAAATCCCTTCTTCCCAAACCTGACGTCGAAATTCCTCTATTACTTTATCATCTTCCTCCCACATCCTTTCTATCCGTCCTTCCATCTTATATTAGGAGACGATGAAAAATACAGTTGAAAGTATGAGGAATTTTCAGGAGGTCAGGAGCTCGTGACAATGATGCGGTCGACCGGAATAAAGCTTCTCGACAACCGCGAAAACACAACCACGCGATTACTTATATAAACTCGGTATCACGGTTGGGAGACAAAGATGAAAAGTGAAGTACCTCAAATATTGAATAATAAAAGGAAAAGTAAAATGACACAGCCTTTTTGCCTATCTCCTAAGGCCTCTTCTCAGTTCATTCGAAAATGAAATTATTTTGAAAAGTTTTAAGAAGGAAATTGGTTTAAGGGAAAAGGGTTGAAAAAATTGTTAGTTTTGTCGCCAATTTTGGCTCGTCTAAATATGAACTATTGAAGGAAAAGTGAATGTTTGTTAGTGTGGTTACTGAGAGACTCCTCCTTAGTAGGTCGCTTGATGGGCGGTTCTGCGGAAACCAAAGTTCCCTGGCCATGGCGTTTTCCCTTGAGGGTGTTTTGAACTCTTAGGCGAAGCTTCCACATGAGGAAGAGCCTTGACCTCTATGTTAATCCCCCTGTATCTAAATCCACGATCACTAAGCTAATCCCCTTTTGGTCGGTGCCCTTCTATGGTACAATCACCTGCGAAATGACCAACGAAATCCGCTATCTAATTCACTGTCTGTCTGTCTATCGTTCTCTCTCTCTCTCTTTCTATATCTTATATATATATATATATATATATATATATATATATATATATATATATATATATATATATATATATATATATATATATATATATTAAATCAAAAACTCACAAAGTATCACGTAAGGGTAGCAAATGAATGCAATGTCCCGCAGGAAAAAATGAAATGTTGTTTCCAAGTACTTTCGAACTTTATTAAGTTCCTTATCAACTTAATAAAGTTCGAAAGTACTTGGAAACACCATTTCATTTTTTCCTGCGGGACATTGAATTCATATATATTTATATATATATATATATATATATATATATATATATATATATATATATATATATATATATATATATATATATATATATATTAATGTTTGTCTCCTTCCTCTTCATCTTCTCTCTTTCCCCGTAACCCCGTAAGGGTCGCGGCGATTTGCCATCCTGCTGGCCACCGTGCTGACGGGATTAAGCACCACGTCCGACCCCAGCTTAGCCTCTTCTCTTTCTTTCAGACAGCCTGTATTTTTCCCTTACTTCGTCGCTTTTTATACATCCTCTCCCACATCTTTCTCTGGTCAGCCTCTAATTTCACAGGGTAGATGCTGACCTTCTTCTCAGCCAACCGTACCGGATCGGGGGTGAGGGGCGAGGGGACAATGTTCCCTAACCTCTGAACTCCGGTTCGGGATGGTGGGTTTTGAACAACTTGCTTCATCCCCACCCATACCTTCCTCAAATCCCCTTTCCTTCTCACTTCACAATCTATTTTTTTTTACGCCGTGTCCAAGGTGGAGCCGCCATGCTGAGGGACTGCCAGGCCACCAGACGGGAGGGGTGGTCTGAAATGGCGGCGCCTGGCTCTGCTGCCTGTACGCACCCCTTGCAGAGCCAGCTACTGCGAGGGGTGATGAGCGATTGCTTTTGTGGAACAAATAGGGTCACCATGCACATGAATAAAAATGTAAGAAATCCAAAATCTCTCCCCATTTCCCCTTGTCCATCGACACCTCTACAGAAAAAATGGAGGTGGTCATCCCCTGTGCTTGCGCAGGGGACCTTCAAAACTTCTCTAACCGGAGAGGAGGCTTACTCCTCCCCTACGCCTATGGGTGTAGGGGACTCCTCGCCCACCCCCTTCTCTGGAGGTGCCTTCGGGCACCTCCCTGTTTCCAGCGGCAGTCCCTCCTATTCTTTCCAAGGGGACACCAAGAAAGCCAGCAGGCAGTCCATAGCCGACCACTCCCCCTTGAAGCGGCTCGGTAGGGCAAACCCCCTTAGGGGTGAGAGGGAAGCCAGGCCCCTTCGGTCGCTTCTCTCAAAAGACCTGCTGGCAAGAATATTGAACCTTGCCAGGGTTAAGGCTTGTGCCTCCCCACACGTGACTAGTGAGAATCCTGCCAACGGGACCTGTGATGTCCAAAGGGGGGATGGCCAACTGGATGTCCCCCTTGAGATAGACATGGTCCGTGAGGCAACCCAGCCTAGAGGGTAGGGGCTTCTATGGGGGAGAATCCGGTCTCGGCGCCAAGCACCGAACCCGAATCCGCCCCTATGCAAGGTCCTCCTCAAACGGCTAGGGTTTCCGAGACAGTACAAGGAGGGGAGGGATCTCCTCCGACCAGTGCCCCTACGAGTGCCAGGACCTTCTCCATTTGAGAAAAGGACCTGGCTGAGGCCGGTCCATCTGGCCTAGGGGCTCCTGCCGGCGGAGGGGAGAAGCGGGTTCATTCCCCGCCCTCCTCTCCTAAAAAGAAAAAAAGAAGAAAAAGACTAAGAAGATTCGTGATTCCTCTCCATCAGCGGGGGCTGCGAGGACGAATGGGTCTGCTGCCACTTTCTGGTAAGCGACCAAGCCAAGATCGGCACATCCAGCCCCTCTGCCCTCTCCCCCCGGGTGCGGAGCCCCTGACTATGACTAAAACTAAAAGTGCACAGGGCGGAGCATCGATAACAACGGGGCCCCTCATTCAGAGGTTACCTGGAGTTTTCGAGCCCGCTAGCTTCAAACGCTTCCTCGTCATTCGCTCCACTGATGGCAGCATGTTGGCCAAGGGCAACATGATCCATCAAAAGAGAGCATTAGCTAGTGTAATTGGTAGAAAGCCGAAGGTGACCCGTTTCTCGGACGAGAGCCTTCTGGCGAATGCGGCGATTCCCTCCGAGGCGGCCAAGATATGTGCTCTTCGGACACTTCATGGCACCCCGGTGAGGGTGACGCCGCACTCTACCATGAACTTTGTGAAAGGAGTAGTTTATGCGAGGGAACTCGTTGACTACTCCATTGAGAACATCACCCTAGAGCTGGCCGACCATGGGGCGGTCAAGGTCGAACGTGTGATGAGAAAACAGGGAGAGGGACCTAGAGACCCACCCCTACACTCTTGGTTACGTTCGACTGTGACAAGCTCCCTGAGTCGATACGTGCCGGTTAGGACCGCTATCGCGTGAAGGCATTCGTGCCACTGCCACGGAGGTAATATTACTGTCACCGCTTCGGTCATACGAATCGTTCATGCAGACGTGCAAAGTTGGGGTCATCCGAAGTATGTGTAAATTGCTCCAAGGCATACACGATAAGTCCAAATTAGTTGTGGCCAAGTGTGTCAATTGCGGAGAACCGCACCTCGCTTCTTCGAAGCCATGTGGTGCATATCTCCTCGAGAAAGAAATCCTAGCCGTTCAGGCCCACGATCGACTCTCATTCCGCGAGGCTAAGGATTTAGTCCTGGCGCACCCGGCTCTGCCTGGGACGTCTTATGCCTCAATGGTTAGAAAGACACCCTCTGCTCCTGGCCCATCCAGGCACGGTTGTTTCCGAGCCCATTAGGAGCCCTTCTGCGGGTCCTACTCATCCCTGGCGCTCCCCTGGTAAAGCTAGCCGCACAAATAGTTCACACCCAGCCCCGGCTAGAACCCCTTCCCCCAGTGTAACCGTTTCCCGTAAGGCGAAACAGCCACGCGACTCCACCGAGTCGCGTGGCCTGAAGTTGGTCGCCAGGCCATTTTCTGTGGTACCTAAAGCTGTCCCCCAAAAGTAGGACAGCAAGAGGCCGTTGAGTTCTTCTCCGGTAACCTAATCGCAGCGGGCCTGACTACTATTCCCAGAACGTCTGGCCGTTTTGCACGCCGACCACTCCCGTGGTGGTCGGCCGAGTGTGAGACGGCCCTCAAACAGAAGCGTTATGCCTACATGCACTATAAGCGCCGTCCGAAAGATTTCCCTGTCGCTGAATTTCGTCGGGCTAAGGCTAGGTTCCGGTATATTTCGAAGCACGCCCGCCGCTCTTCTTGGTGGACATACGCGTCTTCACTTAACGGGAAAGACCCCTTTAGCAGAGGTGTGGAAGCGAGTCAAAAGGATTCAGGGCAAGTTTTCGCAGGACCCCCCTCCCGTTCTCCAGGAGAATTGGACCGTAATTTTGGACCCCGCGTTCGTGGCGGAATCCTTCGCGACCGCTTTCTCCGCATTCTCTAGCCGTGATGCTGCTCCACCAGCATTCAATGCACGTCGTGATGTCGTGGAAGGCCGCCGACTGGACTTTACCTCCAGAGGCGGAGAACCCTTCAACGACAGGTTTACTGTGAGTGAGTTGCGTTTCGCTCTTGCTTCGTGCGCAGAAACCGCCCATGGTCCGGACGATGTCCCGTACGCCATGCTTCGACACCTGGGTGAGCGAGGCATGGCATTTCTGTTAGATTTGTTCAACAGGATGTGGGTGGAGGGTCTCCTCCCAGATTCCTGGCAAATCGCTACTGTGCTCGCCTTTCGCAAACCGGGGAGAGACCACTGGACTCCCGCCTGTTTCCGCCCAATCTGTCTAACCACTCGCGTGTGCAACTTTATATAGAAATTGGTAAATGTTAGATTAGCCTTTTTCCTGGACAGCGGAGGACATCTGTCTTCTGCACAGTGCGGCTTCCGCAAGTTCCACTCCAAGATGGATGCTCTGCTCCGAGTGGAAAATGCCGTCTGCGAGGCCTTCCTTCGTAGACAGCACTACGCCACGGTGTTTTTCGATCTGAAGAAGGCCTATGATACCGCATGGCGATACGGTATAATGGAGATTCTCCACACGATGGGGGCGAGGGGACGCCTCCCAATGTTTATATCTGAATTTTTGCGAGATCGTCAATTCCGCGTACGGGTGGGGGGAGCCCTCTCCGGCCCAATGGAGCAGGAAGAGGGTGTCCCGCAGGGAAGTGTCCTCAGTGTCACACTCTTTGCCCTGAGCATAAACGACATCACCTCGCTGCTACCGGAACATGTTCTCGCTATGCTCTATGTGGACGACCTTTCGATCTCTTTTGGCGTGGCCCAGATGCAAACTCTGGAGCGTCGACTCCAACAGGCATTGAACTGCGTCTTTCGCTATGCCGAAGCGCACAGGTTTGGGTTTTCTTTGGCCTAAGAACAAGGTGGTGCACTTCTCGCGCCATCCACGGCTCCACCCCAAACCAGATTTGTTTCTTAATGGGGTGCGCCTGGAAGTGGTTGAATCGCACCGTTTCCTTGGTCTTGTATTTCACCGACGCCTCACCTGGGAGGCTTATATTCGCAGCCTTAGGGTCTCTTGTACCCGCGCCATGGATATTCTCCGTCGGGTGACGTTCAGCGCTTGGGGCGCTGATAGGGCTACTGCCATACTTTTTTATAGATCGTTTGTTAGTTCGAAGCTCGACTACGGATGCGAGTCTTATGCATCCGCAGCCCAACGTTTATTGTGAAAGGTGGACTCGATCAACCACACCGGCCTTCGCCTTTTGACCGGTGCCTTTCGCACTTCTTCCATTGAGAGCCCACTAGTCGATGATGGGGAGATGTCACTCGCTCTACGCCGCGTACAGTGCATCACTTGCCAGTACGCGCGATCACGGCGCCTCACTCAGTCGCCAACAGCTCTCACTGTATCCGCAGCTGATTTCGACGATGCCTATGCCGCCGAGAGACGCCAGTTATACCCTAAGCCCTTTGGGTTTAGGGCCAGGAAACTCCTTCGAAACCTATGTATAGGTCTCGTGCCGGTGGTGCCCTTGGTTCTGCCCAGGACGCCACCCTGGAGGGTACCACCTTTGGCTATTTGTCACCACGCCTCTGCTCCCAAAGCTGGTACAGCGCCGGGAGTATTGCGTTCGACCTTTTTGGAGGACACCTTGTGTCACGCTGGAACTTTTGGGGACCGGCCGGCCTTCTCCCTATTATTTAACTAGGTTTTTTTTCCCTTATAGTCGCACGCTCCTTCGTTGGAGGGACCTCTCTCCGACGCAGGAGCTTTCTTACTACTCGTTTCCTTTTCCCTTTTTTTTAATTTTTGGTGTTGTATTTGTGATTTTTTGAGAGGGGGGGGGTAGGGAGTATTGAATTCGTTTTTAAAGTAGCCTAGTACTAGGCAAGTTTTTAATACGGCGACTAATGCCCAATTAGGCAGTCGCCAGATAAGCTCTTAAAAAAAAGATAAAATCTTTCCCCGTAATTCCTCTGGATTTGAAGACAACAACGGCGCCTCCTCGACCGAGCGCCGCTGCCGCAATTATCTCCCATTATTTCAGATCTATTTTTCATACCTCTCCAAATTCTCTTTTTCTTGTTCTGTTCCCGCGGGGGGTTACCCCAAATTGACTAGTATACCTGGCGCTTGGAGCAGTGCTACGCCCTTCCCCCCCCATTCCTCCCGGTGTTCTTAAAAAGTGTTGAAACTACCTGGGTTTTATTACTTCCACACATCTTCTTCCTTTTTTCCTCAGCTTCTTTCCGCCTAATTTTCTTGGCCGTTAACTAAATTTGTAGGCTAGTCGTATCCCAACCATGGTCGCGGCCGTGACCTGATGTATCACTTCCCACCCCGTTGTCTCCGAGTGAGTGGGGTAGATTTTAACCTGCCTCTACCATTCTCCCCATTTCCCATGTGTCTCTATTCATAGCTTGGGCACCCTAGCTGCAGATGACATCTGGGGGCTGTGAGCTCTTCCAACCCCAACGAGGGGAGTTTTCCCTCCTGCCCGAAATACCACATTGGCACTTCCCCCAACTTCACCGCTTTCTCCACAGATCTGCTGTGGGAGATGTTAGGTTCTTGTAGTCTCGGTACAACCTGTCTCTCGGTTTCAGTTGTTTGCTACCATAACACTCTAAAGATGGTCGCGTTACTTCTTGGTCCTGACTCTTTCAATGTCTAATTTCAGTCGAGGGTTTGTGGTAGTCTGCTGGTTATGGTTTTGTCCCTGTATTATTTGTATGTTGTTCTTAGAGACAGAAATTGACCGTAGATTTTAACTGTTTCTGGGTCGCTGATTTTGGTGTTTTTCAGAGACAAATGAAGCGTTTTGCGACTTTTAAAATGGTACTTCTTCAATTAAATTTGGCAAGTATGTAATCAACTTAATGCAAGGGAATGGCTAGTATGTAATCAAACTTATGCAAAAGAATGGCAAGTATGTAATTAAACCAATGCATGAGAATGGCAAATATGTAATAAAATCAAGGGAAGAGAACGGCAAGTATGCAGTCAACACAATGCAAGAAAATGGCAGGTTGGTAATCAACTCAATGCAAGAGAATGGCAAGCATGTAATCGACTTAATCCAAGAAAATCGCAAGTATTTAATTTCATGCAAAAGAATAGTATGTAGGTAATCACCCCAATGCAAAGGAATGGCAAATATGTAATCACCGCATACAAAAGAATGGCTGGTAGGTGTTTAACCCAGTGCAAAAGAATGGCAAGTATGTAATCAAATCCTTGCAAGAGAATGGCAAGAATATAATTAAACCAAAGCAAGAGAAATGACAATTATGTGATCAACTCAATGCAAGAGAATAGTTTGTAGGAAATCAATCCAATGCAAGAGATTAGCACATGCAAGTAGGTAATCAATTTAATGCAAAAGAATAGCAAGTATGTCGCCGATCCTTTTCTCTAGGCGCTCTATAATTTTCATTTGTCCAAAATTCCTTAACGCACTCATTCTGGTTTCTGTACACTCATTAAGATGATGTTATTTGGTCTTGTTATTATATATATATATATATATATGTGCGGTTAAGGTAATGGCATAAATAGACAACGGCTCTGCTTCAGGTCCAGCAGGTGATCCCATCCTCTTTGAACTGGAAGACAACACTTAGGGATGACCCATCCTTCAGCCCAAAAAAGCTGAGTTCAAAGACACGCCTTTATGTCGTCTCGTTTACCGTCACAGAAAACTGTTATTATTAATATATTAACAGCGTTGACTGAGCCAAAACGCTCGAAAGATGGAAAAATATCCAAGACAAATTGGTGCGGTTAAGGTAATGGCATAAATAGACAACGGCTCTGCTTCAGGTCCAGCAGGTGATCCCATCCTCCTTGAACTGGAAGACAACACTTAGGGATGACCCATCCTTCAGCCCAAAAAAGCTGAGTTCAAAGACACGCCTTTATGTCGTCTCGTTTACCGTCACAGAAAACTGTTATTATTAATATATTAACAGCGTTGACTGAGCCAAAACGCTCGAAAGATGGAAAAATATCCAAGACAAATTGGTGCGGTTAAGGTAATGGCATAAATAGACAACGGCTCTGCTTCAGGTCCAGCAGGTGATCCCATCCTCCTTGAACTGGAAGACAACACTTAGGGATGACCCATCCTTCAGCCCAAAAAAGCTGAGTTCAAAGACACGCCTTTATGTCGTCTCGTTTACCGTCACAGAAAACTGTTATTATTAATATATTAACAGCGTTGACTGAGCCAAAACGCTCGAAAGATGGAAAAATATCCAAAACAAATTGGTGCGGTTAAGGTAATGGCATAAATAGACAACGGCTCTGCTTCAGGTCCAGCAGGTGATCCCATCCTCCTTGAACTGGAAGACAACACTTAGGGATGACCCATCCTTCAGCCCAAAAAAGCTGAGTTCAAAGACACGGCTTTATGTCGTCTCGTTTACCAATTTGTCTTGGATATTTTTCCATCTTTCGAGCGTTTTGGCTCAGTCAACGCTGTTAATATATTAATAATAACAGTTTTCTGTGACGGTAAACGAGACGACATAAAGGCGTGTCTTTGAACTCAGCTTTTTTGGGCTGAAGGATGGGTCATCCCTAAGTGTTGTCTTCCAGTTCAAGGAGGATGGGATCACCTGCTGGACCTGAAGCAGAGCCGTTGTCTATTTATGCCATTACCTTAACCGCACCAATTTGTCTTGGATATTTTTCCATATATATATAAAGGGTGTTCCAGGATCGAAGTTAGCAGTAAATAAAACAGTTTTATTTGTAAAAAATTATTGATTTCACTATTGGATCATGTTATTTGAGTCATGGCAATTATGTGTGAAAAATAATATCGCCTAAGTCTCCGCCAAGGCTTCGGCGGCACACCTCCACTCGATTGTCAAAGTTTTTGATGACGTCTCTGCATAGTTGCTCCTTGATCTCACCAATATGCCTTATTATCTCATCCTTCAGCTGTTGAATTGTTGTTGGCTTGTTGGCATAGACCTTAATTTTGAGATGACCCCGAGGGAAGAAATCTAAAGGCGTCAAGTCACACGATCGTGGTGGCCAATTGACCTCGCTGTTTCGAGAGATGATGCGACCTGGGAACTTCTCATTCATTAAATCCATTGTTGCATTGTCTGTGTGGCATGTGGTGCCGTCCTGTTGGAACCACAAATCTTCGACATCCATAGAATTCAATTCAGGCCATAAATAGTTCGTTATCATGGCACGGTATCACTCGCGTGTCACCGTAACAGAATTTCCGGCATCATTTTTGAAGAAATATGGCCCAATGATTCCGCTAGCAAAAAATGCACACCAAACAGTGACCTTTTGTGGATGCAGTGGCTTTTCAACAATCTTTCTGGGATTTTCATCAGCCCAAATGCGACAATTCTGCTTATTAATGAATCCACCAAGATGAAAATGGGCTTCATCACTAAAGATGATTTTTTGCGAACAATCATCATCGGCTTGTCTTTGCTCGTGCACCCAATTGACGAATGTACAGCGCTTCAAATGGTCAGCAGTCTTCAGTTTTTGTGTTAATTCAATTTTGTAAGCGTGTAGAGACAAATCGTTTGTCAAAATTCGATGTAACATTGTTGTGGAGAGGTTCAATTCCTGCGCGCGATGACGAATAGAGGTATCTGGATCTTCGGCCACATTCTCGCGCAAGGCAGCAATGTTTTCAGCTGAACAGCGTAAACAAGCACGCAATGGCGTTTTCATATCTGCCACCGACCCCGTTTGTTTGTATTTACGAACAATTTTCCCAATTGCACTCTCGGTTGGTCGATTATGTTGACCAAAAAAATCGCGAAGTGCCCGAAATGCGTTTCTGTTTGAACGTCCATTTTCGTAATAGGCTTCGATAACTTTAACACGTTGTTCGATTGTTAATCTTTCCATGGTTGAAATTGCCAAAGACTGAATTTGTTAAATCTGAAAGAAAAAGAAAAAAATCATTAGACGCTTAAACTTAACTTATATATAACACGACGAATCGTGACATTTTATAGGATATCTGTACGTTTCGTCAATAGTCAATTTTACAAACATTAGAACAAATATTAAAATAAATATTAATAAGGGAGTTGAAGACATTAAAAATATGATGGAGTGGCGTCGGCGGTATTGCCTATTCGTCGGCCAAGGCTTACGCTCGGGGCAGTTCGCGGCCGTCGAGCGCGTACTTGCGCAAGATTCGCGGCAAATCACGTGGATCCATGACCGTCGGGGAAGACTTTCCTGGCCCCCTACCTGGCTGGCTGCTTCGGCTACACGTTACTGTACGGAGTCACCAGGAAGCCTGACGTGCCTTTTCTTATAGGGGACGAAGTGTCGGGATCGTTTTTTACCTCACCCAAATGGACGCATCCCTCTTTTGTTACAGTACTTTGGAAAAGTGCAAGAATGGCTGTTTAATATCCGGCAAATACGAGTGGTGCGTCGAATGTTCGCCCCGGTCCCGGTAGGGGTTTTTTTAAACTTCACACCGTCCAGGAACGCCCTTTCCGAAGACCGCTGGGATTTAGTCAACGTGGAACGGGCTGACTGTTTCCTCGCGGAACCAGGCGACCTGCCTACGAGGTGGCCGTTGCGTTCCCTAACTCAGTTACAGATCGACCAGGCCACCACCAAGACCTTAGGTTCCCAAATAGTCGACGACGACAACAACAACGGCGGCGGCCATGCAGCAGCAGCAGCAGCATTCGATGATTCGTTGCGCGAAGCCTCGCTTGGTATCTGCGCCGTGTAGGTGTAATAACAATTTAATGCTTATTGTATTGTATAAATCCCCCCCCCCCATCTTTATACACACGCGCAAAAAAACCCACCCACCGTCTCAATCAATCTGCATTTCGCCCTAGTGACTGCGGGGCTGCCTTGCCTGGGAACGAGCCGCGATCGGGAGGACAACAGCATCCCCCTTCCTCTGCTCGCGAGGGAAAAGGTCGCCTTAAACGAAAACGTGAGAATTTGTTGTTTTTGAACATTTTATGTTTGTTTTCTGTCGTTTTCGAGGACATCCTTCGTTCTCATGCCTCAGTCTTTTATGTTTAAGGGAGTTGGGTGGAAGTATCTTCCTCCTCTCCCTTCCCCTCAATAAAAAAATATATATTTAGGGTTTCTTTGTTGTTGTTTTCGAGCGCGTATGTATTTGCTTTTCTTGGGACGCGTTCGATTGTTTAAGCTAACGACAGTGGGGACGAAAAATCGCCTGAAGGAAAACAAAAAAACATTCACCGTCACCAAATGTTTTCTTTTCCTTCCACTCTCACGCTTCTTTCTACCCGTAGTGGGTTGTTTGCGGCGAGGAGGAACTTTCCAAGTTTTGTTCAGGGGAGGGGGAGTCGCTTCCTTGTTCTGGGTGTTAGTTGCGAGTGGTACAAAAGACTTCGAAGCTGGTTTGCCTCACCAAGGGCGGAGGCGGCGGCGTTCTTACGCGGACGAGGCTTTTTGAGGGGAACCACCAAGTTGGTTCTTTGGCGGTGGTCGAGAAGGCGCTGACTGCCGTCTGGTCCTTAGTGGTGAATTCTTTCTCGGCGGCTAAGTTCACTGCAACTCTCGAAAAAACAAAAAAAAAGTCAGGGAAAGAGTAAAGTGTAATATATATATATATATATATATATATATATATATATATATATATATATATATATATATATATATATATATATATATATATATATATATTATATTTAGAAAAAATACGGTCATGGGAAGATGCCTCAATGCGGAGAGTGAATGCCCTGAAAGGCATAAAATAAGCGTAATCGGCTCATACATCCGCCGAGCACATAAATGCCGCTCTATGTGGGAACCTTTTCCCCCCAAGAGATAGCACGAGTAAAACAGACACTCGTGAACAACGGTTTCTCAAACACCAGGATTCACAAACAACTCCAATCATTTTTAAATAATCATTGCAAAGATACGATAAAACTGAAAGTAATCAGGGAGAAGTCAACAACATCAAAGTGTACTACAGAAATCAGATGACCACGGCCTATAAAATAAGATGAAAAAAACATCAAGGAGATTATTAACCGTAACATCAAGGTTATAAATCAAATGGATAAAATTCAACTCATCATTTATTATAAAACAACAAAAGCTCAACCTGGGCGGAATAAATACCTCTTAAAAATCGTTTTCTTTTAGCACACATACAGCATCAGAAATCTCGACGATCTATAGTACCTAAGAGAAGTCTTAGCCTGCAAAGGAGGTAAAGTCGCTGAGAAGTTACCTCCAGGACCACTCCTGATCATCAGCCATATCGAAGACGGTAGTATCATTGACCTACCAGATACCCCCGGACCTAAATAGGACCTTCAGTCACTCCCCCTACCCCCCTCCCGAATAAAAAATCCTTTATTTCCCAGGCGCGTCATCCTGATATGACGTGCTACTCCCCCCCCCCCCCATCCCTGCTCCGCCGTGATGTTTGGCTCTGTGAACGTGACTCTACACATATAGCTTCGTTGCAACTATGCCTTTCTACTTAGAAAAGGCATAATTGCAAACTCTGGTGAAAGGAGGTCTGAGGCTTACCCCGCTGCGGAACCCAGAGGAAGAAGCAACCTGGATAGGGATTTCAGTTACAAACGCGGGGAGGCATAACAACCTACCCTGCGGCCACCGTCCAAGACCACAGAGGGAGACCTTACCGTATCTGTGAGATGTCGGACGTAACTGTTAAATACCCAAAAACTAATAGAGGGGGCGGCACCCTGACTGGAGTCGGTTGATTCTGGCTTTAGTCATCATTAAGTCCGCCATGTTTTTACACCCTCTGAGGAGCCCAACCAGGTCCATACTTATACTCATTCATCACCCTTCACCACATCCGAGTCATGTTCACGGGGTCCTCATCGGCGGGGCGGGGGTACACCCAAATCAAGTTTAATAGAAACTGTTAAAGTTACAACCATGGCAACCAACACACACCTAATACTATCACATACCTCCGAAACAACACCCGCCACAATCGACCACCACACGCTACTAAACCTAGCCGCCACACACGACACCCCGATCACCAACATCATCAAACTACGCACAGGCCACAAGCTCGTCTTCCGCTCACAGAAGGACGCGCTAACCTCCCACGAAAAACCCCCGCCGTACTCAACACCCACAATCTCACAACAAAATTCGCTGACGGTATCCTAAAGAGATACCAGATTCGGATGACAAGGACCAACCCTTTGTGGCTGGCCATCACAAATGATGACCTCCGCACTCACCTTCGTCAGGAGTATAGGGAGGAGGTCATCAAGGACCTGTATTTCAACAGGTCGAAGAACTGGGCAGTGATCACACTGTCCAGCGACACTACAAAAAACATGCTGCTAGACAAATGGATCAAAGTCTGCTGCACCCTCACAAACTCACAAAACATTGAAGAACACACAACATTAGACCCACACAATGCCACCGGTGCTACAAGACCGGACACAACACCAGCACATGCTCAGCAGACTTAATCTGCTCAAAGTGCAGTGTAGTGGGGCACTACTACACGTCCTGCACCTCAACCACAACCCTCTGTGTAAACTGTGGCGGCGACCACGTCGCCGTCAACCCCAGATGTCCTTACCTGAGTAAGGCCCGCCATGACGCCGTGGAGGCTATTCGGCGCCTACAACAAACATATACAGCCACACACTCCGCCCCCCCCCCTTCCCTCACCAGAACATTCGCCGCAGCTGCCGGCGCAACGCTGCTTACTCCCCCTGCCCTACCCCAGACGCACCCAGCCCCCCCTGCAGCAACCACACCTTACCCACACATCCCATCTCCCCCCACCCCAGCACACAACACTCAGAGACCCCCACTACTACCAACACCCACACATCACACAACCACCCCCACCCCACTCCACGCGCCCACCCCCACCCCACATTACACAAGCAACAACACAAAACAAAACTACACCTGGCCACCCTGCTCTCAGCGGTGGCAAAAGACATGTCGAGGGGCGACCCTCGCTTATACGCAAAACTACTCAACACACAATTCGCCTCCAATGGCATAGAGCAGATCACCTTCCCTGAGAAGGTGTTCGATCTAATAGACGAACACACTAGCAGACCCGCACTCCTCCCCACCCCGATGGGTACACCCCCCCCCTCCGTGAACCACTGGCCCACACTTACATCACGCTCTCCCCGCCACCTGTCCTGTCCCTGCACCTTCATTAGCCACTGCTCCCGCTTCTCTCCCAACCACCTCTCATGCCCGCACCTCTTCCACCTCTCTATCAAAACCCCGCCTTCCTTCCACTGCCACCACCCCTCTCCCACCCATCTCCGCCCCCTCTCCCACAGCTCCCACCGTCACCCCAACCCCCACTCTCACTCAGTCCACCACACCCCGTGCCATTTAAAAAAAAAACACCCCAAAGCCCCACCCGCACACATAGGCACAGGACAAACAAACATCCCCCTCTCCTGTCGTTTCCACTCCTCCTCTCCCCACTCCCCTCTACACTCCTCCTCCCCCCACTCCCCCCACACTCCTCCTCCTCCCACTCCTTCTCACTCCACTCCTCCTCCTTCCGCTCCTTCCCCTTCCACTCCTTCTCCTCTGACTGCTTCCCCCTCAACCCCCCCTCCTTCCACCCCTCCGCCGACCCAACCCCCTCTCTCCCCCGACACCCCTCCTCTCATAATCTGTACCTCTCCAACTATCTCTAGCCCCCCATCTCCAAGCTCTACGCCACCCACCTCCGCCACAAACTCTCCCCACCAAGTCTCTACCCCTCCAAAGCCACCACTTCGACGTCCACGCCCACAGAACACACTCCTCCATCCACTACGGCTCCCCCACCCAACAACACCGCCGTGACCCACACGAAACAAACATCTACACGAGTCAAGGTACTCGCCCCTCATGCCTCCTGGGCAATAACCAAGAAGAAGGGGACGGTACCAGGCAAGTCAGCTTCCCGCGCACTCCGCCCACGACAATAGGTCGACTTAGCCTAATACAACGAAACGTACGCAGCTGGCACAGTATTCGCCATACGGTTGCCAACTGGGTGCTCAACACACAAAGACCCGACATAGTACTCCTGAACTCCACCAGCCTACACCCTCCCAACAACAGATTCCGCATTGCAGGCTATCACACGTACATATCTCCACAGGCGCGGCACCTAGGATCTGCGATCCTAGTAAAGCGCAACATACACCACTCCCTCATCAACACACATGACACCTCCTTTCTAGCCTGCAAGATAGAGACAAGCTCCGGCCCCATAATAGTGGCCACTCACTACAGACCACCACGAATACAGTTAAACTTAGAAGTCCCACTCCGGGCCCTATCAAACTACAATCTGCCTATTTTCTTCGGGGGTGACCTCAACGCTTTCCACCCGACACTCCTTTCCAACAACACAAACGATGCGGGAAGTTACTTAGGCAGTGCCTTGCGGCGCTACCGCTGCGAGCACATCGGCCCTACCTTCCCCACGTTCTTCGGTCCGCACGGAGGCACCACATCCCCGGATGTGGTCTTCCGCAACGACCATGCCACACGATTCTACACTCACATATCACCCGGTCCCCACGTACTATCTGACCACATACCGATATGCCTTCTCATATCCACATCTCCCATACTCATCTCTACATCACCTCTATACGACTACAAGAACACGAACTGGGTGGAATTCAGGAGTCACATATCCACAAATACACCACATAACCTCGACCTGGAGGACACCAATCTAGGACTAATAGACCACCACTGGTGCTCACTTCTAGACACCATCACCACCACACGAAACCTACACTCACCACAAAAAACTACACCTGCATAAAACACTTCACATTCTAAATACACACAAAAGAGACTCATCACATAGTTTACATAACCACTAGACCAGAGACCCACGACAACACAACATAAATCAATGCGTGCAGCTAGACAGGAACCGGCAGTGGTGTGAGGTCGTCCGCATTGCGGACGACACCCGTTGCACGGACCCTTCCTTCTTCTGGCGGCACGTGAAAAGGATGCTGGGCACTGAACCATGCAAATCAATCACACTCAAAACAAACAACCACACACTCACAGACACTAACGACATCCTCAACGCATTCATGTCTCATTGGGACACAGTACACACGCACAACCCACCAAAACCACAAGCGCAGGAGCACTTCCAGGAAATCCAAGTGGTGTCGGGCTCACGCTCACGAGCTAAGACCTGCCTCCCTGATACGAA
The DNA here is from genome assembly GCA_963969495.1 of Ceratothoa steindachneri. Taxonomy (NCBI): domain Eukaryota; kingdom Metazoa; phylum Arthropoda; class Malacostraca; order Isopoda; family Cymothoidae; genus Ceratothoa; species Ceratothoa steindachneri. Next base: position 39,332,301 of record OZ018331.1, on the reverse strand, counting down.
TGGAGGTGTTCGATTACACGTCCACACTAACCACTCCAATTACCATCGAGGAAACAAAACACTACATAAAAACGACACCAAAACGCGCCCCCGGCCCCTCCGGCTTACCAGCCACACTCTTACACAACCTCCCCGCAGACATATACCCCACACTCACACACCTATTTAACGCCTCACTAGCCTCAGGCCACTTCTTCAAAATATTCAAAGTCTCTCACAACATACTCCTACATAAACAGTACAAAGACCCGAAACACACAAACAACTACAGGCCTATTGCTCTATTAGAGCACCTAGGCAAAATACTTGAAGTATGGTCAACTGCCGCCTACGGGAGTTCCTGGAAGAGAAAGACTGGTTCTCCCCCCCATCAAAACGGGTTCAGGAGAGGCAGGTCCACTCAGGCGGCCGTGACCATCGTTCACGACAGAATACAGAAGAAACGACAGATACACCAAAAGACTCTCTCCGTCAGTAAGGACGTGGAGAAGGCCTTTGACAAGGTGTGGCACGAGAGACTCCGTTGGAAACTCGCCAACAACACGGAGTTACCTCTCTGCCCGAGAAGGCTCCTCTCGCACTACCTCACTGGACGGCGCTGCCACATCAGATACAACAACACCATATCTAGACCCTTCACACCACGCTCAGGCGTTCCCCAAGGAAGCGTACTGGCACCCACACTCTACATCCTGTTCACAAACGACACCCCACGCCCACCAGTAAACTGCGTTCACACCTACATAGTGGCCTACGCCGATGACGAGACCATTCTCGTCAGCGGCCGGGCCCCAGAAGAAATCGCGCTCCACGCACAAAGAATACTAGACGAGAAGACAGATTACGAGGATAAATGGCTGATTGCCACGAATCCTCAGAAGACACAGATGACACTCTATGGCGCTAGAGACCACTTCATGCACAACCTACAAATCTACTCACACACACCAGACATGATCCACCAAAACCCAACAAGGCTCGCATACACTCAACGCACCAAAATCCTGGGGGTAACTTTCGACAAGTCCCTCAGGTTCAACTTACACAAGAAAATAATACAAGCAAGAGCCTCACGTACAAACACATCGCTGGGTAGGTTCTACCCTGCGAGCAAAAAACTAAAACTACACTTATATAAAGCACTCGTGCGTCCCATTCTCACGTACGCCCTGCTGTCGCTCGTAGCTGTGAGCGACACGTGGAAGCGAAAGGCTCAGCGCATTCAGAACTCTGCTCTGAAGCGCGCTTGCCGTTCGCCGCGGTACTCGAGAATGGACGCACTACATAACAACAATAAACTAGCTCCTCTCAACACTTACGCTCACACCAGACTCACTAAACAACTCGACAAACTCACCACAGACCCACTATACACCTCGCTACACGTGAGAAGGTACGCGATAGCGCCGCGATATCCCGCGGTCCACGAACACCCGCCGCCCGTACCGTTCTTCGCATAAACCAGTAGGCATCATGAATAGCGCGTTTCTGGATGAGCAGTCAGCCTTCCCCTCCTGACCTGCCCCCAACCCTCGCCAGTCAAAACCACATAACCTATGCACCCACAACAACACAACGCATCGGTATATAGCCACCGACCTATCAACTCTCGCTGTCTTTTTCGTAAATGTTTTCCGCAACGCTCCTCTCTGACTACCTGACTGCCGTATCACATACAGCGGTCCCTTTCTGTTCTTTCTATACACAACAAGCAAGCAAAGTTTTCTTTCATTCTGGCTTGCTCGGAATTCTTGAAGAAACTTACTGGCAGTTATACCTCCAAATCGGCAAAGGAGGAAATGTTTTGGGAATATTTCTAAAAACGCCTCCGAAAAAAACCCTTGTCACAAAAGAGAATATTATCACCATCATTCACTCATTACTAATAGTCATATTTTCTTTTTTAGAGGGCCCACTTAGGCAGATGACTGCCTAAGCCCCCAGCCCTGCCCCTCTAAGTGACCTGCTGCCAGATGTGAGGAGGATTGGCCATTCAACTATACCGAGCAGTTGCATTGTCATAATTGGGGGCATTGGAGGAAGCTGGTTTGAGGATTAGCCCACAGCCGAGAACAATGTCAGAAATATTCCGGACAAGGGACGGACTGCAACCTCCGCTGCCCATTACAGCGGAGGCCCCTTCCAGGACCATAGAGGGACATCAACCGTTTCTATGGTATGTTGGGAAGTGGTCGCGATTAAAATACCCTCGGGAGGGGCGTTGTCAATAAGTCCGCCATACAATCACACCCCTGAGAGAATCCCACCCGGACTCATCTCATCCATCTCATCATTCATCCTAAAAGGCAAATCCCTGTTCCATCGAGGCGGTGGGGAAACGAGAGGGATGCTCTCTTCTCCTCAAGGCAAAAATATTTAATTATACGTAACATTCAGTAATCACCGAAGAACACTGGTAGGCAGAAGACTCATCAAGAACAAAAGGTTAACAAAGAGAGTTAGTGCACTCCCTCTTCAAGGGGCTGCACGCAGAAATGGCGGACTCTAACGCTCCAAGAGTACCGCTGATAACTGTAAGTGGCTTGTAGAAACCGGATAAGGGGACGGTATACGAAACTTAATTCGGGAAATTAAACGTCGCTGTGCTCCGCCTGCTCGATGGACCGTCAGGCTATGTCGCTATATGCGAAAAGGAGAACGACGTAGAAAAACTGACGAAAGAAGATGCGGTGGAAATCCTGATGAGAATAAACCTCCAACCCACTACCCCTCCCCAGATCCAGGCACACAGAAGTGTGGTCTGCAGAAAGTTGGACCCATAGATAGGCCAACATTCTAAAGAAGATACCAAAGAGGAAATTATGAGAAATCAGCATTGAGCAAGGATAACAGAGGTGGTTAAATTCAAGAACCGACGTGATAACACTGACTACAGCCATGTATTCAAAGTCGTCTTCAGTGATACCACTATGGCAGCTCGGGCGAAGGAAAATGGTTTTTTGCTCTTCAACGCGAAGATAAGCGGAGAGCAGATTGAGAGGGAAGAATATACCCCTATTCAAATCTGCTTCAGATGCTTCAAGCTTGAAGTGCACGCCACAAAAGACTGCAAGGAGCAGGAGATTACCTGCTCCAGATGCAGTACCAAAGGGCACGGATGGCAAAAATGCCCGGCAACTGAGGAGAGGTGCCCTAACTGTATCCTAAAACACGGAGCTATGGCCATGTCATGCCCGAGGAAAAAGGGAATGGTGATAAGGAAAATGGAAGAAAGGAAGGTAGAGGGTATAAGAAGACCAAACACCTCCTACACTCAAGCAGCCAGAACCCTCTCTGCAAGGCAAGTCGAAAGTGCCTCAGCCACAAAAACATAAATGAAGGTTGGGAATAAAATTTCGACTAAAATCCTCACATGCATCATGTATGCACACGTGAGGAACCTGAAAAATCCGGGATGCTTCTCGACCGAGCTGAACGCCATGCTAAAAAAAAAATGGTCGGAAAGAAATGTGGTTCCCGGACAACCCCCTATCGAGAGATGTCTTGAAACTGCAGTACGAACCCGAAGAAGAAGCCCCAGCAACACCCTTCCCACCAACAGAAAAAGCCAGAGCAGAAATAACCGAAACTGCTGAGAGATCCCAAGCCACTCACAGAATAAAAAGCAGAGATCCAAGAATTGAAGCCCAAAGGAGAAGGGAAATGAAGGCGAAGAAAGCTGAAAGGAGATTGAAACAAGCGGAAAGAAACCTCACGAGCTCCGCATCGTCCTCGGAAGATGGGGAAGAAGAACAGGCCCAACCCCCAAAGAATACCAAGAGAGCGAGAAGTGCTAGCAGGGAAAAGGCCCCCCAATTGCCCAAGAACTTAGACGGAGAAGAGCTTAATATGCTCTTCTACAAGACCGAGCAAACCCCATTTCCAGCAGACCCCACCATCAGGGAGATAGTTGAAGTGGTAAAAACAGGGCAACTGAAATGGAGCTATGACGCGCAGTTGCAGTAAGCAACAGTAGACGAGGCGCTCATGGCGGCGAAAATTAAAATTCATACGGATTCCTGCCTCACCATAAGTGAAGCAGAGTTTAATAAAATTCGAAATGGGAAAAAGAGTAGAGTCAAAAAGTAAAGAGGAACACTCTTACACATACATAGAGAACAAAAACACTAAACAAACAACAACATGGAAAACACCAGCAACAAATTAAAAATACTCACACTCAACACCAACGGTTGGTAAGGGAAATCCATCAAATACGGAAACATATTCCGCATGGTGGATCCTGACCTGATCCTTATATCTAAACACGGTGTAAACACTGAAATAACCACAATAAAAATGCCAAACTACACTGTGATCACGAAAAGCCAAACAGAAAAGATACGATGGCGCAGCCATCGCGATCCGTAAAAACATTAAATACAAAACACTTCCAGACTTAGAGGAGTCCTTTGTAGGCTGTTGGAATCCCAACCCTAGTAGGAGCTGTGATAGAACAAGTTGAAGCTGCGTTAATTTCAACTCCTATCCCATATTATTTAAAACCACGATGCTGCCCACGTGCATCTTCGATTCGAAGCTTGGAGCCTTATCGCAGATACCGGATGTCAATGTTTAAACTAGGAGGTTATCGTCCCCCCGTTTGCCCCCATACGCCGACCTCGCCAGATTGAGTTAGGCTTATGAGCAGATAAGGCATTGTTCTCCGGCCCGGCTGTGCGTTCCCTCCAAGCTTCCACTCCATTGTCCCCCACGCCAAGGAGATGTCCTGGCTATTTATATGGAAACTTTACCACTAAGATCAGATTGGAGATCCAGATTTTCGTCGCGAAACATCACCACGACCCTCTCTCCCTTTGTGCGCCAAGGGACCTCGACCTCGAGATTCACCATCACTTGTCCAGAAGGAGGACAATATTCCTTGAGTGCCAAAGGTTCGAGCCTTTCGGACGCCAAGTCCCCAAGGCTTCCCCCCCTGTTGTTCAAAGGAGAACAGCATTAGAACAGCCATTGTTCGTTTTGAGCCCTTCGCCAAGAAACGGTTCTCACCCCCCCCCCTGTTGTTCAGAGGAGAACAACATTAGAACAGCCATTGTTCTTGAGCCCGTAGACAAGAGACGGTTCTCATCCCCCCCTTTGTTCAGAAGAGAACAACCTAGAACAGCCATTGTTCTTCAAGCCGTTCGTCGAGAAACGGTTCTCCTTCCCAAGACGCCACGTCAGGATCCTTTTATTCCCCCCCTTCGGCTGGAACTCGCCAGCGGACCGAAACTCCTTCGCGCCACCTTCCACTGCGCCACTAGTGCAAAAGTTACGTAAGCCAAACGTCACCTTTGAGTACTTAACCCTTTTGTCAATTCTATCCTGTGCTTTAAATGGTTTATCGAACCATCCCATCTCTTTAACTCGATATTTGTTTTACCTTTTTTAAATCCTTTAAATCCTCGGATTAGCCGAGCCCCCACGACCCTTTTCATTCTCTGTTTATGTCAATATTTTCCGTCTTGTGTTTATTGATAGTTATTATTAATAAAACTCTATTTTATTAATGATAGCAATATTATTATCCTTGAGCTCAGTTCCACTTCTTAAGCATATCGAAGATACATAATATCGGCCGCCAGATATTAACGCACTCTAAAGATAATTAAGGAAGTTCCCTCAACGAATAGTGATATATGGTATCGTCGGGAGTCATTCTACGACATATATATATATATATACTATTTAAATTTGGTATCAGGTGTGTAAGGTTTAACGCTATATCTTTGCAAACACTGGTCTCAGTCGAGTAAAGCATAGTGTTATTCGTTATAATAATAGAATACATATAGTAGTTCCCTTTTGTTTTAACGATTGCTATCCCTTTTTTTTTTGAAACTTAAGAAGCTGGAGTAGCTCAAGGAACGGTTATAATAATTTGTTTGTGTTTTTTTGTGATTTTAGTCAGTGGTTATTTAGATTGAGAAACCAAGTATGAATAGGTCAGTGCCCATATTTAGGTAGGCTAATTCTATAGAGGCATAATTTTTGTTGCAAGGAATTTTAGTTGGTTGACTAGTGCGCCCCCAAGTGCAAAGATGACTCAGTTTGAAATCTTTAAAGCGCAAGGAGAATCCTTGGGACTCTCCGGAAAAGAACTAATTGAGTACATTCAAGAGGAGCAAAGAAAAGAGGAAGAAAAAGAAAGAGTAATCCGACAAGAGGAACGAGAAAGAGAAATCCAACGAGAAGAAGAAGAAAGAGTAATCCGACAAGAGGAACGAGAAAGAGAGGCATGGATAAGACAAGCTGAGCTTCACCATCAGATTGAATTAGCTCGGATTAAAGCAGAATTTCAAAGAAAAAAGGTAGAAAGAGAAAGGGGAAGAGTAATCCGACAAGAGGAACGAGAAAGAGAAATACAACGAGAGGAACGAGAAAGAGAAATACAACGAGAAGAACGAGAAAGAAAAATACAACGAGAAGAACGAGAAAAAGAAATCCAACGAGAAGAAAGAAGGACGGATTCGCGCTCCTTCCCAGGAAAGCTGACAAAGTTTCCGAGCCCCGTAAAACCCCAAAACTTCTTTCCCCAAAACCAACAACGGGACTCCAAACCTCCCGTTAAGATTTCTCCTCTATCTCTCTTCCCGAAGCGACCAATAATATGCTTCACCTGTGGTGTAGAAAACCACATGAGCTGGAACTGCCCCCAAAATTCTAGGCTTAAAAGCGGACCAGCCCTCCAAGTTCACCAGATTAATGCAACCCCGGCTCCCCCGGTGGTGCAGACCCAAGCAGAAACTTCTCCCCCTCCGTCAGGCCACCAGGTAAATTTTGGTTTTGATAAAAGTTCATCGGGAACTTTGAAATATGAGGAGGGCAGCGTGGACGGCTGTCGAGTATCGACTCTCGTCAGGGACACAGGATGTACGTGTTTCATCGTGTCCGACGAACTCCTCCCAGTGGCCTCTAACCACGAAAAATTTGCGGTGGTACGTGACCACCTTGGGCGGGCGAACCGATTCCCCGTCGTTAGATGTTACCTGCAGTGTCAATATTATAATGGCTGGGCTGAAGTCATTGTAGCACCCATACAATTCTGTTCCGTACTCATAGGACAGAGCCCCCAAGTAAGTTTCGACCCTGTGTTTCAGGCCGCCCTTCCTCAAGGCCGAGATAAGAAAGAAGCCCAGGAGCCCGTCCCCATCAGAACCCCGATACCGTCCGATTTCTCGGAGACCCCTAACCAGGACTTTAGGACGGCAAAAGAGGAGTGTGAATCACTAACACCCTTAGGTGATAAGGCCCAAGACAAGGACACGGAGACTGTCCGTGGACCCCAAGAAAAAAAGAACCCCCAACGCGCCCATGGAGATACCTTCGTAGAACTGGACGAAGCATCGGCGCTTGAAGAGGATTGCCCCGCGGAGTCCCTTAATGTAATCCAGACAGTGTGCATCCAACCTGATGCCGATTACCCTCCTCCTTCCCTACCAGGCAAGTCTTTAGAACCCTCTGACCTGGATAGTGACGCGCAGCTGACACCACGTCAGAAGAGTCAGCTACAAGAACTAATTAAATGGAGTCACCATTTACCCGCCCTATTAGCTCTTTTCGAGCAACTGCGTGAAAATGGCCTCACCATTGGCCCCAGCAAATGCCATTTTGCTCACGAAACCATCAAATATTTGGGTTTCAAAATAGGACAAAGCAAGTTAGGTCCCCACGAGAACAAGATTAAGGCAATCGCCCACATGCCCCTCCCGATTACAAAGAAGCCATTAAGATCGTTCCTAGGATCAGCTTCTCCCTATCAGCGATTTGTTCCGAATTTCGCTGCAATTTTGGCCCCCCTATGCCCCCTTCAGGAAAAGAATTTCCCCGATCGTTTACATTGGAATGATGTCGCTGTTTCCCATTTTAATCAGCTCAAGAGTAAGTTCATTTCTGCCCCCATTTTAAAGTTGCCCAACCCGGAAAAATCCTTTGGGATTAAGACCGACGTGAGCAACGAGGGCATTGGAGGTGTACTCCTTCAATACGTGGATGACGGAACGAGTCATCCAGTTGCATATGCTAGTCGTCAACTATTACCACGCGAAAAGAGATATGCCACTAGAGAAAAGAAAGCTCTATCAATTATCTGGGTCATAGACAAATTCAAGATGTACTTGATAGATAAAGAATTTCAAATAGGAACCGACCACCGTCCGTTAGCCTATATTAGGAATGTGAGACACTCAAACGGCCGCATCATGCGCTGGAGTTTACTCTTGCAAGAGTATCAGTTTAAAATAAATTAGATAAAAGGTTCCGATAACCAGGTCGCTGACGCCCTCAGTAGAAATGCGTTACCGAATAGCGTAGAGTAAGTGTATTCATAGGATTAGTATCTCCCTGTAGGTATATACCGTCTTGTACGACTTAAATTAAGATTCTCTTATAATATAATTAATTAATGTATATGTCTGACTTTTGTAATGCTCAATGTCTATTTTTTTCTGTATGTATATATATTTGTACCCATTAATTTACGTATAAATTATTTTGTCCCGTATGTACTAATTTTATATCATTTCATTGTTCCATGCCCTTTTTTTTCTTTGATTAAGTTGTATTAAAGGTTATTTTTCCCTGTAATCTAAAGATCAAAATAATCATATGTATTGAGGTAATACTAGTTAGGTGCAGGAAGGTACGGTTGGTACAAGAAAACGAGTTCCCCACAACGGAGCTCTATCGTTGTCCCTTCTCTCTTTTTTTTTCGAAGTGACAACTTCCCCTGGAATGGAGGGGTGTGATAGAACGAGTTGAAGCTGCGTTAATTTCAACTCCTATCCCATATTATTTAAAACCACGATGCTGCCCACGTGCATCTTCGATTCGAAGCTTGGAGCCTTATCGCAGATACCGGATGTCAATGTTTAAACTAGGAGGTTATCGTCCCCCCGTTTGCCCCCATACGCCGACCTCGCCAGATTGAGTTAGGCTTATGAGCAGATAAGGCATTGTTCTCCGGCCCGGCTGTGCGTTCCCTCCAAGCTTCCACTCCATTGTCCCCCACGCCAAGGAGATGTCCTGGCTATTTATATGGAAACTTTACCACTAAGATCAGATTGGAGATCCAGATTTTCGTCGCGAAACATCACCACGACCCTCTCTCCCTTTGTGCGCCAAGGGACCTCGACCTCGAGATTCACCATCACTTGTCCAGAAGGAGGACAATATTCCTTGAGTGCCAAAGGTTCGAGCCTTTCGGGCGCCAAGTCCCCAAGGCTTCCCCCCCCCTGTTGTTCAAAGGAAAACAGCATTAGAACAGCCATTGTTCGTTTTGAGCCCTTCGCCAAGAAACGGTTCTCATCCCCCCCTGTTGTTCAAAGGAGAACAGCATTAGAACAGCCATTGTTCGTTTTGAGCCCTTCGCCAAGAAACGGTTCTCACCCCCCCCTGTTGTTCAGAGGAGAACAACATTAGAACAGCCATTGTTCTTGAGCCCGTAGACAAGAGACGGTTCTCATCCCCCCTTTGTTCAGAAGAGAACAACCTAGAACAGCCATTGTTCTTCAAGCCGTTCGTCGAGAAACGGTTCTCCTTCCCAAGACGCCACGTCAGGATCCTTTTATTCCCCCCCCCCTTCGGCTGGAACTCGCCAGCGGACCGGAACTCCTTCGCGCCACCTTCCACTGCACCACTAGTGCAAAAGTTACGTAAGCCAAACGTCACCTTTGAGTACTTAACCCTTTTGTCAATTCTATCCTGTGCTTTAAATGGTTTATCGAACCATCCCATCTCTTTAACTCGATATTTGTTTTACCTTTTTTAAATCCTTTAAATCCTCGGATTAGCCGAGCCCCCACGACCCTTTTCATTCTCTGTTTATGTCAATATTTTCCGTCTTGTGTTTATTGATAGTTATTATTAATAAAACTCTATTTTATTAATGATAGCAATATTATTATCCTTGAGCTCAGTTCCACTTCTTAAGCATATCGAAGATACATAATATCGGCCGCCAGACAGTAACGCACGCTAAAGATAATTAAGGAAGTTCCCTCAACGAATAGTGATATATGGTATCGTCGGGAGTCATTCTACGACAGGAGCCTTAACTGTGGCAGCGGCCTACCAGCCGCTACGCTGAGAATACCTGCCCGTCCACAACCTATTCAACGTCTTTGGGCGAGGAAAAATGGCAATGCTGGGTGGAGACCTAAACGCCTGTTGCGCAGCTTCAGGTTACGGTCGCACCAACCAGATGGGAAGGAACCTGGAACTGCTCATCGAAAGAGATAGACTCCAGAGAGTAGGACCAGATTTCCCGACTTACCTAACGCGACGTTCGGCAACCAAACTGGACATAGTATTGGCAAGCCGAAAATTCCCCTTTAACATCAGCAACGAGCCCGTTCCTGTGGTACCGAGCGACCATATCCCTATCCTAACAACTATCTCGCTGGCACCGATTCTCATGCCAGTCCCACTTAGGAAGAGTTATGCGAAAGCTAACTGGGAGTTATATAGAGAGATACTCGGCGAATACCAACTATCCGACCTGGGAGACGCCAATCTCGAAGAGGTGGACGAGGAGATAAACACCATCACCAATCTCCTCGTACAAGCCGACGAGAGATGCATCCCCAGGATCTCCTATAAAATGCTCCCACAACCTAGATGGACGGACGAGAAAGAGTGCAACGAGGTCAGGTAAATTATGGGCAATGGCAAAGCACAAGGTTATTTAAAAAGTCATCTACAAAAATACAATTTTATTTACATAAAAGTGAGAGAATTGACGGGCAAAATTACATCAGATGAACGAGAGGGGGGGGGGGGGTTGTAGTTATGAATCAGACTATGAAGTTAAAATTAATGTGTTACGGGAGGAGACTATTCAAATGGGAGAATTAACGCAAATGGGTTACTGAAGGAAAAGAGGGGTTGGCTTACGGAAGATTCCGGGTGAGACGACGGGGTAAGGTTTCACGGATGTCTTCGGCACGTGAGGCGAGGGCGCTCAAAACTTCGGAGCTGGAACTTGAAGTGATGACGGTTCTCCAGAAAGGAGGGGGGACGGTAACGTCCGTTCCAGGGGAGAGTATTTTGTGACACCCGTAAAAGAGGGGCGAACGAGGAGGGCTTCGACAGGAGTTGATGAGAGAAGTCGGAAAACTCACTCGGTAGCGATCGTTAAATGCAACTACCTCACTGGCTAGGGCTAATTCCAATACACAAATAGTTCAGCTGTAACTTTGCTGTGTTGTTAGCACCTGACTGGGAACTAGGGGGAATCTTCTTGAGTCCGGGTGAGACTACTCAACTCTGTGTCGGTTTCATATGAAACGAGCAATATATATGTGTCTGAGGCTCTCCCCGCAGGGGCGAGGGTTAGTGGGAAACAGCTCTACTCTCAAATGGCCTCGTATATATATATATATATATATATATAATATATATATATATATATATATATATATATATATATATATATATATATATATATACCGGGTGTCCCAGAAAAAAGTTAACCTTACTTTGAATTAGTATAACCCCAAAACTATTGGAGATTTGGGGGTTCTGCAAAAAGTGTTTTATTTACCAACTATTTACCTGTCAATTTTGGAAATTTCATTAAATTCGCTTTTATGATGTTGATACACTAATGGGTTTAGTGGAGGCTATCAAAAATATGTTTGCGCAAGGAAGTAAAATAATGAAACGAAACCTACGAAGGCTAGGCCACCGTGCACTTTTAAGAGAAGCTTAGGGAGCCTAGCTAGCCTAGGTCACTGTGCGATTCTTCAAGCAAAGCCTAGGTAGGTCATTTTACAGTGGTTTTTCAGCCACGCTGTGGTATCGTCTCGTCATTATTGCTTACTAAACAAATCAAAGCGTCTCTGCGTAAATGTTTACTTCCATAGAACCTTTTTAATCATGCAGTTAACAAAAGATCAACGCGTATTTGTAGTCACAAACTTTATTAAGACTGGCAGTATTAAACAAGTACAAGATTCATTTGAACAACGTTTTCCAGGTAGGCACCCACCAAGCAAGCCCACAATTTGGAAAAATGTTCGCAAATACCAACATGAAGGAACATGCTTAAATCTAAGAAAAAGTCGTTCGGGTCGTATAAGAACCATAAGAACAACAGAAAATATCGAAAATGTTCAGATGACACTTCTTCAAAATCCACATGTATCAGTCAAAGTCATCATTTAACCGCATTATTAAACATGACATAAAATGGCATCCCTATAAGATGCATGCAAGACACCAGCTTCTTGAAACTGATTTTCCTCGTCGTAGACAATTTGTCGAATGGCTTCTCCATATTCCTGCTCGTTTCTTGGAAAACATTGTGATTGGTGACGAGGCAGCCTTTTTCATGAATAGAAAGGTAAATAGCCATAACATTCGTCAATATGCGCCGCTGAACCACCCACCAGCATTCAACTTTGACACACGTATTTGTCAGCAGGAAGTGTCTCTATGGATCGGAATATGCGGGAATGGCTATCTTGTCAGCCCATTGTGTAACGAGAATAACTTGAATGGTGCTGCCTACCTGAACATGATTAACGAAAGGATCTTCTCGGAACTCCGCCAGATTTACGGCAATCAATTCAATAGACTTTGGTGGATTCAGGACGGCGCACCAGCTCATAGACAGCCTGTTGTAAGAACAAAACTAAGAGAAATGTTTGCCAACCGCATTGTCGCGCTAAATCATGCAATTGAATGGCCCCCAAGATATCCTGACTTAACACCGTGCGATTATTTCTTTAGTGGATATCTAAAGAATAAAGTGTATGTTACTTCACCACAAAGCATCAACCAGTTAAGAGATAATATCACACGTGAAGTTAATAGACTTAAGGAAAATCACAAGTTAATCAAAAAAGTTGTTCAATCAATGCGTTTAAAGGCGCAACTGTGCTTGGAAAGAAATGGAGGACATGTGGAAGGAAACGATGCTTAGAAAATTATAAAATAAATTTGTATTATCCATATAAAGAGGTGTTTTTGTAAAAAATGGATTTAAATATATTTGTTGATTTTAAACTTTGAAGTTTGATTATTTACTTCCTTGCGCAAACATAATTTTGATAGCCTCCACTAAACCCATTAGTGTTTTAACATCGTAAAAGGGAATTTAATGAAATTTTCGGAATCGACAGGTAAATAGTTTCTAAATTTGTTTTGTTTTACAGAACTCAAAAATCTCCCATAAGTTTTGAGTTATACTAATTCAAATTACGGTTAACTTTTTTCTGGGACACCTTGTATATATATATATATATATATATATATATATATATATATATATATATATATATATATATATATATATATATATATATATATATATATATAAATGTAGACAATTCCCCAACCACACACATAAAAAGGGCTCGCATTGTATATTCTGTGTTTGCGTTTGTCGCTTAGGCGGTGTGGTGGTGGTTGTTGTTGTTGTTGTTGTTGTTGTTGTTGCTTCCTATGTGAGGCATCTGGCTCATCTTTCCTAGTTACAGGTTTGAGGGCTGACCATTGTAGTTTAGGTTGTTGCTCCCGAACTCTGTACCGAGCGAATTCTTGCCATGAAAATTCTTTCGTGGGGATGTATCTGCTGCAGCTGTTGGTGGTGGTGTGGGAGGGGGGGGCTTGGTGGTGGTGCTGATGCTGCTCTACCTCCCCCTAATCCTGCTCCGAAAACGCTCGAACGCGAGCCATTCTTGCGGCCAACCTTGAACGCTAAGGCCGCTCGGTGATTGTTTCGGCGGCCACGTATTCGGAATAACGGGAGGCGTTGGTTTCCAACATAATTGGTCGCCGCTGCTGCTGCTGATAGTCATAATCTCCGGTTCCCTTTAGTTAGTTAGACCCAGGCGCGGATACAGGGGGAAAAAAAAAGTTAAAAACTCATTAGTCGCCAAGCGAATTCATTTATCAGTGTATTGACGAAAAAACATTTGAGCGTCGCCTAGTGATGATAATTTCTCGCCCAGTGAAGGCAATTTCAACATACTTGGCGACATTGAATTAAACATTTACAATTTTATGTATCAGTAATAATTTAAAAATTGTGCAATATATACAACAATTGGTCTACCCAACACATTCTGAGTGATAAATAAAACACTAAATGGCTCAAACGTTTCGGCATCGCCGGTTCCCTATCGATTTTGTCGCCCAGTGGAAATTTCGTCAAATACTACGCAATAATATATTATTTTATAGTAATGGAAGCTTGTTAAATACGTGAGAAGAAAGGCGCATCAAACAGAGTGTATATTAATTAAACTAATCACATTTTTTCCTCACCTGGGAACAAGGCTGGTAGTACGGTAAGGTACGTGTGTAAAATATCAAATGTAAACTAACGAAAAATTGACGCCTCGTTCTTAAAGGGACCTCCCTTTTTATTAAATCCTGGTCATTTACATAAAGTGGTATGTGTATACACTTGTGTTTATAATAATTTTCAAGTAGCATTTATGCAATATTTTATTGGTTATTATATTTTTGCGGTTGCACTACACTAAGTTATATAGGAAATATATGTACGATTCTGATAGTAGTGTCTCTACTCCCCAATCTTCAACTTAACTCACTCTTTCTATGGTCTTTGTAAGCAAAAAAAATCGAGTTAAGGAATATGTTAAAATATTGGCATTTTTTCTCATCATTATTGCATCTTCATATTTTTCTAGTTGTTTGCGCATTCGGACATAGGCGCATCTGAAGGGGGCAGTGGGGCCATGCCCCGATGAGCCATGCCGGCGCCCATAAGAACTAAGAAGCTATGTTGGCGCCCCTAGGGCCCTGAGGATCCTATGAGCCTATGTCAGGCTACATCATATATCTACATCATGTAGATACAGTGGCGTATTTAGGGAGGGGGACATTGGGCCATGGCTTCCCCTCAGATAATGGAAACCAACCCTTAAAAATTATCACAGGAGGCCATGTGGGAAAAAAACTTTTCTTAAACAAACCAATATATATCATTTCCTCTGATTTACCATCAAAATTCAATAGTAAATATGTTTAATATTCAATTACTTTCATATTTCAGACAAAAATATGCACAGTCAAAAATGTGACATTTTTTTTCCGGCACTTTTTCTAATCGCCCGGAAAAGCCTACGAGGTTAAAATATTGGTGTTTTCTATCCCATAGTTTTCGGTCAGATGCTGTTCCTAAGAAATTGGCTCCCTAGCCATATTTGAACTGAAACTAATCCCATAGAAATATGAATTTAAGGTAGTTATCAACATCAGTACGCTCTTCTGATTGTCAGCAGGATAATTAAATCCAATATAAACACGGAACAAAAGAGAATTGCTGGTCAATTGCCAGCTGTCTTATCATATCTTCCCCAAGATCGGCAGTTTAAAACTCCCGCCACTTCTTCGCAAGAAGAAACATCATTCCCTTCTTTCAGTTCGAAGACAACCGCTTTTCGTTGTTCAGCGCTGTTAAAATATTCGTGTTTCTTGGTTTTACCTGATCTTCCCCGCTCTAGTTGAGTAAGTACTCACGCTATATTTTGTTAAGTTTTTCACTTTTTAGGGTCTTATTTTGCATTTTGGTAGGTATTTAGTTAAACCAGAGGTTAAATACTACGGCGATAGCGCGCCAACCGACGCTCTTTTGCAAACCCCGTGTTTTAACGTAATCTCATTTCTTTTTATAGTTCATCAATTATTGTGTAAGTACTGTTTTATGCATTTTCATTTATATCTATGGTTGACATCTCGAGTAAATATTTCGCTATTAACCTTATGTTGGTAGCCTAGTAGGCTTCATGCGGATCACTTATTAGTTGGGGAAATTACGATAGCCTAATCTAGTTGTTCCCTTTACCTTTTATGTATGTTTAGTGGTTCGAATGTTGCATACTTATTTTATATTGGTTGAGTATAAGCAGTTTGTACAACAAGATATTAAGAGATATACTGCGACTGGTGATATCTTCTGGCTTTCACATTCATCCTAGGCCTAACCTGGTTTCTGGTTTATGTCCCAGTGTGTGTGTATATATATATATATATATATATATATATATATATATATATATATATATATATATATATATAAAATATGTTTTGTATAAGTATTCTTTTCAACATATTAATGTTAAAACTTTATAACTATAACTATATATATATATATATATATATATATATATATATATATATATATATATATATATATATATATATGACAGAAAGCCTTATTTAGATACCAAAGCTTGGCTATTTTCTCACCTGATGCCTGGTGCCAATTAATTATGGTATAATTGTGACCTTTTGCACCCCCCTTGCTAATTTACTTTTAGCTGTTGATGTCTTGCGTTTTCAATAATTTACTCAACTATCAATATTAGGCTATACCTTTACTGATATTAGTGTAATGTATGGGGTTGTGCCATTGGCCCTGTGCCTCCTTTTTAGGCCCTATCTAAGTCCTCCACTGATATCTCGTCTAGGTTAGGCCCCTCCCGAATCTTATTCTGTAACGCCTCTCCTAGTTCCTTTCGTCTTTCCTTCTCTTATCCTCCTCCTCCTTTCTTCCTTCCTTCTTTCTTTATAAAAGCTAGAAGTGTGGTACATTTATCAGGTGATCACGATGAAGCGGACAAAAATAACTAGTTTTTTCAAATCGAAATCGGCCAGGAGCCATGAAGACAACGAGATGGAGCCAAAGACAAGCACTTCAACAGCGACTTCCTGTAGTCAACATGATCCAGTTACCGAAGAGGCAACCGATGTTTCGACCGTTTCGAGTGAGAAACAACCTACTCCAGTTGACATCGCCAATTTTGTTTTGAATACGCAAGCAACGGAGGCCGATAAACTTGATGTGATTCATCAAAAACCCCCATCTTTAGAGACACTTCCGTATGCCATGAAGGTGGTCATAAGAGACGTTTTCAACCTGGATGGTGTTCCACGTACCCTTGGCTTAAATACTCGGCGTCAAAGAAAGGCGGCTATTGCGTCGCTGGTGTTTTGTTTGCTGGTTACCAAGCTGGAACTGGCGAACAGACGAAGCTGGGAACACTAGTTATGCAGCCAATGCAAAAATATAAAATAGCTACTGAGATGCTCAGTAACCATAACGGCAACGGTTATCATACAACCAGTATGGGTAGGATCCAACAGTTTCTGGACAATGCCCGCCATCCAACGAAGACTATTAATGTCATGATGACTGGGAAAAGGAAGGAGCAAATTGATAGTAACCGTCGTCTGCTTGTCCCATTTGTTGAGACTGTACTGTTTTGTGGCTGCAATATGCTTCCTCTTAGAGGGCACCGTGACGACGGTCCCTTAGATTTGTCCGCTCCAAGTGTAACTGGAGAAGGAGTTTTTCGAGCGCAGTTGCGGTACCGCTCGAATGTCGGCGATACTGAATTAGCGAAGCTCCTAATGACGTCCAACAAGAATTGTACCTTCATTAGCAAGACTACCCAAAATGAACTCATCGAAATATCAGGTAAAAATTGTCCATTTACTATTTTCACTGTTATTTTTATGCTTTTGCATTTCCATACATATACAGAATAATGCAATAAATGTTTAAGTTTTATCTTTATTTGCAGGGAGACTAGTACAAGAGAAGGTGGTATTGCAAGTTGCTGGAATCTTTGCTATCATGATGGACGAGACGAGGTGTCGTGGTATAACATTACATTATATCAATACCATATTATATCAATGAGGGAAGGACCAATAACTTGAAAGTGAAGCGACAAAAGGGACGGAAAACCACGAGTTTAGACGGACTGAGTAGCGTGAGAGAGTGCAACGAGGTCAGGTAAATTATGGACAATGGCAAAGCTCAAGGTTATTTAAAGAGACATGTGCAAAAATATAATTTTATTTACTCAAAAATAATGAGAGAATTGATGTGTAAAATTACCTCAGAGAATTAACGGACAAAATCACATCAGTAAATGAAAGGGGGAATTGTAGTTATAAATCAGGCTATGAAGTTAGAACTTAAGGTATTCCCGGAGGAGACTATTCAAATCGGGCGGGGGGGGGGATTAACTCAATCGGGTTACTAAAAGAAGAAAAGGGGTTGGCTTATGGATGTCTTCTGCACTTGAGGTGAGGTGAGCAAGGAGGGGGGGGGGGGGAACTTCCGGTCCAGGGAAGAGTATTTCGGCTACCCGAAATGAGGAGGGCTTCGACAGGAGTTGATGAAAGAAGACGGGGAAAATCACTCGGGGCGATCGTTCAGTGGAATTACCTCCTGGCTGGGGCTAATTCCAAATACACAAAATAGTCCATCTGTCCCTTTGCTTTGTTGCTAGCACTTGACTTGGAACCATGGGGCAATCTTTAGGGTTCTGGGCGAGACTTCTCAACTCTGTCTTTCTTCCGGGGAGTCGAGCGTTATTTATGTCCGAGGCTCTCCCCGTAGTTGGGCGTTAGCGGGAAACAGCTATACTCTTCAAGGGCCTCGAATCTTCTTGGGGAGCTATTTTAGCCCGCATAAAGGTGAATCGTGGGGGACTCGATTCGAGGCTACCGCTTGTGGAAGGGGGAAGGGGGGGGAGGCTTACCACTTTAGGCCTTGCCGGGCCTTCTGCTGCACATGGGAGTTCCTTTCTGCTAAAGATCTTCCATGTGGCGATTCCCTCACACGACTGATATTGCAATGAAAGAACAAGCCACCATTTGCGTCTGTCACTTCAGCAACGACCAATTGAGAGAGGAATTTCTGGGCTTCGTTCATGCCGTAGACTTGACTGGAGAAGGACTGGCTCGTCTTCTCAGCACAGTAGATTGTGTCGGTCTCGACATGAACAGCTGTCGTGGTCTCTTTTTTGATGGAGCCAGTGCCATGATGGGAAAGTTTCACGAGTGTGCAGCAGTTATACAACAAGAATATCCACTCGTGAAGGTGATCCACTGCCTAAATCATCGGCTGAACCTTGTGTTGAGTAAGGCTTGTGACACAAAAGAAGTCAAACTTGCTCGTTAGACACTCAACGAGGTTTTAACTACGTTAATTCCTCGAACATGCGTTCTATGAGGTTTGCCCAGCTGGTGAAACACAACACATCCTCGAAGCAGCAGAAATTATTCGGCCTCTGTGCTACTAGATGGGTTGAGCAACACGATTCCGTCGTTGTTTTCATCAAACTGCTACCAGTTGTAGCCATCTTCCTGGAAGATGAGAGCAATTCGGATGCGACAGCGGGACTACTGCTGATCGCCATCCAAGAGCCGCGCTTTTTGATTGGCCTCGTCGTCGCTGAGTCCGTGCTGGTTCACACTGGAACCAAGCCGAGCCCTGCAATCTACTACGGTTGATCTCATATCTGCACATGCTACGATCAGGAAAGTAGTGACGCATCTCGACAGAGTTAGGGAAGATGCCAATACCAGATTTCACGACATCTTCACGAAAGCAGAGGAGCTCCTACACGAGATCGGCTCAACGCACGATACCATTCCCATGCCCCGAGTTTGTAAACGACAGACGCAACGTGATAATGTACCTTTTCAAACAGCAGAAGAGTATTTCCGCCTATCTGTATACATACTGTTTCTTGATCAGGTCTTGAGTGAGTTACGGCGTTGGTTTTAGGGCGACACCGCTATGACTGTCTTTAACATCAAGCATCTGCTCAATGGCGCTGACGGAGATGTTGGAGCTTTATTGAAGGCAGCACAGGTTGACGAGGCTGACATCGAGAGTTTGAGCCTTGTCAAAGTGAAAGCAGATCACTGGTTTTCAACAACAACAAAGTTTGACTCTGTTGGAGATGCTCTGGCTCATGCCAAGACTCGAATGTATCCAAACCTGGCCAGGCTTCTCCAACTTTTGATCACGCTTCCCGTTTCGAATGCAGAAGCGGAACGGTCATTCTCAGCCTTAAAGCGACTGAAAACTTATTTGAGGAACACTATGGGTCAAGAGCGCCTCAATGGTCTAGCGCTGCTTGGTGCTCACAACGAAATTGACATTGCCACAAACAGCGTGATCGCGGCATTCGCCCATAAAAATCGGAAATTGATGTTTTTATGAGCACCACGTTCTTCTTCTATTTATCTGTGTTAGATGGGGTGGTTTTGCTAGATCGCGGCGACTCATTTATCTGTGTTAGATGTTGTAATAGTGCACTCAAATATATGTTTTATTAAATATTTATCATTTGCCAAATACTTTTCCAGTACAGCAGTTGTAATTACCTTTATTGGTTTTTTTTACAGGTGTTGGATGGTTAATATTCAATAAAACTGCTCATCAAAATAATAAGCATATTTACCTCTTTTATAGTAGTTCGAAAAAAATCTAGTGGGCTCCTCCCCCCCCCCCAATTTTATTACTGGATCCGCCACCGGTTCGACCTGAAAAGGAACTTAAAGCGTAACGAACGATTGATATACAGTGTGGGAGGGCGGTGGGTCCAAGTAGGATTGGTTTTAGCTGTTACCTATTTGGGGCGTTGATGCTTTCGTTGTTGCGCGATGGTTTGGAACTTTGATCGAGCTTGTTGGGAACGCTTTCCTTTTTAGGGTCATAGAGCGCTGCTGCTGCGTCTTGCCGGTGGTGGTGGCGGCTTTAGTAGCCTTACGTCGGCGTTTAAGGTTGGCTCGGGATTCCCAGTAGCTACATTTCGATTCCTCCGCGAAGTCATCTAAGCTAACCTCTTTGTCTTCCGTGGCGAAGAGTCGACGGACCACTCTTCTTTTGGTTGTGCTGGGGATTGACGCGCGGGGTGTTGTAGTTCCTGCGATGGTAATACCCCTCCCCCCCCCAAAAAAAAGGTATAGGGTTACTAGATATTGTAGAATTTTTGTTGTGTTTGTGTTTCCCGGATCGGGCTAGTAGTGCGTTCGCTAGCTGGTGACGTACCTTTTCTACTTCGTCCCCTTTTGTGAGCCTCGCTTTTCGGGCTGCCTTTGCCTCGAGTGACATTTTTTTGTTCCTTTGGCCGCGTGCGGCTCGACGTTCTCGGTCTTTTCTTTTCCCGTTGGGGCTCAGGGGTCGCGACGATCATCGCCCCTGGGTTGCGGACGTCGAAGATCCCTAGTTTACGAGAGTCTTTCTTGCGGCGGCGGCGGCATCCGGAAGGCCATAGGTATTGGGTGGTGTCCAGTGTATTTTGGAGAATCCTAGCCATAATTCTGTTGCTGAAATGTCTGAGAGAAAATAGTAGTAGTGGTAGTAGTCCCGGCGAAAGTGGGTGACGCTAGTGTTCTAACGGGCGTCTCTATAAAGCGATTACATACATACGTCTAAGAAAGGGGGTTATTGAGGAGGGGGCGAGGCGACTGAATATAGCAAATACTTTGGGCGCGGGAACGAATTAGGAAGTACCGTACCTGGCGTCGTGGTCGGCCGCCTTTTGTCGTCCTGAGAATACTTGGCGGGAAGGGGAGGGCTCTTTGGGTTGGGTTCTAAGAACCACTCGTCATATTCTGCAAGGATTGGAAAGCTGGCGAGTATTCGGGGACTTGCTGGTCTTGGCTGCTAATTTCATCTCGTAAAGGAAGTGAGAATTGGACTTGAAGGTAGAATGGTAAGTTTGTTTTTTGTGTGTTTTTTTTTTGTGGGTTACTGTTTTAAGGTACCTTCGGGTGTTATGGTTCCTAGTTGGCCGATGGCGTCGGTTAGTGGCGCTGCTTTCTTTATTGCGCTTTCGTCGTTGTTACGACACTGAAACACCAACGTCGAAGACTCTATAAAATTTGTTCGGGTGATTTTGTGTTTGTGTTTTATGGGGGGGGGCGATTAGGGAGAGAGATAGAGGAACCGCAGTTTACCTTCTTTCAGTGGACAGACTACTGGCCTTTGATAAGGCGTCAGTTCGCCTGGTGTCGATGCACGTGGGGGGGGGGGGGGCACCGCATCCTCATCCTCCTTTTTCTCCACCTCCTCCTCCTTCTTCTCCACCTCCTCTTCCTCCTCCATCTGATCTGCAAAGCGAATAGGCGCGGATGATGACGTGACCGGGTCCACGGGTTGAGAACCTGGTGGTGTAAGATATCGGCATATTTATTGTATTCAGTAATCGCATATGAAATGAACTTTTATTGGGCGTATTTCGCTGGCATACTGCGTGTGTGTGATGACTCACCTCCTATCTGCTGAGTTCGTCGGTAGGGCGTCGCACATTGTGCTTCAGGCGCCGCAAAGAAGAAAGCCAGAGCCTCCTCTTCGCCCAGCCTTGAGTGATAGAACCCTTTTCGTCGAGGCGACGCGGAGAGAGAGGCGATGCGCGAGGGTTCACTTCTTGTGCCAATTCAAGGTCGAAATTGAGTCTGGAGTTGTTTGCTGAGTTGCTTCCGGGCGGCTAGCAACGTTTAACGGTCTGTGTGTGTGTGTGTGTTTTGGGGGGGTGTCGCTGTATCTCCTTGGGGATGCGCTGTTGGTTGTTTCATGTTCGGTGCCTTGTTCGCTGAAGGCTCTTGTAAGACAGCCTCGTCCCTTGGATCCTCCTCCTCCTTCCGATCATCTGCGAAGATATTGTGTCGTAAGGTTACGAAAGTTTGGGTAGGCAAAGGTCATTTTACATTCTCAGGTTGTAGGGACGAATAACGAGAGTGGTGTCTTTCGGATGAAGTTAGGTTAGGTTAAGTTGGGTTAAATTAGGTTAAGTTAAGTTAAGTTAGGGTCGGTGAAGATAGCTTAGGTTACGCCGATTGTAATTCATTTTCAATTTGGATGTAATAGGCCCAATGTAAGGTATTTTGAATAAAGAGCCATTTTATCAGGCTTAATGCTGCTATTTGAGCTATTATATAATTTACCTAAAAATCGATGGGTAAGTTTGTCAAGAACTTGGGAAGGAAACAAATTAAATTGACACATTTTCTAAGGAATTGAGTTCTTGGTGGAACAAAGCCCAGTTAGAGCATATTTTGTAGGCTCGCAAAAATCTACAAGAAATGGAAGAAACATAAATTGAAGGAAAGTAAAACTGAAGAAATGAGAGCCAAGTAGTGTAGGGGTAGGTTTACAGTATACAGACGTGGATAGATGACTATTAATGGGGGTAATGTGTACGTCCAATAATGAAAATTTGTCATTGGATTCATGTTCAACAGTGAAATTTATGTTCGGATGTTGACTGTTTAAATAATTTTGGAGCTGAATGACATTTTCTTTTTCTCTGATGAAGAGACAAAGCAATCGTCGACATACCGTTTATAAATGACGGGTTTAAATGAGTCTGTGCGGTTTTCCATTCACCGTTTTTCATGATAACAGGAATACATATAACTAGTTATATGTAAGCCTGAGAAAGCCATAAATATTAAATGGTAATGAATGAATTTATATAAATTTAATTTTTTTTAAATTTATATTCTAGAAAATTAATAAATTGAGGAACCACATTTAACATAGAGGCATTAATGATATATAAAAAAGGTTAGCAAGGAAGGCAATTATAATTTAGATAAATATAATATAGTGGTCTATCTAATTTGGTTGAAGCTAAGCAGTTAAATATGGATATCAAACGCCAAGGAGTTTTGGAAGATAAAATGATGTCCGGTTCAAGCGTGACAGAGTGTGGTCCAGAAAGGTTGAAAGCAACAATCACGGTGCTGTAGAAGCTTTGGAAGAAGAGGCGTGGCAACAAATAGTTAGAGGTGGCGGCCTGGGAAGAACTACATAGAGGGACCATCGGCACGAGATATACACCGAGCTCTCGAAGGAGTTTCCTTTCCCTAAACTCTTTGGGTTTAGGGTAAGATTAGGGGTCTCTCGACGGCATAGGGACTGACGAGATTGCCCGTGGATGTAATGAGAGTCCGTGGAATCCAAGCGCATAATGTACTGTACACGGCGCAGAGCAAGCGCCATCATCTATGCATTGTTAGTCAAGCGTCGAACAAACAAAGCCGTAGACCAATCAGCACCCAAATTGCTGAACCTCACGCCAAGAAAAATGCCCAATGAAACTCATCCTAACAAAAGAATTAAAACTTCATCCAATAAACTTCAAATAACTCAATAATTAATTATTCCAGACTATCAGAGAAGAAGAAATTGCACGCGCATTTATGGGAAGAAGAAATGATCCGATTTTGACCTCGCCACTAATTATGTCCGATGAAGCCAATTTTCACATTAATGGATACGTTAATAAACAAAATTACTGATTCTGGTGTGCTGAAACCCACATGATAATTCACAAGCAGCCTCTTCATGCACACAATGTTCCGGTCTGGTGTGGCAGGAGTAGTTCGAGATCATTGGTCCCTACTTCTTCGAGGATGCTGAGGCAAAAACAGCGACCGAAACATGGGACACGTGCAGAGAAGTGATACATGATTATTTATTGCCAGAAATGAAAGATTTTAATATGTATGATTTGTGGTTTCAACAAGATGGGGCCACACCACACACATAGGTATACAGGGGAAAGAACCACTCAATGACAGGAAATAGAAATAAGGAAGATAAAATTAGTACACACTTTTAAAAAGTGTGTATAACTTTTTACTCTCCACCTATTTCTCTGCTCTTTCTAAACCTCATTCTCTATCCCTCCATTTGACACAATCCACGAGGTCTAGGACACTTTGGCGAGGCCGTTTCGCCGCATACCCTATTCGGCGTGCATCTTTTTGAAAATTTTAAAGTTACAAATCAACTTTTTAAAAAAATCTTGAAAAGAAAGGTTAGTGTTAGAAAGGTCTGACAAGGAAGGCGGAGATTACTTGATCGACGGCGTTCGATCGTGTTCAAACTTCTCAAAAAAAGTGGATCGATTTCTACAAAATTTGGTGGAACACTAGAGCCTTAGCCGGAAGGAAATGATTAGTTTGTGACCAACATCTGGTTAGTATATCCGGATGCATCCAATTAAATATTCTTTCATTACTAACTTTTGAACCAAAGTTATATTGGGGAAGTTCCAAACTGTATTTAATTTTAAATTTCTAAATAGATTAGAAAGTTATTAACCACTTTAAAATTTTAAATCTAGAAATTTAAAGATAAAATTAGAATTAATAACTGCGGACAGACTTTATATTGGCATACATAAATGATGCATATTGAATGAATGCGTTAGTATTAATAATATTAATAATAATACATATAATCATGCATAAATAAAGCATATTGGGATATTGCTATATGCATATTGTTAAGCTAAGCTTTATTAATGTGTGGAATTTTATTTGGAACTAAATTATGAAAATTTACTCACCATTTCTTGGCGGAGATGTGCGCTCTATGAGTGCTCTCGTTTTGCAAAACTAAATTCTTTGGGAATGTCTGAAAAATGATTTTAAATTACTAAATCCTTTTGTCTTAGTATTGTTATTGTTGCTTTATTTTTTTTCAGCCAGAGAATTTATAGTTCAATGACTTTGAGCGCCAGTCTGACCCTATTACTTATGAAAGACAACAATACTTCTATATTGGCTGAGTGAATTTTTACTTCCTGTATTATTGAGAGTGCCACAGCGTTTAATCCGTTTTAAGGAAAGAGCCAATCAAACACGTAAAGGATCCATTGAAACACCAGAATTATCCAAAAATAAATATATATTTTAAATTTATCAATTAACTACCAAAATAAAATATTTACAATCACATAATAATTTTAACGGAGAAAACCATGCTTGAAACCGGGCCTATTTCAGAAGCTAATCAGGCCCAACTCGAAAAAGGCTCCACGTAAACAAACCAATCCCGATTAGTTATTTTATAGTGACCTTTTTAGATTAGCATTAAACTCCAATTTAAGTTTCACCCTTCTAACTGTAACTATAACGGGGTTCACTAATAATTGTCTCTATTTCAGTTAGTTTGAGTACCGTATTAAGCTCCTACTAAATCAATTCAAATATAAATGGTCATTCTGACTGACATAAACGAAAGGTTCAGGGTTGCCGGATGTCGCAAAAAGGCTTTTATCCCGCTTCGTTGAGTTGCAGCGGCCGATTGTGGTTTTTCCACGATATGAGAGGGGGGTAGGGAACCCGATGTCAAATTCTTCGGTTCTACGTTAAAAAGCGGAGGCAGGAGTCGTACTCTCTGGCTCAAGGAGTGCTCTTCTGGGTGCTCTTGAAGCCTTTTTGTATCCTAGTCTTTTTCGAGGGGTTGCCCAAATGGATTTTTGGGTATACGAGGTAATTTTGAATGTACTTGAAAAATAGAAATTCGTTAGGGATGAGTTCTTCTCCTCTCACTCTTAGGGAGGTTGCATTGTGAGAGTCACTCGAGGGTGAGTGGGTTTTATTTTCTCCAGTCAGACTTCTTCTAAGTCTGTAAAAGATACTTGGGACTGGCACCGATACAAAACGAGACGTTTCTAAGTTGTAGACGAATGATTTTGAAACTGGGTGAAGGATCGATCTCCTCGATATGGTCCTCTATCGTCTCTCACGGAATAATAATCTTTTTCTTTCCTTATGGGGCTTATTTATAGCTTGGCGACCGCCCCATCTAAGGGGGAAGTAGCGAGGCCGCAGAGGGGGGAGAGAGGGGTGAGGAGAGGTTGGCACCGCGGTGCCCAGGTCGACTTCTTAATTAGATTAATTAGAGGCACCGACGACCGTCACAATCCTTGGTGTTCTTTTTTTAGAACTTGCACTGCTTTTTGAGGCGATTTAACTGCGGGCCTCCGGACCTCGTAGGTAATCAGATTCTTTGTGCCCTGCGTAATGGCCTCTAGTGGTCACCTTCGCACAGCAACTCGCTCCCGAACACCTATGAGGGTGGGAGATCAACAGGGTATGCCGTTTGACTCTTAGTCAGCCGGCTAACGTTCCCACACCTCTCCTCGTTTGGCTTGATTCTCTCGCTCTCTCCGAAGGGGGACATTAACGTATATGTCCTCCTGACCCTCCGTGTGCCTTTATGTTGTAATTTCTCTGCACCTTGAACCTGGAATAATTAGTAGTCTCTTAGTCTTTCGGGCACAAAAATTAATACGAAAGAAAAATATCATTTGTGTAGAGAAATACCACCCTTTTTTCCTTCTTTGCAATGCTTAGCCAGTTGCACGAAGCCACGTGGTTAGCCAGATCCCATGTTGCCGAAAGTCACACGGCGAAGCAAGCCCAGATATTTCCCTTATCTTACGATCCAATCAAAGTGTGGAGAACATCTCCTAAATTCCAGCAGTTTTTCCCTCGTTGATAGAGAGAGGGAGGAAAAAAAACTGTTAATCATCAATAGTTTGGCGCATCAGCTGCACCCTTGGAATTCCCCAGAGATGGGGTTGTTCCCCATCTCCCGCATGAGGAGATTCTCCATATTTAAACCCCTTAGCCGCCTTGGAACAGCAGTAAGAACAAGGCTCGCTCGCAAGAAGACATTGCTCGTCCCAAGTCGGTGTGTACCCAAGCGAAGGTTGGACATTATCTTCCCGGTAAGGCATCCACGGTCAAATGGAAGCCTCTTCCCCCGCCGTCTTCTGAAACAGCTGCGCCGGATTATTCCTTCGAGTCCTCGA